>JBBPCY010000001.1:43783704-43804626 GCA_037974405.1 Brachyalestes nurse
TGGCTGGGTTGTGATAAACTGCTTTGGAGTTTCTGTGTAATTGTTTTATTGTGTTTTGAGCGAGTTTTGTGGGCTCCAGGCAGCTGGCCGGAGCTTTTTTTTTAGTTTGAACGGAGCGGTGAACCGAGAGAGGCGTGTCGACTCCTCCAACTTGACTCCTCGTGCGGTTCACCGAAGCCTTGTCCTCAGTATGAATGTGGAAATTAGCAGTATTGAAGCATTTATTGATTTTATAATTTTGTGGTAAAAATAAGGTGTCTCCCAACAAATTGCCATCTCAGAATTTTTCCTCTACTCCACCACCCTCCCAAAGAATTGTGATATGAACCGAATCATGGGTCAAAAATCGTGAAACGAACTGAATCGTAGGTTTGGTGTGTCATTACAGCCCTAGTGTCTTGTATAGCAAAAATGAATAAGATTCTGTTTTCGTCTTCTCCAGTTGGTCTTCTTCAACATGCCTCTCACGTGCTATCTCTGCTGGAGTCTTCAGCAGCGCTGCCGCGGCTGCTCCTTCCGCTCCCACTTCTGCCGGCCTGGATGCCGCTGGCGGATTCTGGCCATTCATCTGGTCATGCTGCTCCTCCTCCTCTGGCAGGCCTACTCCTGCTACTTCCTGCTGGAGACTTATGGGTTACTGGCTTTCTTCCTGTCGCCGGTGCGTACCTGGGCGCTGCTGATGGGTCTGCTGCTGGTCTACAAGGCCTGGAGGGGACCAGCTCCACACTTCGCTGACAATAAGGACGACACACAGTTATGACAGTGAGACACTGTTCAAAGACCCTCCGTGTCCTCTTTGCCATCTTTTTAGACGTATTAACAATACCTTGTCTTGTCACTACATTGAATTGTTATGAAAATGACGGTGCCATCCACAGTCTGTAACGTAAAGTAAAGCTGTACAGGTGTGTTTATTTTACGACTTGGTCTTCACCCATCCCCTTCTTCAGTAGATAAAGTTGAAGGTATTTTGGCATTTTAAACATTTTTGAACAAGTTCGGCAACATTAACTTGCTCTGCTGCCACATTTATTTTATATAGTTCAACACTCTTTACTTGATAAAATGCATGTGAGCATTTTGGACCGAAGACTGAAGGCCTACATTATTAACCTAGAGTTTCATGGTGTGTTCACAGTATTGTGTTTCTGCTCTGAGGAAACTTCCCAGCGGTTCTTTTCCTTTGTTTGAGCCGCCAGTACTCCTGCTTGAAAAACCCTTAAACCAGCCGGCAGAGGACTTGCTCAACCACTCTAGGTGTGGTCATATTGTTCTGTCACAAATGTGTCGTTGGCTTGGGGAGGAAATCTGGAATCTGACGCGCTTTCAGTTTCAGTCAGTGGTGTGGACATCAATCAGATGGATATCAAAATTGAATTAGTTCATTGATAAATCAATTCGTATGCCTTTTACTGCTACTATAATAATTATAGACAAATTCCTCCCCATTTCTCTGATTTCCATCCTCCCTATTTCAAGTATCTCCACCTGAACCAGCTGATGAGAACACACTGTGCTTTAAATAAGGAGTGTATCAATCAACTCAATAACACTGTAAATGTTAATCTAACATTTGTGAACTTTTGTGAGATGCAGGGGTTTTTCTTTCCACCAAGCCAAGATTAGCCCTTCAATGGACGAATTATACCTCTTAACTCTTTCAAACAGGACATTTCCTAATCTCTAAGCAGGCTTATATTATCTGGTTAAACTGCGAAATCCCCTTCTGGTCTCACACCTTGAAAACCACTATTTTTTGTCATTTGTAAGGTATGAACGTAGGATTAATTTTTTAAGCCCTCTTGCCAGCTTGGTATAATAATCAAGTAGCACGCCCATGCAATCAGTGATGGTTATACACTATAGCCAAACACACGGTTTGTCATCTTTATGACTGGAAAAAAAACAACAGGGGATCAGGGTCAGGGGATAGTCGGAGGTGATGTTTTTTGTGTCCTCTGCCTGTCGACACATGCTGATGTAGCACGTAAATGCAAACGAGGGAAACAATCATATATTGACATCATTTAGCAGCATGTTTCTGTTCTAACAGTTTTATGCACACAATACACCGCTGAGTTCAAAAGAGTCTCGGTTTTACTATGTCCTGCACTATGAGTTGTTTTCTTTTGCTTTTTCTGTCCAGCAACAGATTTGCTGTGACCGAGTTTCTGGCGTGCTTGTTAACTTTTGTTGCCTTTCTGTGTCGGGTCACTCAAGGTCTTTTCCGTCTCTCAGGAATGTAAAGACTTGAACAATGGGCTGCTCTGGATTGTTATCAACAATGTGAATGGTTTTGGCTGGGGTATTACTTCTTCATTTGGGTTGGTTTTTTTTTTTGGCCCAGTATTTGTGGGTTTATGTAATCATGTGTTTTATTTCATGTCAATCTTTACTTATGGTGACGTGATCTGAATGTTAATTTGAAAATGATGCTTTAATAATTTATTCATATTGGTATAGTTATGTATTCCTGTTTGTGGCTTTTTTTTTAGTAACCATGCAGCTTTGTAGTTCCATTAGTACTGAACAAAGCTGGTCTCTGGGTCACAGAATCGCCTAGAAAATTATCATTCAGGCATGACGTGGTGCTCTTGGATCACTCGGAATATAAATGACAAAGCAAAGGTGATTTGCAGGAAAGTTCTATTGAGTTAATAACAATCACCTATACCACTGTTTCATAAGTCATTGTGAACCTTTCAGTCTATAAATTCTTACTGATTCTTCATACATTCAACAAACGCAAATGTAATGTACAACAAACTTTATTTTAAACTGTTAAAGGCACTGTTTAAAATATTGACACTTATACAAGACATAAAGGCCGCTGTATATTTTATTTCATTTAATTAACAGCTTGATCCATTTGTCACTAAACACAAGGTACCTATATACTTAAGTGTCATGTTAATACAGTTAGTTTTCATTTAAAATGACAGGCAACCTTCAGCTAGAAGTTGCTATTCACTCTGATACTGGATTGCTCCTGTAACTGAAATTATTCTGATATTATGAAAAAGTAGTTGTTTCTCAAGGGGGGGGGAATTTTTTTACCTGATTTACTCTCCTGTATTTATTACATGTCAAACATGAGCTAAACTGCCAAACCGACTTTCATGTGTCACGCATTGAACACCTTCCACAACTACTTCCTAAAGAATTCTGGAAAAGGAAAACAGTAGATTAAAAATAAGTTTTGAAATAATTAGCATTTATTACGCACATATGACTTTTATGGCACAGAATAGCCAATTAAATAAACCTCTACATACAAACACTATGATACAGTAACTACCGCAGGATTACTGGTGGGTGAGAAAAACAGCACCCCCTGTTGGAAAGGTGTGGATCAGTCTGCAATTTTAACAATTTGCTTCCCAAGGTTTCCTCCGGTCATCATGGAGCAAAAGGCCTCTGCAATATAAAAGGCACCCAATGAACGCATCAGAATGCACGCAGGAGATATGGAAAGTATATATTTGATAGCAATTTAAATCTTACCGCCCATATTTTCTATTCCGTTCACTACAGTTTCCAACACCTGAGGACAAATGAAACCGTAGGACTCACGTTTCTGCAGCATAACACACTTGTGTGAGCAAGTACACACTGAAAACCAACTTAATAACCATAACTTCCATACCTTAAGCTGGCCTGTTTTGACCCATTCACTTAGCTGAAGAAGGCCTTCTTCGTGTTTCTCCATGTAGTTTAACACCATAAACCTTTCCCTGAATACAAACGAAGGAAATGGATCACACTAATTCCAAATTTCTGTTACCAAACCTCAGTGACCACAGTGCATCTCACTGACAACTGATCAGTGTATTCTAATTTTAATAATTCAAAGTTAGTACCTAGTGATGTTTTTGCTGCGAAGAGCTTCTTGAGTCTCCTCACTCAGTGGGGGTGGGTAGGGTACGTCTTTATTGTACTGAGAGATCTGACCGCACAGGATCACGTGACCCCCAGTATTCATCTGCGTTGTAGATTGCAAATAAGCAACATGCCCCCATAAAATTGAGTGAAAATCCATTCAGCAAGTAGTTTACTGGGTAAACAAACTCACTACACATAGAAGTAAGCTAGAGTAAATTGTAATACAGTCCACAAATAGTATGTGGAATTGACAACAGCTCTACCTGTGATATGACTGTGTCACTGATGGGACCACCCACGTTGTCAAAGTAGATGTCCACTCCGCTCGGACAACTTTCCCTCAGAGCTGTTGAGATATCTCCCTTTTTATAATTCACAGCTGCTGTGAACCCTAGCTCTGACACCAGGGCCTGACACTTCTCCTCTGATCCACAGATCCCGACCACACGTTCACAGCCATCCAGTCTGCCGATCTTACAACGCAACAGACAAGAATACAGGAAAATTACATACATGTTCACTGACTTTTCAAATGAGTAAATATCAAAATTCCTTATTATGACACACTCATTCATACAAACAATACTTTATTATTACGATTTATCACCAGGTTTTTTTTTTTTCAATACAGACGACGCCTGCAAAGTTGCAGTTCAGAGTTTGCGGCCTCAGTCATTCGCAGATTTTTTTTCTTGGAACCTAACTAATAGTTGTTCACGGAACCCCCCGCAAATTCGTGGAAAACGCAAATATCCTCCGCATTTTGTTTTTGCTTTTTTGTGGCAATATGTAATATTTTCTAGCTTTTTAAAAAAAATTATTTTCAGCTACATTTCCATATAAAAGACAACTGTATACATTTTTTGATACTGTCGAGAGAACACAAAGCAACCGTATACAAAAACGCATCTTGGGATGGTGAAACACCCCGGTGCTCTGAGGCGGGAGGTTTTAAAGTAGCCAATCCAAGGACGTTATTCATTTCTCCTTATCTCTGGCAGATGCTGTCCAGCATTCCTGCAGCATAGCAGTTTCCTGTGTGTCTTGGGTTTACCTTTACATTATCTGTAAGGGTAATGTATTAAGCTGAGTTTAAAAATAAATAGAAGTCTTTAAAAGTTATACATTTATCGGGCCTTTTTTTTTTTAAACCACATCACAAATTTGTGATTTTTCACTATTCGCTGGTGCTCTTGCAATTTCCGGGGGGTCGACTGCACATTATTTTAAATACACTGCAAACAGTAGTAGGAGCACTGAGGGACACTGCAGCTACATTCAGTTTTATAATTACTGGCCCCCTTGCTTAAGATGATTTAAAAAAGTCAATGTCTTTGTGGTTGATCAGCTCAAGCCAATAGTCTGAAAACATGAGAGAAAAATCCTTTAAGTAAATTTAACCCTTTAAACTCAAATTTAAAATGTTAACAAAACAATTGTCACAATTATTAGCACCCCTATATTAATTGCTTCGCATATTCTCTTTTGCACGTTTACCAGTGTAACAGCAAAGAGTCTGCTCCTACAAGATTAGAAATACAGAGTAAGCAATCAGAGACCACTTGTCAATCTCTCCAGATCCTCCAGGGCCATTGGATCTCTCGTTTAGACGCTCAATGGGGTCTGGGCCAGGGGATTAATAAACTTGATGATCTGGACCAGATTTTCATTTACAGTCAGTCAGATTTTCATTTACAATCTCCTGGTGCTTTATGGAGTCCATGATGCCTTGTTTTCTGGACTGACATTGTTTCCAGGGCCTTTGAAATAAAAATAGCTCCAAAACATTACAGATTCTCCACCATAATTAACAGTGTAGATAAGATGTTTTATATATACTTATTCTTTATGCCAACCCCACCTTCAGTGTTTGTTTTAATTAATCTGGTGAAATCTAATCTTTGTGACTGCAAAATGCCACCATGTTCTACAACCATGATCCTCAGAGAATTTGTCTTTTTAACCATCCTCTTCACTGTGCATGGGTGTAAAACAAATGTGCCTTCTTCCATGCAGGTTTCACCACAGCTCTAGCTGTTTCAAACTTTTTATCGGTGGATAAGGAAATTTTAAGGCATTTAGGTCAGTTTTAACAACTATTATCTGAAGAAAAATAATACACCAAGGAAATTAAGCCTCTATATCACCTCATATTTATATGCCACTAATGAGACTGACTGCTTCAGATCTGAAATTTGGTATTGAATGACAGTACTTTTCAGATATTTAGTGGATAAAGGTAATAGGGAGTGTTAAGTATGGAATTTCAGTACTCAGCTGTAAATATCAGTTCTTTTTTGTACCCACTACTTCCAGTAATTACAGTTATAGCAAGACCTAGAAGTTCTATTTTAACTGTTGTATTAACCCAGTGGTTCCCAAACTGGGGGTGCAGAGGTATTGCAGAGGGGTGCACGAAAGGGATAACCTGTGTAGTCTGAATTGGAGGGGGGTGCTCATTAATGTACTTATCTAGAAAAGGGGGGCCCTGCAGAGAAAGTTTGGGAACCACTGTATTAACCTAATCTGTAACATGACCTTCAGTACGGCATGGCTTACCCATTTACATTTTGCACACATAAAAATTACCTGTCCAGCGAGTGAACCACAAGCTCCAGCTGCTCCACTGACCACCATAGTTTGACCAGCTCCGTGGGTTACATGGCCCTTCTCTCTCACACCAAGAAGTGCAGTGAGCCCAGGCATGCCTACTGCACCAAGAACATAAGACAGATGTCCATCGATCATCCTGGGGTCGACCTACAAGACAAGGCAAGTCAGTCACACAATTACACAGAAAGCAATCATGTCTACTAATGCATAAGATTGCACCTAAAATGATAAATACCTTATGTAAAAGATTACCATCAATCACATCATGGGTTTCCCAGTGCCAGTTGAATGATGTAACAATGTCACCGATGGCTAGTGTTTCATGCTTGCTGGCTTCGACTACACCTACTCCACCTCCATCAATGCATTCATCCAGCCTCCATGGTGACAAGTATTCAGCACCAGTGTCATCATTCATTCGACAACGCTGCACAGAAATGTACTTTTATTCAATTTTAGTAGATTGTTTTAATAAAATCACACAAGCAGAGTCATATAGTTGTTTATAGCATGTGTGTGCGCCATTTTGTTTAGAGTCCTCATGTTTACCACAGAATTATGAATCAATAAACGCTTCGAAAACGCTTCTTTTGCTTTACAGAATCTGTACAGAAGACCCCAAGGAATCGCCACAGGCTGCCGCAGAACCGATTCACCAACTAAAAACACACTCCGCCCAGCTGGCCAAAATCGCACACTCGCTCAAAACACAACAAAACTCTTACAAACAAACTCCCCAGCAGTATTATCACAAACATCCAACTTATATACACTTATAAACCGAAGTGTCATAATTTTCTTTTGCTTACATTCGAAGAAATTCAGCTCGGACACGCGCGTCTCCCCAGTGCGTATCTTCGGACATTCACTCCTATTTCCACTTGAAATTTTTATTTGCTGGACAATTATCCCCATCAAATGTCCTCAAATATCCTGGTCTTGGGTGTGTTTTTCCCTTTGTTTGAGCCTAAAAAAATCAACCCAGAGACTCAAACGCACATGAGGCGCTGCGTGCGCTCGGCTGACCCGAGAGCAATCTCAGTTCATTTATAAGGCCAAGGGGGGAGGAATTGTTTGAATCGTAAAAATCTGTACTATTGGTAACTGCCTGAAACTGACGTGAAAATACACCAATTACAGTGTAAAAAAGGTTTTATTAGGAGGTGTACCGCCCACGGGCCGGCCCCCCAGCAGTGAAAGACGGGAAGGATAACTCTGGGAGTTGGAAGGGGTGTGTTGTGATTCTGCCTTCTCACACCACGACACAGGTTTGTGGATCTGAGTGTCGTGATTTCGGTTTAATATCGCATATTGTTATATATAAATATATATATTTATACACACATACACACTATATAAACTATATATCGTACTGAGGCACACACTTGCTCCAGTGAGGGCAATCTCAATGCCTCAGCATACCAGGACATTTTAGACAACGCCATGCTTGTGGACAAAGTTTGTGGAAGAACCTTTTCTATTCCTGCATGACTGTGGCCCAGTGCACAAAGTAAGCTCCATAAAGACATGGTTGGACAAGTTTGGTGTGGATTAACTTGCCTGGTCCGCACAGAGCCCTGACCTCAACTCCATCCAACACCTTTGGGATGAAATGGAATGGAGATTGTGAGCCAGGCCTTCTCGTCCAATATCAGTGCCTGACCTACAATATCAATGCTCTACAGAATGAATGGGCACAAACTACCACAGAAACACCCCAAAATCTTGTGAAAAGCAAGAAGAGAGAAAGCTGTTATAGCTGTAAAAGGGGACCAACTCCACATTAAAGTACTTGGATGCAATGTTAATGCATAAGCTATACATATAATGTATAAAGCAACCCTCTAATGCATTTAACCAGAAACAAAGCTCATGAGAATACATTTGGGTACAAACAAAACAAATTACTTCTAGGGTTTTCTTTGTTTATATGTAAACTCATTTAAATGTCGATCACTCTGTGCACATTCAATAATGACTACCATCAAAGCACTTTCAAGTGTGTTAAGACACAGCTCACCATGTAAGGGTCAACAGACAGATATTGAGTCCTGACCAACACTTCTCCCTGGTTTAAGTCTGTTGCCAAGCTGGTCTCCTCCACTCGGAAATTCTCTGGAACTGGATGGCCATTTTTTCCTTCACACATACAGACACACACAAATAACATAAACCTCGAGATAACAATACAGTGAGCTATGTAGTTAGCAGCTCAATGAAACAAAATACTTAAGCCTATGCTTATTTACCTGGCCGAGAGGCTAAAACAACTCTTTGCACCTTTAACATCTTGATAAACCTGGACGAGTGTCATGTAAACAATTTAAGAAAAACAAAAACTACATTATTGCTGCTCAGCTAACTGGCTAACCAACAACTTCACCACTTGTAGCCGCCCTCACAGTCACGTGACATCAACCCTGCCTCTGATTGGCTCCTGTCACAGGAGAGGGTGGCGTGTTTGCTTCACGTTTTATAAAATAAAATAGTAAATAATAATAAAATAATTATTAATAAAATTAAGTGTAGTGTTCATCTATGGGTGTTAAACAAAAACCCCACATTTTTAGTTAACCAGGCAATCAATATAAGTGAGTGACATTGTTCTTGGACAAATTTGACTTGAAATGAAATATACATGATTAATAATAAATATTAATAAATCCTATATAAATCAAACATGCTCTGATATTTCTTCTGGCTGCCCGTATCGAAACAGCTGCTGATATGATAACAAGGCATGATTCGTCTAAACTTCTGCTTTCAGATTTCAGTCAACCTGTCATAATAAGAGCAGTCTGCATCCTGCAGAAAGTCCACGTTTTTATGACTGCTAATGCTTAAGTAAGGATGGCTGGTCAAAGCATGAGCTTCCAGTGAATTGCTGACTTTGTTCATCTTGTATCTTCTCGTAACAGCGAGGTGAGGCTGCATTAAAATATTACTTTGTATAACTGCATGCACATTGTGCATGGTTCCGTTTTGCATTAATATATTAACTTGTTTCTCTGTTCTCGTGCAATAAGAGTTTAGTGCAATTTTATTCCCTGTGCAAAATTTTTGCAGGAGCTAAATTTGAGAATTTGTTTTCCTGTGCTCGTGTTACCAACTAGGAAGTGACGAGAGAAAGTTTTTTTTCCGTCTCTCTTGAAAGGAACATGCCCCAAAGCAGGCTGGTGACTCCAAACTGCAACGCAGAAATACAGAGGTACTGTAATGTACATAGTATTGTGTGTGTTTTGACAGTTGATTTTCAGGAATGTGTTGCATGAAAATGTGTGTGTTTTTGTAGTGTTGTCGAAAGACGAGGCTTCACAGAACTCATTGGGTGGTTCCTTTGCTGAAATGACAGAAGTGCATGTCAGTTTCACTCTGGTGTTAATGCCTCCTAACTGTAACTGTTGGTCTTAATGGGGGTTCCCCTCCCACTGGGTTCTACTGTAGGGTTCAGGCTGTCCACTGTCCAGCGCACCAGATGGTGCCACTGTTATGGAGGAATTACCACTTTGATTTAACTTTAAAACCAAGCTCTCTATCACTAGGCTTGTAGTCAAATCTGTGCCACTGAGAAAAGCAGTGTTATGCAGAAATTACCACTTTTATTCAACATTAATATCAAGCTTTCTGTCACTAGACATTCAGTGAAATCTGTGCCAGTGAGATCCCGACTGTGGTATGAAATCTGACTGCTGTTGCTCTAATGAGGGGGAGTTCTGCCTTTTTTGCTTGTGCAACCAGATGTTACAACAACTGTGATTTTTCTTTAATGGGCCTTTGTGCCTACCATGCAAGCACAGCATTATTTAGTCCAGAAAAATGAATTAAAATTTAAAGTGAAGTATCTTAACAGTTTATTATAGTAGCATGTTGAGGTTATTTTAGGATTTAAGGATTTAACATGTTTTTAGAGTGTGTAGCTTGGTCAGCTTTAAGGTTTTGACTTGCTTTAATGGGCCTCCTAATTTCCATTCAGTTATTTTTTTATTTTGAATGAACATTTTTATCAGAGTATCTTAACATGCTTCTATAATAAAGGATTTTAGGATTTAAGTCAGATTTAAGATTTTAGCCTTTTGAAGTTTGTTGCTTCGTCAGCTTTACGTTTATGGCCTGCATTGAGTGTGAAGGTGTGCATTCAACATTCTAGGGGGACTAGATTGGTTTGAGTTGGTGTAAATGAAAATGATGCATATCACAACCATGACCTCATAGTGAACAATTGCTCATTTTTGTCCATTGATACCTAAACTGTGTGAAATATCTTGTGGGTTGAATTACAGTAAAAAAGAAATTCTTACTCTCATGCACAGCACATAGCTTGTATGAAGAATCACTGGCCTGAATGTTTGTTGGCTTTGCACTTTATTTTAAGCCGTGGCAGAGACAGCATGCACACACTGACACATATCTAGGTTCCAGTGTCTGTTTTCTCTTGGCAAGCATGCTTGGTCATGCCTGTAGCTGTTGTTCTGCACATGCAGCGCTGCAGTTTTAGAGACAAGTGGCTCTAAAGCCTCTCCATGGTTTTCCGTAAAAATGAGGGGATCGTTAGCAATTACAGGTTCAATTAGAATCCACTATATATATTCTGCTCATGAATGCACTGCTTGCGTGAAGCCTTTGCTGATATGTGGGAGAACATCACACACAGTTACTGTAACGGATATGTTTCCTCATGATTCATATATGGACAGCCTTAAGACATATACACTGGACTTTCCAGTTTTTTTCAGTCATTTTAAGCTTGATGACATTTTACATGGCAAAGATTCAGGGAGCTGTGCTTCCAGTGGATCCTCCTTTATGTGACTCATACTCTTTACGGCTTCCTCAGTACAGACTCAGATACTGAAATGTGTCTCTAAAAACAAAACAAAAACTCTCAGCAGATCAACTATCAGCAATGTCCTGCAAACAGACGTGTGTGGGTGGAAAATACCTAGACAGTTATGCTTCATTACTGTAATTAAGAAGTCGTTTGGAAGATTTATACTTTACCAAGGAATTTAGACACTTGTCCTCTTGCACAAGTACATTTCCTTTGATCAATTTGGACCTTTAAAGTACAAATTTTAAAGACAATGACATTTCCCCCCTTGCCAATTGTTTGATTTCCTCTGAATTGTCATTTTTTTTCAACCAGCCAATCAAATTTATGTCAGTGTAAAACAAAACTACCCCACAACTGTGTCACCCATTTTTTGAAGACCAATGAAGCTCATCAGTGTCTGCGCTTTAGCATCCAGATTGATCTGATAACTGTATTTTAATTGTTTCTTGAAATGATTTAGATTAATCGATTACAGTTAATTAAAAAAGTTCTCATAATTGCATCTCTTAATGTTTCATTTTAATTTTATATGAAAATGTTAAAATGTAGATACTTTCACTCATATCAGTTTGTTTACCTCCCCCCCCCATCTCTTACATTGTGCATCTTGTGGCTAGTGACTGATATGGTGAAAACAGGCCACGTTTATTTGTATGAAAATGAAAAATTAAAACAGGTTAAATGAGATTGACAGAAAATTACTTTTCTTTGCTGCTGTTATTTACAACCAAAGGTCCAAGTTGCGTAGTCATAGGAAGCCTCTGAGTTTCCATTCTTCCCGGTAGATAAGTGTGTGAACCCTACAGACATTCAAATCATGAGCAGCCTTCTCTCTCTCTTTTTTTTTTTTTTTTTTCTCTGAGATTTGGAGCAGGAAGGGGCTACATCACAAACCACATGCTTTTCTCTGTACTAGAGAATGTACTTCTACCACCAAATGTACCTTGGTGGTCTAGTGGTCAGGGAGTTGCCCCTATGATCAGAAGGTTGTGGGTTTGAATCCCAAGACCGCTTGTGGTGCCACTAAGGCTCCCTTGAGCAAGGCTCTGGCTGCCCACTGCTTCACTTGGTGAATGGTTTAAAGGCAGACAAAGCATTTCACACTGTTCACACTGTGTGCTGTGGTGTGTTCATGTATGACAAACGGACACTTTACACTTACAACGAGCACCTTAAATCTCCATTCCCTTCTATCCTCTGCATGTCCTCCCTCACCACATCCATAAATCTCCTACTAGGCCTTCCTCTTTTTCTCTATCCCTGGCAGCTCCATCTTCAGCATCATTTTTCTTCTTCAGTCAACAGTAGGCCAGTTTCCACCGGTGGCGGTCGTTGTTAACCCGAGCCTTGACCGATCCGGTATGGGAAATTTTCTGGTTGTCTGTAATCCTCTCCACTGACCTGAGCATGGAACTAGCACTAAGAAATACACTGGATTGTGCACCACCAGTGACTGGCCTGGACACTTTAGACTCACACTTGGTGGCCTAGTGATTAGGGAGTTGGCCCTATGATCAGAAGTTCGTGGGTTTGATTCCTGGGACTGCTAGTGGCACTACTGCGGTACACTCAAGCAAGGTACCGTCCCCACACACGGCTCCCTGGAAGCTGGCTGCTCACTGCTTCACTTGATGAATGGGTTAAATGCAGAGAAAGAATTTCACATTCACACTGTGTGCTGTTCATAAGTGCCTGTAAGAGAGCTCTTTACTTTAATGCTGCTTGTGAATGAGGACAGTATGCTTCTATAGTAAATGCCATGTCACACTGAGCCCAGTAGAGAATCTGGAAATGTGTGTGTTGTTACACTCTTTAATGTACAGTACAGTGCAGCTGCAGCATGTGGTTGTGGATGCAGTTCCCCCCCTTCCACTGACGGAATTTCCCGCGTGACCCCGCAGCGCCCAGCGTGGAAGGGAAGGCCTTATATGGTGCTGGAAGTGGGCGTGGCCAGGCTGAGCAGGAGGGATCACAAGACTCGAGCTGAAACAGAACGTGTGTCGCCACAACTACTGCTGCTGTCCTCTCCCTCCCCCTCTCCCCCCCACGTTTAAAAGGACACACCGTGCAGAAAAAAACACGCGTGCACTTTCTCCTGCACCCTCACGTCCTTTTGCAAGGAGTGGAAAAGAACAAGAAGGAGGAGGAGAAGAAAAGGAAGAAAAAAAGAAGAGAGAGAGAAAGAGATTTCGTGTATGCTTGGAAAAAAATCGTCCTCTTGAGTAACACGGGAGTGAGGTCAGCCCAGCATGACTCAACCTCGGATATGCGCGCAGTCATTTCTGGGCTCTCGCGTTTCCCCACTGCGCGCGTGGACGCTACGTGCTGCTGCTCCCACCCGGAACACCCGGATAAACGACACGGGTAGGATTTGTTTTATTTCTTCTCTCTTTTATAGCATCTCTACACGAAACTGGGTCACGGCGTGTGTTTACCAAAATGGTGGTCGCATGCAATTAAGCAAGAGTGGATGCGTAAACACTTCTGGGAGTCTAACTTATGGAAAGGGGGCCCGTGCAGGAAAAGGGAGAGAGACGGGGGTCCACGATTGGCATCTTGACGTGGATCATGAGCCAGATCCTAGTCATATCGAAAGCTACGGAGTGCCCTCGTGAGTTGACAACTCGGGACAGACTGGAAAAAGGCAGCCTGTTCTCCACGAGAGACCGTGGGGTTTTCTCTCTCCCCCCCGCCGTGGGGGCTTTGTGTTGGCTCACTTTGTTGCAACGTGCCGTGGAATTAGTGACTGGATAATCCCTTTTCTGCAACAAAGGACTTCTCGTAAATAGAGCTGAGCTGGCTGGACTGGGAAGGGGAGGAGGGGGCGTCCAGGAAGGGCACTGGTGGCCTTGTAGTGTATGTATGTATATGTGTGTGTGTGTGCATGTATATGTATGTGTGTGTGTGCATGTATATGTGTGTGCGCGCGTTCTCCGGACAGGTTGTCGCCTCTTGTGTCCAAAAACGCACGACCTTTTGCTTTGTTTTGGCCGTTGTCTCTCAGTTTCCATGAGGAGTCAAGCAGGATTAAGAGACTGTGCTTGACGTTACAAGCCTATTAAACACGCTGTACACCTTCTGCTGAAAGGGAGGGTCTTGTGTAACCACGCGCTCTCGTTGCAGCTCCTGTGTGTCTTGGTAATACGGAGTATGCAAAGGATGGCTGGTGGTTTTAACACTCGTTTGCAGGATAGACATGCTGCATATCAGCGAGAGGCCTTTTGTCTCTGCTGGCCTTGTTTACATTAAAACACACACACTCGGACTATTAGGTGCGTTTCTCGTCAATGTGTGTAGTCAGGTTACACTGGGCGCCCCGTGAGGACCACGAAAGAGCAGCTGCAGCTTTCTATTTCGAGTACAGATAAAGTAGCCCTTGTGCTGTCATGGCATGGTGCTCCCTCCTTCTGCGACTCCTGCTTGTCAAAACCAGCCGTCAAGAAAACAGTCTGCACAAAAAATTGCACGGTATATATCATTGCCAACCTGTTATAAACTGTTAATTACCTTCTGAGATGCACTACATGTCCAACTATTTTAAGGTGCTCGCAACTTGTACAATCCCCATAGAAAAGTGCTGCCGATAGACAGGGACGCTCCGGAGCAGCCAGATATGAGCCTAAGAACATCATAACCGTGCCAAG
Organism: Brachyalestes nurse; assembly: GCA_037974405.1. Taxonomy (NCBI): domain Eukaryota; kingdom Metazoa; phylum Chordata; class Actinopteri; order Characiformes; family Alestidae; genus Brachyalestes; species Brachyalestes nurse. Next base: position 43,798,675 of record JBBPCY010000001.1, read on the forward strand.
TGTCACACAGAGGGGTATAAATCTCTCCCAGCATTGCACTGGCATTTTTCAACTTTGGGAATATAGACTCATGTTTATGATCCAGAATTGATCTTCCAGTATCAGTACCTGACCTTGGTGCTGCTCTTGTGGCTGCATGCAACCAAATCCTCACAGCAATGTCCCAAAATGTAGTGGAAAGTCTTTCCAGAAGAGTCAAGGCTGTTCTTGCAGCCAACAGCGACAGGGGACAAAATATGTATTTAATAGTCAAGTGCCCATATTCTACATTTTTCTTTTCTATTTATGAAGTCAGCTTATGAGATTTGTATTGTTTTATGTCCTGAAAACAGCCATACTGCATTTCTGTGTTTTCTGTTCTGATTGGCTGCAGTGTGTCTTATTAAAAAAAGATGTCTGGGCTGAAACACTTCAGATAACTTCAGTGTGAGTGTAGGGTAGGGTAAACAGTTGTAAGCTGAATATGCAGTTATATGTAAATAGAGTTGGATTTAATGTTACTATCGGACATTTAAACAGCTTTCTTTTTACAATTCTTTCAGTTCCATTTTCTATATATGGACCCTTTAAAACCCTTAATTTTCCAATGTATGGGCCCTTTAATAATCAGAATTGGATGAGTAAATGTTTACTTACTGCACCTGCAAATCATGAATACCAGTTGTAACTGCTGGTGTTGCATTTCTGTCACCTGGGAACAAATTTTCTATTGTGTGAGATTCAGACCAATGCAAATGGTGTCAAGATGTTAGATTGACTTTTCTCACCCATTTAGTTTCTGTTCAGCTGCTATATTAGGCTAGGCATGACCTCAATCTGCATGCCTGTAGCACACTTGTGAATAATCCTAAATGCTGTTTTTAGAACAAGTTGCATGGACTCCAGTACTGAACGTGTTGTACTGCTGGTACTTAAGTTACTTATGGCATTGATTTTCTTTGAGTCAATTATTGCTTTGATGCATGAGGGCTGCTGGTAAGCAGGGGAACTATTTGCCTGTGGTTCGAAGGCCTGCTTAAGCCTGGTTATTAACCTGTGATGACCTACAATACGATTTTTCAGGACATTACAGGCTTCATGTACATAATTGAAATGACACATTGGGCTCCCGTTCTGAAACCTTTTCTGCAACACATAAATGGTTTAGTTTTGTACACCTCAGATCTTCATAAATCCCCTCATTGTACGTGATGTTAGTTTGTTAGTGCTTTGTAGAGAGGCAAGATCAAAGGTAACATAACCACAGAGTAGTTTCCATTTAAGAAGTGTTTTACTGCTAGCAACAGTTAAATTTTCTTAGTGTCCGAGACCTTTTTTTTGTGCGAGGTATTAACAAATTGGATGCATGTTGACATGTGAAACCACAGAGCATTGAACAAAAATACTTTTGTTGTTCTCTTTTGATGCTCCAATGCATTATGAAACAGGATAATTGGATTAAAAAGTGTAGCTGTGGTTCATTATTGACTGAAAATTGACCGTAACTTACTTTTGGGATTGCTTGCAGCTCTTGAAAGTTCTCTCTCTCTTGCTCACACACTCTGATTCACTCTATTTCTCTATCTCGCTCCAGCCCATCCACCATAAATAATTGTTCATTTGTAAATGCGTACTTTTCCAAACTCACAGTTGATCGCTTTCTCACGTTTCCTGCTGTGACTCACAATGTGGTATCGTTGGTGGTTTAATGAAATGACTGTGAGATGTGAGAGTGTTTCTTTCTATCTTTGTGTGCTGCAGTGGGACTTTATAGCTGCATAACCTGAACCTGGATATCTTTATCATGTGAGCCAAGGTTCTAATGACACAACTGATGCGCTGCACCTTAAATCATGCCTTTTCCACTCAAACCCTTTTCAGGGTGTCTCTATTCATCAAAAAGGAGAGAAAGACATTTCAATTGGACTCCTGCTGTGCCCTAAGTACTTCTACTCAAAGCTGACCGTCATGTTTTTTCTGCCACTCTTTTCTCAGGTCTTACCCATGAACGAGCGACACAAGCCAAGCTCCAGGCGCCTCTGTTTGCTGTGATATCCTGGGAGCAGGAGGAGACTTGGCACAAAGAAAGCGAATAGACATGTTTGTGTGTCTGTCAGTTGATATTGTCATTTCTACCAGTGGGATGCTGCAGTTTTGTGTGTTAAAGCTAACTTCCATTCCAACTATGCTAAGCAGATTTGGATGACCACAAACTCTTTAAAACTTTGTTAAAAACTTTGACTAAAGAGGGAGGTGGACGTTTCTTCCCTCTGGAGAGAGCTCTGTGTAGTTTGGGCATCTGAACTCCTCTTGCCCCCTCACGAGCCCACTCGAGCCCTCGTTCAGTGTCCTTATGCATGATAGCCATGAGTTTGCCACCTCAACAGAAACCCAACACAAAGAGGACAGGCAAGCGCATCACTTTCTTTAACGACCAAGCTGTTACAATGAAAGAGGCCTCTCAGCACACAGAGGGCTCCTACTATGGCCTGGGGGCCCCGCCCTCAGAGCAAAGCCACAGTGAGGCTGCGGCTGTGGAAAGCTCCAATGCTGAGGCCCCACACATGTACCTCAATTCTGTCATTTTCAGCCCAGAGAAAGGAAACCAGAACCGCGGACATTACCAGCAGACAATGCCCATGAAGTGGCCGCACCAGGATGCTCCTCAGCAGTCTCAGGAGAGGACAGTGCCCTGGACCCAGTGGCCTCCAAATTTTGCCCCATATCTGGGATCTCAGGCTAATTTTGCAAAGCAGATTCATGAAGGTATGTCAGCGCCACAGCAGCAGCCATCCTCCATTAGAATATCGGAAAAACAACAGCAGGCACCAAATGCAGGTGGCGAGGCCTTTAGGGATGCTGCTAAGACCAACAGGGGTCTGGACTGGGAGCAACAGCAACAAGCATTTCAGCAGAGCCACAAGCCTGGAGTCTTGAATCCCCAGCAACATGTGACGTCCAATCCTGGGAACACGTCCGTGCTTCAACCCTTTCAGCTGGCTTTTGGGCAGCCCAGACAAAACCTAGGTTACTATCAGGTATTCCAGGGCAACCGAACCTTGCCGAATTTGAATTATAATCCCCAGACAAATTCCCAACATCAGATTCAGCAGCTGCAGCAGCAGGAACTTCGTCAGCAGCAGCAGCAGATGCAAAGACTGATGGTCCAAAAGCAACAGCAGCAGCAGCTTCTTCATCAGCAGTTTCAGCAACAACAGCAGCTCCATCAACAGCAGCAACAAGCACAGCAACAGCAACAAGTACTGCAACATCAGCAACAGTCTCAACAACCCCCGCAGTCGCAACAGTCACAGGCGCAACATCAAGCACAGCAGCCGCAACAAATGCAACAACCGATTCAAGTACAGCCGCAACAGCAAGCTCGACAGCAGCAGCCTCAGCAGACGCAGCAGCCGCAATCGCAAAAGCTGCAACAGAATCAGCATGTAGTGGAATATTACTCCAGTGGCCAACAACCGCATGCAACCTCACAACCTGAGGAGCCTCACTTATCAGATCAGTCCCAGGACACCCCCGAACCACCATCAACTCAGGCACAGGACTTTGCTTCCCAACCCCCACTTGCCGTTTCTCAGCAATCCTCTGAGACACAGCAGCAGCCTGCACCCCGGAGGTCACGACGGCTCTCCAAAGAGGGCGGAGGACCTTCAGAGAACCCCTTCCTCATGCCTGACCACCACACACAAGGCTCTCACAATGGAGCTCCTGAAGCAGGGGAGGCGGCGGCCAAGCATGGTATTCGAGCTGCACCTACAGGAGTCATCCAGAGTACACGGCGAAAGAGGAGGGTGTCCCAGGAGGTCAACCTCGAGACCCTGGCTCAGAAGGCCTCCGAGATGGAGTCCCTTCCCTCACACACTGTCAAGGTCAGTTCAGCAGAGACTTTAGACCAGCTTTACTTTTTTTTGCTACAGTGTTATCAAGCTATTGTAATGCATGACAATGTCTTTTCCACTGTGCTTTGGCCTTTTTTATAAAGAGCAACCAAAAACTGGTTTTAATTAAGAGCCCTGAATGTGATCTGAGTCACTTGTGTGGGGAAGTATTTAATGCTCACTACCATTGTGAAAGACCTACTGGTTCTGCAGGTTTCACTACTGCAGCTGTGTGCTCTAAAAGGAATGTGAAAAGGGCATGTACCACCTGCTGCCGTCATAGCTCACATGAGCTGTCAGTCCAAACCACTGCCTCAGTGGCTGACACCTCATCTGCAAAAACAAGTTACTGTACTCCCATCTTCTGCATACCAGCCAGCATTAGACCTGCACTCAGAAATTCACACTTGTTGGCATATGAGCATCAGCAAATTTAAGTCGGAGATAAAGTCTAATTTAAAGGTATAGTTCACTATATTAGCACTTTGCTGCTTCTCTCCTCCTCCTTTTTTACCTGTTATACTAACTGTGTGTACTTGCGTGGAGCCGTCTGGAAACATCGGGAAATACAAGTCTTGTCTCAATTGGAGTGTATATTTGTTTTAGGACACGTCTGCATAGGCTTTGGTCACTTTTAGCTCAGGGTGGGGTTGGAGCTGTGTTTGGCAGGTCTATTCAAAACTCCCTAACTATATCCACTTAAATAAATAGGCTCTAAATGACCTGAAATCATTGCGCAGAGTGGATGAGCACGCTGTGGGGTTCATTTGAAAATGGTCACAAAAGCAATTGGTTATAAAACAAGTACTGCCTAATAAAAATCTATGAAAGTGCATTCAGCTCTTAAATGCTTTGAGAGTCTCTTCTTAGCTATTTTCAAACTGCACAGAAAAACAAATAATTAAACTGAAGAAAATGTCCAAGGATGAAATGTGCACAAACGTATGGTAGTTGGGGGGGGGGTATCATTTATGATGGGGTGATGGTCAACTAATGGGTAGGATACTTGCCTCTGGAACAAGAGGTCATGGTTCAGATCCTAGCTTCAGCATACCACCACTGCATGCCTGAGAAAACCTCCAGGTTGCTCCAGGGAGACTGTCCCCTGTAGTTTGGGATTGGAAGTTGCTTTGGATAAAAGCATCTGATAAATGCCGTTATTGTAAATTTACAAATCCCCTTTAAATATTTAGGGCAGGCTATATCCTATACCATTTAGGGCTGCCAAACAGGCTTCTCGTTCTCACTCATTCTTGAAGTTTTAGACATAAGACAGAACTGGTACAGTTCCACTTTATCTGCCCTAGACACGTAATAAATAAATCAGAACACATTATGACCTGTTTAGCTGGTTTTAAGTGTGAGTGCAAATGAAGCAGTGTTCTGAACAACAAATAATAATGTTCTTAAAAGTCATTATCTATTCATATATGGCTGTAGTACAGCAGCCGCTGTGCTGTGTTTGGAGGCTATTCTTCTCTTATACAGCGGTAGAACAGAATGCCAGCTTCGTCTCACACATTTGCAGTGAGCAGTTTTTGTCATTGTACAATAATTTGCTCCCACACAACATTTTTTCTGCTTTTTTAGATTCACTGGCCGCAGTTTGTTGCGCACTAATTCAGGAAGCTAAGGATGGTTCGCATGCAATTATGATTCATTCAGTTAACCAGAAGGCCCCGCGGTGGCGCAGTGGTTAGTACTGTTGCCTCACACCTCCAGGGTTGAGGTGTTCATGGTATATGGTAAATGGCAACTGTATCATAGTAAAATTCATAGTTGTAATATTTTGAAATATGACTGTATATAGTATATCGTCACCTTGCTAAAATAATAATCGCCTAAGTCATTTTTGGCAAAATTGACTTTTTTTGCCTAAATCATTTGAATGAAATGAAATGAATAGGAGCTGATTTTTGTGTGTGTGTGTGTGTTTCCTGAAAAATTGACCCTTGGGAAAAAAATGAGTGAGGCGATTATTTTAGCTAGGTGTCGATATGGTGGCAGCTGTTGGCCTAGCGGTTAGGGAGTTGCCCCTGCGATCAGAAGGTTGTGGGTTTGAATCCCAGGACTGCTG
>JBBPCY010000001.1:43805074-43824320 GCA_037974405.1 Brachyalestes nurse
GAGGCGATTATTTTAGCTAGGTGTCGATATGGTGGCAGCTGGTGGCCTAGCGGTTAGGGAGTTGCCCCTGCGATCAGAAGGTTGTGGGTTTGAATCCCAGGACTGCTGGTGGCACCCCTGAGGTCCCCTTGAACAAAGTATTGTCCCCACACACTGCTCCCCGGGCACTGTGTTACTGGCTGCCCACTGTTACACTTGGTGAATTGGTTAAAGGCAGAGAAAGAATTTCACGTTGTACCTTTTAATAAGAACCATATTTAACTGCTGAAGAAAATGTGTTTTTTTAATCAGAAGTGTAAAAATGAACTGAATAAATAGGTAGGAGATGGCTGAAAATGGCAGTAGACATACATATTGTGTTTTACATGCTAATTCTTTGTATGTGCATGAGACACCTGTGCTTATATGTCAGGCATTGTTAATATTGTATAGACACTGCGAGTCATTAGGTATTAGCTAGTGAGCGGCAGAGCTTCTTGGCTTGTTATGAATATGAATATCGGACCTGGTTTGGCTGGTCTGCATGTGGTTTGAAACAAAAGCACCGTCAGCGTCAATGCTAGGCAGAATCTGAACCACTTTTCCTTCCAGTGTCTTCCAGATTCCTTCTGAAGTCTTCACATTTTTATTGTGCTTTACACAGTGAGATCCGAGGAACTGCTGTGTTTTCATTCTGTCTTAGGTATTTGACTTAACAAATCAATACCAGCAGTTTTGTTCTGTTCATATGTTGAGGTAACTGCACTTTATGATTCATTTCTCTCATTTATTTATTAATTTATTTTTAGTGCAATGTCTTTAAAGTCTCTATTGGAGTAATGGTCAGGCGTTCCAATACTTTTGTCCATATAGTGTATGTGTGTTCTTTTCAGGACTGAAATGAAAATCATATTTACTGCCATTGTCAAAGCGCTTAGTGTTATTAATACTTAATTTTGTTTTTAATTGCCTCTGCCTGTGCTCTAGTGTTTCTATATAATCCTTTATAGAAAGGCAAAGAAAATGTGCTAATAACAAAAGCTGGAATGAGTGTGTGAGTACATTTCCTGCTGTTTTGAGGCCCTGCATGGGTGGCCGTCAGAGTCAGTAAAATCAGGGGGAAAAAGTGCTATGCAATTGTATGCCCACACTTACATGTTCTACAGTTGCAGGTAAAGTTGCTTAAGAGTTGGCAACAGGCTTTTGCACGACTGCGCCCCTCCCTGGCTGTGCATGTGTGGCCTGAGACGCTGCCAAGGCCTACGGGTGGGTCAAGGATACCTCAGCTACTGCAGACGCTACTGCTGAGGCAGCGTAGCCATTCAGATCTCATACCGCAAGGACATGTTCTAACTTCATAGAAAGTTTTGAAGGTTTTGTATATGACCGAAGTCTATCCATGTAGTTTAAATTCTGTGTAGTAGAAGTTCTCACGCCTGGTCTGGTTAGTTGGGAGAAACAGGAAATGTTGATACATAATGGGAAATGAGGCTTTCATAGAAGGGCTTGTTCTGTTTCTTGGACTCATTCAAAGGAAGAGGATTTGGGAATTGGTGACGTTGAGAAATTATTGCAGAGCAGGTTTGGTAGTGCTGATGCATGTTACTTTCAGTTGAACAGAAGTGTGTGTGTGTGTGTGTGTGTGCAGACGTGGAAGCAGAATCACCAACCACCAACATAGCCACAATAAAACTACAGTTTATTAGCCTGCGATCTTATCGTGTGGTTGCATGCCTTTGTTGAACATACTGTTGACATGAATTACAAAAGCATGTCTTTGCATGCATAGTGCCTGCCTTCAGCTATTTTTCTAGCAGAGTTAGTAGGAAGTAACTGAGTTTAATTTTTAAACTACTCACCTGTGCTTAGTTGGTCTTTTAAATGCATTTCTTACCCTTACTTGTCCAGGGAAAAGGACTTTGGCCAGAATGTTAAAACAGCTATTGAGCTTTTGTTCTGAACCATAACAAACGCAGCAGTAGCTGTAATACACAACCTGAAAGGAACAGCATGAGTCACAGTGTTCCTGAATACTATCTATTTCCAATGTCCTATTGCGTGATTAAGCAGCAGATGTTTTTCCACGTTCCAAGGATTTTTTAATGCATTTACTGTAAAAAGAGGTAGTTTGTAAGAAACTCAAATACACACAATTTCCTCCTTCATTTCAAACGCAGGATGTTGTTTGTTTCAGGTTTTTTGTTTTGTTTTTTTTGCACTGGACCTACAATCCTAAAGTAGCTACAAAGTAATGAAAGCTTATAGGCCGCTGATTAGCTTCATGTGAACTGCATTCCTAAATTAGTAGCAACTTCTTAGACTTCAGACGAATGGTGCTAATATCAGTAGCTATCGAAGCCCCTTCCCCAAACGGAGGGGGACCCCGAACATTTGCCTGGTTTGTCTCTCTTGACAGTATGGTATTCCCCTACCAGAAATCAGCACACACTTTTCTCAAGCTGCTATGTAATCTCATATACTCTTGTTTGTCATACTGTATCTATAAATGGGACAAAAGGACGTGTTTCAGCCTTTACTGTAATTGCTGCTTCTGTTTTAGTGATGCTGCACACAGTTTTGTCCAGTTTTATAGACTGTGTTGTTATTACCACCTTAGCAGTTTGCTCTGTGTAATTTGGTTGGGTTTAAGTTTCATTACCTGTTCACTAATTAAAACCAAAGAAGCAAACTTTGGTCTACACACTTGTTGATTACATTTGGGTGAAAATGGTATAAATTAGATTTTTCTTATAACTGCCGTCTGTCAGTTCTAGGTATTTTTTGGCAGCCTCTGTCTATGTAGGTCATGCGATTTGTTGCATTGTACACACTGCTGCTACATTTATATAATTACACATTAAACCTCAATTTTAGCCTAAAGCTTACATTTATATCCTTAACTCCTTGTTTAAGTTGGTGCTCCTTGTTTAAGTTGTTATTTACTTTTAGATTGTGTTTTAGAAATGTTTAGGTTGTGTTTTAAATTTTTCAATTGTACTTACATTACACTTGTATCTGTTTACTTGTACTTATCTCCTTATTTTATTTTGTGTCTTAGAAAATGCTGTGTTCTTCTAGTTAAAATGTACTTATTGTCTATAGTGTTGCACAGTCAAAAGGAGCGGTTCAGGATTCTCAAAAGAATTCAAAGGTGGAAAAAAAACTGGTCCTGTCAGATTTGGACGAATATTTACAGCTCTGGTACTAATGGACCTGTTAGTAAGCTCGTTAGTTGGATCTGTTGAGACATGAAGCATGAAAGAGACTAAAATGTTCAGGATACATTTCACTGCGTGTTGTAGCTGTATGACTATGCATGTGACGAATCTTGAAATCTCTTGAAAATGTTCTATAGGAGCCACACAGGCCCTGGAGCCCTTCGGCATCTGGCTCTGGTCGAGGGGTCAGAGAGATGGAGGTCGGAGGTGGCAAACGAGCCAGAGACGACAGTCTGGTGCCACTGGTCATCCCCGTGTCAGTGCCCGTGCGGCAGACGGACGCTTCTTCTCCAGACAAAGAGCCGACCTCTCTCTCGGCCAGCTGGCCTCTTCGGCCCAACGACCGCCCTGACCACAAACCCTCTGTCATCGTAACGCGCCGGCGCTCGCTTCGCAATTCTGTATCAGAGAGCTCCAGCCAGGTAAGAGTTGCTCACCAGAAGTTCCTTGTTCTGGAGTACCCTGCCATGCACATACTGGTGTATTAGAGTATTAATCAGACCTGAATAGAGTCCAAATACATGCATACCAAAGTCTGACCTGGCCCGTAGCACCAGCTTCTGAATCCAAACCCACCTGCAGGCAGACAGAAATATGGTCCAACTGAATCTGACCAGATACTGAATAAAACCGGAGTAGCTGATCTACTGTGTTACCTACTGGGAATTACAGTAGTGGTCAAGTAGTCATTAATAATAATAGCCTAATTAACTTTTTCAGAAATAAACTTTTTCATATATTTAATAATTGGATCATTAATCATTATGATTAATCACTGAATGAATCCTGTTTTTAATCAAGTCAGACTTTGCTAATGCATTGTTTTTGTGCTGTATTTCAGAACCTCAACCCAACACAAGTGACTTCAGCATACCTTAAAAATAAAAGATAATACCTTAAACATTTAAGATAATATAGTAGGGAAGAATATGAAGTAGGGATAAACACTAAATCAGGAATAAGTGCCTGAAAATGTTTTACCTGACCTGAGACAAATTTTTGTGAGAGAATTTTTTTTGGAATTCCTCCTGCGCTCCAGTGAGTGTCCTGTAAAAGCGTATGCCTCTCTCTCCGTGTGTTCTTTGACCGCATATCTCACTGTAAATACTAGGCCCCATTTATATGAACATATTTAAGCAGATTGAAAAAAAGAAAAAATATCTTTTTTGGAATTCTTAAAAGAATTCAAAGGTGAAAAGGTCTGTCAGATTTGGACTAATATTTACAGCTCTGGTACTAAAGAACCTGTTAATATGAAAGAGACTAAAATGTGTCTGAGGTGTGGGCTCGAGACCCTCTGTGCCAGTTAATGGAGTAGTTCCTCTGTTCATGATCTCTCTGATCCACACTACACCCTTCTGATAAAAGCTGGATTAACCCCCAATAATCCCCGGAGTTTGTTTTTTAGCCCCCAAACATCCTCTGTACCCTAATCCCGGCGTATTTTTTTTTTCCTTCTCTCTTCCCCTCCATCTCCTCCTTTTCCTCAGGGATAGATGGATCTTGACCTTTTTTCCCAGTTTATTACCGTTTATGTTGACCATTGAAAGGAAACACTCCCATAAATGCTGTGCCTATTTCTGACATCTTTTCCGTTTCTTTCTCAAACTCCAGAATGGCGGATCAGAGAGCTCAGCAGAAGCAGACGGCAAATCGGCCAAGTCTAAGCGTCGGCCTCGCCCGGAGCCCCTGTTCATTCCTCCACCCAAACAGGGCACCTTTATCGCCCCGCCTGTCTACTCCAGCATCACTCCATACCAGAGCCACCTGCGCTCACCTGTACGGCTGGCTGACAACCCGCTTACCCTGCCGCCCTACACGCCTCCCCCCATCCTCAGCCCCGTGCGAGAGGGCTCAGGCCTCTACTTCTCCACCATCCTCTCTGCTGCTGCGGCCGCCGCGGGCAGTCAGGGCCTACCCCCGCCTGCCACGCCCAAATCAGCCTCCCGCAGCCTCCTGCGCTCCAGTGAGTGTCCTGTAAAAGCATATTCTTCTCTCTCCGTGTGGTCTTTGACCGCATATCTCGCTGTAAATACTAGGCCCCATTTATATGAACATATTTAAGCAGATTGAAAAAAATAACTTTCAGTATCTGCCAATATAATTGTTGTAAAAAAAATATCAAACAAAACCACTTAAAAACAAGATACTAAATAAATAGCATACAGCATTTGTATTTAAAGTACATTGTCTGTTATTTGCTATAAAAAAAAACACCTAAAACAAATGGTTTTTTTATATTTGTTGTATTATTAGCCAGGCCTTTGGAGATACAGCCTGCTTTCGTTGATGATTTGGCTTAAATGATTGTCTCAGTAATGGAGCATTTTGTTTTTGTTGTTTGTTTAGACAGTACTGAAATGACTCCTCCAGTGCTGTCAGCTATGAGTGAGGCAACTCCTGTAAGCATTGAGCCGTAAGTCCTGATTCCACTCATAAACACACACTATCCTCCCTGACCTCCTTCCGTGTCCACCATATTACATTTAGTTGGTAATATGCAGCTCCTGAAAAAAAAGAGACCACTGCAAAAATGTTCTGGTTTGATCGTTTATAGGTGCAAGGATTGAACTGAACAGCTTTGCCTTAGTTTTGAAGAACTGCTGACAATATTTCTCCAAACAATAAAAATATTGTTCTTTAAAGCGTAATTGCAAAACATCACAATAAGAGACATGATGCAGTGTTTACAGAACTTGAATAATTCAAAGAAAACAAGTAACAAAATTTAACAAAATGGCAATAACGACCTTTGACGTACTTCTAGTAGGGTTTTACCATCCAGCTGGTCTCATTGTGAGAGGAGAGTGTTGATTACAGCAGTGTTTTTATACTTTTCCTCAATAAATAAGATGTGATTCAGGTGATCACTAATCAGTACCTCATAAAGCAGAATGAGGTGATTGTGTAGGAATTAAACAGACACTGGCATGGAAAGGGTGTCATACTCATAGAGACGCTCATTTAAAAATAAATTGCAGTCGTCTCTTTTTTTTTTCAGAGAGTTTGAATATCTTGCTTGACTTTTTATATCTCACACATTACAGAAGTTCTGTTTATACTTATATAAACTGTACTAAATAATAACTTAAATAACTCTATTTTCAGTATTTCCTTACTCCAACTGCCCTCAGCCTTTGCTGTTTTGGGTGATGGTTAATGCACACTGGTGCTGGATGCAGTAGTAGTGTTTGTGTGTTTGTGTGTGTGTGTGTGTGTGAGTGTGTGTGTGTAGTGGGAATTGTGAGCAGAGCAGCAGAGAGGGCCATACTGAGTGTCTCTGGCTGGTACCAGCTGGTTCTTAGTGTCTAGTATTCAGAGCTATGGTGAAATTGGGACATACAAGACATGGAGTTTAAGACTAATGAATGGTTGCATGTCGTCCTAGTGGGCTTGCTAGAGGTGTGATAGTCTATATCCTATAACAAAGCAATAAAACACAAGGTTTCTTTCCTTATCCTCGCCCTTGGCAGTCAGACTTGGAACAGGTGGCTCTGACTAACTTGGATGTTGTGCAAATTACCCATGGCCAAAGTCTGCTCACTCTTAAACACTGCCGCTTATTCATCGTGTAATTTAAAAGCTCCAACCAAAAATAGTTTAAATATACGATAGTTTAAATATACGATAGTTTAAATACACTAAGTAATCAAGGTTTATACCTATGAACAGTAATTATCATGATAGCCCAGCAGAATGTACGCCACACCTTTCTCCATATCTTGCAAATTGTTCTCTATAACCCTCCCCACCCTCTCGCTGTTTTTCTTGCTCTCTCCCTCCCTCAGGCGGATAAACATCGGACAGCGGTACCAGGCAGAGGTTCCTGAGCTGAGGGAGCGTTCTGCTGCGAAACTCGACCCACACAAGGCCGAGCTGGTGTGGGCGCCGTTGCCTGAGCTGGAGTCCAAAGGCCAGCAGCAGGAGAGAGGTAACCCCACACACACACACACACACACACATATATATATACATACACAGCATTCTACACTTATCTGCTGCTTCAGTGAATTTGCAGTTGTAAAAAATACGTCTTGGTAGATTAAAAGATGAAGTGTAGTTTATTGCTGTCAGGAAAAGGCATGTGGCTGTAACGTCTGGTAATAAAACCTGGCCAGTTTCTCTTCTGTATGGGTATACTATTATTTTTACATTTTTAGTGTCATTTTTAGCAGTGCGTACCATGAGTTTATTATGATATGAGTGAGATATTGAGGTGTGTTAATAGTATATATTTAATGTGTGTATCTTCAGATTTTTTCTATTATTAAATATTCATCCTGTCCATATATCTACTTTATATTTATACACACATAAATAATATGAATGTTTGGTTATGAATAAGAATATCTTTTGAAATTGATAGAGGAGAAAAATGAACACTGTATTATGATATGGGTATGAAAAGATTATAAATTGTTACAAATTTAATAGTAGTTCTACATGCTGCAAAAAAAAGAATACCGTTCAGGATGAAATTGCACCTGGTGTTTGCGAAGATTTAATGCAACATTTCACAGTAGTGGTGAATGAAGAAGTTCAAGAAGTCCAAGAAGTTCTCTGGAACAATTTTATCAAACAACTCTCAAATGGAACAAACTACAAAGCCATAGCAAAGATCTTAAACATCCCCACCAGTATCTCTGGTTCCAAAACATGCACATGGATATTAGAGGAGAATTAGATTTTTCACCAAGAAGACTACAAAAGTATAGCCAAAATATTGCAAGACTTCTTTCTAAAGAAGGATGAGGTACTTGCATTGCCTAGCCAACCTCCTGACTTGGATCCCACTGGAATATTTTGAAGGATGTTTTAATCGTGTGTCAATGGGAGGGACCCTTATATCCTCTGTAACTGAAGATGGTTTGCCAAGATGAATGTGCCAGAATGAACTAGAATGCTTAAAAATCTGCTTACTAGTTACCATAGGCATCTTAAAGCTGTAGTTGATGTCTGTGCAACGCAGCTCTAGTGTTAATCATTTGTGGTGTCTGAATACTTCCTTCCTCTGTCAGTTTAGGTTTTTGTTATGGATACATTTTATGATGTCCATATTTATAAGAACAAAGTCAAAAGACACATGTAAACGAAAAGCAGATGTTAGCATTATACAGAAAATATGAATGTGTTCCAGCCATATATACAGTAAACAGGGAAATGAAACAACATTCCTTCAGGAGCACAGTGCAACACAAAGAACAAAAACAGAACACTATAAGACTGAGAGCCCGTTTCTATCCAGAACAACTCGAAGGATTTGCCTCTGGTTTATTAATCATTAAATATTCACATGATTTCTTCTTTCTTTTACTCTTATTCTTACTCTTTCTTTCTCTCTCTATCTCTCTCTCTCTCCGCAGTGGATGACCTCATGCACCTGGCCTGCTCCAGTGCTCTGTGTGGGGGAGGGACCAATCAGGAGCTGGCCATGCATTGCCTCTATGAATGCAAGGGTGACATCATGGTGAGTGTGTCATGATGTAAAGCTACACCGGTGAGGTGTAAGTGGACTGCACTGTCTAAGAGAAGACGCAGTGTAGCACATGAGTTACCCTGACTCATACTGACAGCACGGTCTATTTTCCCTGCTCTACTCGTGTAAGAAATATCCACTGAATTTGTCGGGAATTCCCTATATTGACTGCACGTTAGGCCGCGATGCTTGTGCTGTTCAAGTGGCTAAAAGATGAAAAGGTTTCAAAGCCTGTGTGTCCACGCATCCACCCAACATGTGAGCAGGGCTATATGTGTGGCTATTCTTTATGTGTGCACTCAGCTGAACCAGCAGCAGCAACACAGAGCCTGCTTGATAGTGCTGAGCTTTCACTCTGGTACCATAGCAACCAGCTGTCAATCACAGAGATTCAATAAAGGGGGACTGGACCATGTGCTTCTGTGTTGAAGCTGCAAACTGTTCAAATCTGCTCCTACTATGCTGGTTAAGATGATTGGGTGTTGTTGATCTCTTCTGATCATGCAAGGAGAGTTGTGATGGCTTAGTTTGTTTGTCAGCATCTGTTGAAGCCGTTTGTGTGTGTGTGTGTGTGTGTGTGTGTGTGTGTGTGTGTGTGTGTGTTTGTGTGTGTGTGTGTGCGCGCACTTGTGCTCTCAGAAACAGACAAAGATGGATTAGTCTTTTGCTTAAAGCCAGCTTGAGTTTGCAAGGCAGTGCTGAAAAATAAAGTGACAGATCGCAGTGGAGAGAAGGAGGGAAGGAGAGAGAGGAATATTGGCCAGTGACTGGCGCTGCTTGGTTAAACGCCTCCAGCGAAATGCTCTTGCCCATGTTGCCAAGGAGATGGAGGGTGTCTGGCAGCATTCTCTGTTTCTTTTTTTTCTATCATTCTTTCTTTCTGTCTTCTTTTCTTTCTGTTTCTCTCTCTCACTCTGTGTTACTCTGTCTGTGTGTCTCTATCTTTTTCTTCCCCTCGTCTCTCTGTTTGTGAGAGTCTCTCTGTGAGAGTCTTCTCTTGTTCTCATTAATCTCTTCATATCAGTGTAGTCAGCAGAGCTGGCCATCACTTTGCCCTGTTAGATTTTATCTGCAGTGTTGGCTGTTTTCTTCGAGTTAGTAAATGAATGAGTATCGCACATCCGAAGCTCCAGGTTTAATAATCATTCTCCACTTTCTTTTCCAGGGAGCCCTTAGCCTTCTTTTGCTGAAAAACCCAATTTTTCCCAAATCTCACCCCCTGGCCAGCTACCACTACTCTGGTAAGTACCTAACTTTAGCCCCAATTAGGTTGTTTGTGTCCTTTCTGTTTCTTTTTCCTTCTGCCTCCTTTCTCCCCCTTAGTCTCTAAAGCTTTTTAACTGTGTTGATGTCCCACTTGGAGGGACTTTTTCTGTTCTGGAATTCTGCACCATGCTTGCTGTCTCTTGGTCATAAACAATACCAGCTGAGTGATGGGGGAGGGGTGGGCTGGTGGGATTACTGGGTGAAAGGGTGGGGGTGGGCTAAGGCTGCTGGTTACAGACTTGGGGCGTGGAGGAGGGGAAGAGAGATAGAATGGGGTGGAAAGGAGGGAGCGTGTTTGCAGCATGCAGTTAATCCCCAAAAGAGGACAGGAGCTCCATTGTTTATTTACTCATGTGTGTCCTGGCTGTCTGCCGTGTGTGTGTGTCACTGTTGTCTGCTTCACTTTTTAAACATATAGACTCACAGTAAGTGTTTGTCTGTCCATCTCTCTCTTTCTCTGTTTCCAGGCTCGGATAGGTGGACGCCTGAAGAGAGGCGTTTATTTAACAAGGGCATTGCTGCTTACAAGAAAGACTTCTTCATGGTGCAGAAAATGGTATGATCTTACATGATGTACTTGCTTTCAGGAAAATGTCTGATTGACCCGCTCCATCATTCAAGTCACTGTGACCCAGAGCCACTTTTCAGCTGTCAGAGTCTCAGTCACATTTTCTTGCTGTAACAGTGTTTGTGCCCCTTTTACACCAGTATTCACCCACAGTATTTAAATAGTGACTGTCCTCAAACACCAGTTTAGAGAAAAAGGACCTCAACATTTATTTGAATGCAGTCTGAATGCAGCCCAAAGAAATGTTTAGACTAAAACCATGTATTCACAATAAGCCAGCTTTAACACACTTTTTTCACAGCCAGGAGTGATGATAAAAAAACACGTGCTCATGCAAATCTACTGTCAGTGGTGTCTGTCTGGTAAATGAAACATTGTTTTTGATACAACAGCATCAAGAGAGATGATACATTTCAGCCAGTTGTACTGAAGTGTTCCCACAGTTATTCATTTTGCACAGTTTACTAACTTTCATGAATAAACCTACACTACATGGACAAAAGTATTCTAGTGAAGGAGAATCTTAATGCTTCAGTATACCAAGACATTTTGGACAACACCATGCTTCCAACTTTGTGGACACAGTTTGGGGAAGAACCTTTTCTATTCCCCAGAGCACAAAGCAAGCTCTGTAAAGACATGGTTGGATGGGTTCGGTATGGACGAACCTGAACTAGATTGCGAGCAAGATCATCTCATCCAACATCACAGAATGAACAAATTCCCACAGAAACTCCAAAATCCAAATTCAAGAAGAGTGAAAGCTGTTCTAGCTGCAAAGGGGGGATCGACTCCATATAAAAGTTTCTGTATGAACGCAATGTCATTGGCCCTGTTTGTGTAATGGCCAGGCGTCCCAATACTTTTGTCCACATAGTGTAGCTTTTTCTGTATTTTACTTCTCTGGAAATCCCCCAGCCCACCAGGTATGGTTCTAGTGTATTCTGAAGTAGCTTAAGGATTCTGTGGCTTTCCATATATAAAAAAAAAATAAATAAATAAATAAATACCCTTTTCTGACTGTTTTGTTGCTCTTATAAATGGGCTATAACCTTATTTGTCTGTGGGTGGGGTGGGAGGATTAAGCAATATGAGTGGTATTGTGTTGTTTGTTTGTTTGTTTGTTTATTTATTTATTTTTATTTGACTGCCTGTTTCTTCTTTCTGTATGGTTCAGTACAAAGTTTGAGCTAAAAAGTAGCTAAAAACATCACCATGCATTGTTCCCAAAAGTATGACACCCCTTCTAATTAGTCAGTACAAAATACAGCCATGTCTGATTCACTTGGCCATATAACTGATGCCAAGCGTCAGATAGAAGGGGTCTAAAGCTACTGGCTTGTGAAGCAGTGGAACTGTGTTCTCTGGACTGATTAGTGATTTAGTGGTAGTTATTCAAGATCACTACCTGGCCATGCTAATTCTCTTGTGGCTGAATGCTATCAAAATCTCACAGCAATGTTCAGTATAAAGCCTTCCCAGAAGAGTAGACAGTGTTATTGCAGATAATTGCAGCCCAGATCTGAGTTTTTGAACAACAGTCTTGTTTCAGCACCATTGGGGCTATTGTGACTTCCAGCTCAGAACAGTAGAATGCGTGTCTTCTCTCTTATGGACTGGATTAAATAGGCATGTTGTATTGGTACTGGTCTGTGGTGCTGTACTGTGCTTAGTCAGTTTTATTTATGGGAGGTTATATGCTAACACAGGTACACTGTTCACTGATTAATCCCATATAGGTGATAATCTTCATTTGGAAGCTGGAAAAGACCTGAGCAGTTCTGTTTTATGATGCACGCTTTTTTTTAGCTTCGTTGCAATGTTCTTTTTGCTTTTATTTCTGTGATTCGTTTAGAATTTTTTTTGTATGAAAAGTGCAATATAAATAAACTTGCCTTGTCTTTGACTTACAGATAAGCTCCAAGACGGTGGCTCAGTGTGTGGAGTTTTACTACACCTACAAGAAGCAGGTGAAGATCGGCAGGAACGGCACGCTGCTCTACGGTGAAGCAGACCTTCCTGAAACGCGGCCCACAGAGGAAGAGGTAGACTATAAAGTAAGCCACTCCGTGTGCCTCTGTGTGTGGGTTTTGCGTGGGCGTGTTTTAATCTCATACGGACATGTGCGACGTGCTGATGTTTGTAACCTCATCTTTTCCAATCACCAGAGCTCTCAGAGATTTGAACTGCGAAAGGAGGAGGACGAAGTCAAGAAGTGGGACGGCTCAGGTGACAATAAAAAAGAGGACAGCCCCATCAGGGTAACAGAATCTGTAAAGGCAACTGAAAAAGTGAGTATAAAGTGGTGAGTCCTGGCCTTGAGTGAATAGGTGAATGCACATATAGAGAGTCATAAATATTAGGAGTAAGATCAATATTTTTAAACTATTGTATTAGAAATTCAGGAAACATAGTGATGATTCAAAGTTATTACTTTTTGAAAGTGTGGTCTGCACACTTAACTTGCTTATACATGTTATTAGGAATCAAATCACTAAATTAGTTACTGAATAATCTTAAGTTGTCATTTAGTTTTGCTAACTAAATTGTAATGTTTTAAGCTATTTAATTTAGCTTTGTTTTCTTACTCCTTTTGTATAACTTCTTTTATTGTAATGAAACACTGGCTGCATTACAAGTCATATATAGTGCCCTCTTGTGGCCTCCAACAGTAACAGCATGTGTAACAGTGCGCTCCTGTGGTCGCAGTAGGACAGCAACAGGCCTTAGATTGAGCAATAAGCTGTGCAGTGCTGAAGTAAACACTGTATGTGAAATTTGTCCGTGTGATGTCTGTTGGTTTCTTCTAAAAGACTGCCTTCCCTGCTTCTCTAGGCTAGTGCAGTTCTGGTCTTCAGGAATCAAGAAGACAGTGTGAGGGATCAACCTGTATTTGGGGTCAGTCATGCCCCAGCAGCTCCTCCTAAACCCCGTCCCGAGAGCACAGTGCGGAGGAGTGGCGGTGGTGCCAGGAGCAGTGGTGGGGCCAGGACCACAGCGGAACAGGAGGGAGAGTTCCCCTGCAAGAAGTGTGGCAGGTGAGAGACAAGCTGAAGGCGAGGAAAGTGTAACTAGAATTCAGTGTTGCTGAAGGTTTAGTGGACAATCTAATTGAACACTTCCTGTACTCCAGTAGTGACTCAGCCAAGGAGAATATCATGCACCCAAGAGTAGGACCCATTTCAAATTCTGAGTTTTAACAGATTATTAAAATAAGGTATGCATATGGTTTTGGATGATAGTAGTATCAACAGATCCTCAATTAAATCCACAAGTATGGTGGTGAAGAGTAGTAGCTAAAATGTTTTTCATCTTACTGCATTTGTAACCCTAGTTTAGAAATAGGTGTATGGAAACGGATATCAGCACTGGTCTACAGTTCCCCCTGTCGGTGGGAAAATACAAAATGAAATGTCTGTTTAAGCCTGTTTAAGATTATATAACATATAACAACTCTGAGTGGGGTGGAGGTAGCTCAGTGGGTAGGATAATTGCCTCTGGACCAAGAGGTCATGGGTTCGAATCCTACCACTGGGTCCCTGAGCAAGACCCTTAACCACAAATTGCTCCAGGGAGACTGTCCCCTGTAGTTAGGGAATGAAAGTCGCTTTGGATAAAAGCGTCTGCTAAATGCCACAAATGTAAAATGTATTGATTTTACAGGTCTCTTAGTCTATCCTCCACTGTCTGGTTTGGCTCAAAAGAATGATTTTTTAAAGCTCCAGTAGGAAGTTACAAAAGGCTTTGGTTGCCAAATGAGTTTGAGATGGAAGCTTTTACACTGGTTTAACATCTGGCTAAAGAGTAACACATCCTGGTGAAGTCTGAACAATCAGATTTAAATGTGTATTAAATGGGTGCATTAACACCTGCATTTTACGCTGAAAAGCCTTATGCAAACATTCAACACTCATGAAATTACCAGGTGTAAATGGGGTAGCAGCGTTTGACTATAAGTTATTTCTTTAGATGCCATAGAGCTGATAGATTGCTAGGGGTGGGAACTGCCACAAAGGCAACGATATGACACCATCACAACATTTGACCCATGATACAATATTAGTGCTTGGAGCACTGAGCTAATGCTTCAGACTTCACCACATGAACCCTATCTGCTGCAAAGCTTCTGAGGAACTCTTTGTATTGATGTTTTATCAGAATGGGCTTTTACCCAGTATCTGCATCTTCGAGTCACACTGGCTAAAAGATACATTTTAACTTTATTGCTTTTACTACCTGAAGAATCTATTTTTCCTCATTTTTGTGTTCCAAATCTGGACATAAAAGTTTCATGTTTGTTAAAACTGAAAAAATGAACTCTGTATTAAAAGACTAAAGATTACACTGTAATTAAAAGTGATGCATTAGGGGGCATTGCCGATATCTGATATTTTTTCTGATACTTGTACAGAAACATAAACGTTTATAAATTCACGTCTACATAGATTATCATTACAGGGAGGTCCTGGCATTCATGTGGATGCTACCTTGACATGTACCACCTAATTAAACACTGTTGCAAACCAAGTATACCCTAATGGCAGTGGCCCCTTTCAGTAGGATAATATGCCCTATCTGCAAAAACTGTTCAGGACTGGTTTGATGATCTCAATCCAAGCAAACATCAGTGGTTTGTGCTGGATAACCTCATCCAATCCATGAAGGCCTCAGCTCGCAACTTATAGGACTTAATGGACCTGCTGTTAATGTCTCAGTGCCTTATACCACATCACACCTTCAGAGGTTCTGTGGGTCCATGACCAAATGGACCTTTTTTTACAGGATAGGGAGATTGACAAAATATTAAGCAGGTGGTTTTTAATGTTAAAGCTGATCATTTTATGTAGTGGACCTGTAAGACAGGAAAGTCAAAGTGGCCAGCGGCCTGAAGTGC
Source organism: Brachyalestes nurse (assembly GCA_037974405.1). Taxonomy (NCBI): domain Eukaryota; kingdom Metazoa; phylum Chordata; class Actinopteri; order Characiformes; family Alestidae; genus Brachyalestes; species Brachyalestes nurse. The sequence continues at coordinate 43,820,476 of JBBPCY010000001.1, forward strand.
AAGTAATGGGGTTTCTAATAAACTAGATGGTGGATGTAGAATTCCTGGTCTTTCACAAAATCACAATTGTGTTTCTATAGGTTTCATTGACTCCACTGTGCCCTTTTTTTGTTCTTTTCACTGAGCGCCTGCGGAGTCTTCCTAGTCTACTTTTTATACCAGCAGCTGGTGTGAGTGTGACCGAAGCTGCTGTCAGTTCTCCCTCATAGCTCCTTTCTCACCAGCATTAACTGTGAATGTACCATCCCCCTCGGCACAGGCCTGGAGAAGTGTGCCCTGAAGCTACAATTCAGGTCTGAGTCCCAGCTGTGCTGCCTGCTGTGTGTAGCTTGAGATCAAAGAAAAGGGTTGCACAATATCTCATTTGATAATTATACTGCAATAATGTCATATGGAAATGAGCCCAATAACCAATCACCATTTTTACCATCACACTTCCAGATAAGTGTTTCTGCAATCAAACTATTCGTGCAATACAACAAAAGTAAATTATTTTGGTCACACTAATTGCTACCCATGTGACATTCCTGAATACTGGTGCAGAAGCTCCTTATAGGCTTTTAAGATTTTTTAATGTGGTACTTGGGAAATCTGCATTCTAGTTAACTTCTTTGTCTACTTATGAATTCCCATGTGTGTTTGACAGGGATAACATGGATAAAAACATGGACGACATGGATAGGAAAAGAAGAGACAATCCTCTCCTGATTTTGTTCTTCAAACTGTGAATTTTGAAACGTGACAAAATGAGCTCTGAAGATATACTTTTTTTAATGTTTTTATTACAATTTTTAACTACAATAAAACAACAATACTGTTGTCTGACAGCATTTATTTAACTGATTTACATCATATTCAAAGTGCATCACCACAGAGTTTTGATTCCAATGTTCTACAATCATTTTTACAAAGTAATATTTTTTTTTTTTTTCCCAAGTATCCAGCTCTTGACTTGGCTGTCTCTAAGACACATGGAGCTGGCACTGTGCAATACATTTGACACAGTAAGATAGAAATATTAAAAGTAGATCAACTCATACCTATACTGTATTTCTCCCATGTATTTCAACCTTTCCGACACTCCAAAAATTGCATATACTCCTCTCATCCATCATGCTTTCCAAAGGATTCAATCTATTATTAATAATTGCACATTGTTTTTAAGGAACTGGGCAATAATGTAGATTAATAAAGTGTGCACTAAGACACACATTCTACTTCATTTTCCTGCTGGATTAAGTGGCTGGTAAACTGCAAATCTAAATCAAAACAGCCGTGAGCCAGTAATCAGTGTGACTTCCCACATTCTCAAGAGAAACAGTACAGTTAAGTCTTATCAATACAGGTTGTAATTGCTGCATTAATACCTGTTTATTTGCCCACTGATGATAAACTATATTACCCTGAAGAATTTAAGCATAAACCGTGGATGAATGTTGTGCAAGGCTACAAAATCAACATACTAAAGTGGAAGCGAAATGAGATGTTTTCCCACCTGAAGCTATTTTTAATCACAGCATGCATGCAATTACAGGTGTGACATATTTCTGTGTTTAAGCACTTTAGGCTAGTTATAAGACTGTGCACTCATTTAACTGTTTGGGTATTTAAACCAAAAAGATACAGTTTTTAAGGTTTATTTCTTCCTTTTCATAAGTAAAATTTCTTGTATTTTCTTGAACATCACACTAAAGAGTTTGCTGAAAGATCAATAACCAAATTACTTCCTATTTCTCTCACACACATGCACACACATATACAGAAATAGCCATTTCCATGTAATAGAATCTCTCAGCCAGATGGCTTTTATACGCCTACGGGGACGTTTATGAAGTTCTTAAAGGGTATGTATGCTGAATTAAAGGCATAGTTCCGGCCCCGCTGTTCCAGAGCCTGAGGTCAGCACAGCCTTCTTACCGGCTGCAGGAATTAAACAACTGTTTCCAAATTCCAACTTCTCACTGAGGCTGCAAAAGCAGGGATAAGTATCAGAGCAGACATTTTAGTCCTCAATTCCAAAAAAGCCACCACCTTACTCGAAGGATGTACACTGCTTGGCTTCCGACTATTGACATTTTGGGCCATCTGACTCAGCATCTTGGAGAACGATACAATGCCACAACCCTCTACACATCAAACACAGTGAGGTCTAACCAGCTATAAAGCTAAAAACTGCATCTTTTCTGCTTGCTTCATTTAGAAATACTTCTAGAATTCTCTCCCCACATCTGCAATGTCCTAAAATGCCCCCCATTCACACTGTTCAAAAACATTTTCAACCCCTCCTACTGCAGGTAGAAATGTGGTCTTGCAGACTGGGGAGTTGGGAGGCAATCCTGTAAAACTGTAACAAAAAAAACAAAGCACAGTTTGAACTAACACATAAAGGAATATCTGCAATCATCTCACAGCTCTTTAGCAAACCCAGTCATTCCGAATAAAGCGATGTGTCTACTTTATCATACTAACTGGCAGAAATTGATTCGCATATGGGGTAACTAAAGGCTCTGCTTCAGGCAGTGAAGCCAACATTTGTGAGCTGTGTAATGTAGAGAAATAATGATCAAAAAGGTCAGTACAAATAAAAATTAGCGGAGCTGTTAAATTTAAGAGAATGCTGATTATTTTTTTGTAGCCAAAACATGGCGCATATCTATAGTCACACAGCCATGGTGTTGTAGCTTGGAATTACAGTAAGTGTGGAAATGTAATTTCAAGAAGTGAGAAATTCCTTCTGCACCTCCTTCCACTTTGCACCAATGATTTTCACACTGTTCTTGAACGTTCTTATCCATTCACACTGTTCTGGTATGTTCTCCCTCATTCATATTAGTTCATCTGGTTGAACTGTGCTTATTCTAAGCATATCCAAAATAAATGGCAACATCAGAATCTAGCTGTTTTTTGAGAATGCAGGGTCAGTGTGCTGTGACTTTAAAACTACGAAGTTGCTCTCTACTTGCTTTAGAAATATTTATAAAAGAGACACAAAGGTCAGGAGCGTGGGTCTGAGCTGCACAGTGGGACTTCCTAAAGACAGTTGTAGCTCAGAACTGCCCCTTTCATTCCTCCCTATATATGGACACACAAATCGCACTCTGTGGGCATAACAACACTTCAGAGATCTCCAGAGGGCCTGACTCATTCATACAAGCGTTATTCTCCTCACACTGCCAGACAGACTTCCAGCTCATCCAAGACACACAGTTGGCAGTTGACCAGTCAGCTACTCTGAGGACCGAGCTGTCATAATAGTCACCCATTAAAACATTCAGAGTGAGGTGCTGTTTGAAAGCGCCTGAATGAGGCCTATTTTTCTCTCGGCAAGTCGCTCATGATCTCTGTCAGGGGAAGGAGATAAGGAGAAGGAGATTTGTGTACTGTTTGGCAGAGTCTCCCCAAAGCTATGCGACAATGATCAAGGGGGTTGTGGCTTCCACTGGACTCCGGCTGCGCAACAGCGGTACACACTCATTCAGCAGGAGACGCATCCAAGATTTTGCACAACATTACAGAGCCACCAAGAATCCCTCATGCTCCAATGCATTCCAGCCAGATTCCTTCACCCAAGCAAAACAGAACCGAAACAGGAGATGTACACCGTAGAACATTACCATTTCAGCGGTGCAGTGTTGTGCCATAACAACTCACCAAATGTGCAACATTATAACAAGACAGTTTTATCAGTTAACTTATTCTGGAACCAAATGAGCAGATGTGGTAACACGTTACTGTAATTTGATTCTTTTCTTTAGTAACGCAGTAATCTAACGCGTTATAATTTTAAAATTGGTAATTAGATTACCGTTACAATTCAAGTAACATTGCGTTACTGCTGCGTTATT
>JBBPCY010000001.1:43831409-43882810 GCA_037974405.1 Brachyalestes nurse
GAATGTCAACAAAAATGGCTCTAGAAGAAAAGCTTCATTACTTGGTAACTATAGAGATGCTTTCAGCCATTTCATGAGGCCCCACAGCAAGTTCACAGGTCTGATATGTTCCAGTTGAGCAAGGCAATGCAGTACTGGAAACAAACATATGGACTGGCTGGAGTGTCAACAGTGAGAATATCAAGATAAGCTGTGAAAAGTGCCAAAAGTATTGCTGCTAATGGTCCCTGCAGTGTTGTTGTTTGAATTTGATGAGAGTGGAGCGCATGAAATAAGCCTATTTAAATACAAGGAGATATTTTATTCACATTATACTGTCATTTGTGACTGCAGGGCTTTCAGAGCAGAAGTGGCACAACAGTTTCAGGCCTTTGGCAAAATATACAACAACCATTTAATGCCTCTCTGAGGTTGTACATTTATACCTTTATTTGAAGTAAACTTGAGGATCTAAATATTTCCTCATCAGTAATGATGAGTCGCTTGTTTGACATTGACTCATGACTTATTTGGCAGAATGATTATGTTGTACAACAGCTATGGTTGCCATAGCTACAAAGCCATAGTAGTTATGAATGAATAAGGGAGAAGATAAATATTCAATACTGAATAGTTTACAGGTGTAAAATGAAAACAGCTTGGCAGTGTCATTTACTAGATTGGATTTATTTTATAGCGCTGCACAACAAGCAGCGATTGTGTTTTATCATTGCATCTGTCTCGGATGTACTGTACAGCATTCACTCTGTCTGCCATGGCTGTCTGAATTGTTGAATTTAACTTCCTTTCCTGTCCACATTCCTTGATTTTGACTAATCTGGTGGTCAAGTGGTCTTCAAGATGGTCACTGATCTTCTAGTCAGCATATTTAGCCAGGCCATGGGCTCAGGTCAGATGAAATCAGGTAGAAAAAGAAGCTCCAACTTCTTTTTTGTGTTTTGGGATTTAGTTATCGAATAACTGTCAAATAGAGTGAATATAAAAGAGTGTAAAGATGATGGCAGATTGATATCTTGTAGCACCGTTAACATGAATTGCTGTGTCATATGTTAGAATACTTCAGAATGTTTGGTGTTTCGATTCCAATTCTAACTCAAACAGGCGTGACAGTCCACTTCACTGGAAAGTAGTCAGTGGCACACCCATGTGACACTACGTCCTGGAGTGTTAAGAAGTGTTTTATCTATTACTGTCTCTTGTCCAGTTGTGTTCACTGCAATTACACTAAACCACAAGTCGTTGCAAGCCTGACATATTGCTTAATACCCTGCTATTAGGAAATGACTCTACTATCACACCCCAGTACAAGCTGTTTGGCTTGAGACTGTTCCAAATGAGGAAACACAGTTCACATGGTTTCAGATTCATTCAAAATGGGTTCATGCCCATTTGTGTGTAGCTTTTTTTTTGTGGGCATGTATTTAAATTTCTGTGGGGACCAAATGTCCCCAGGACAATATAAAATTGGTTTATATATAAATATACAACTTTGGTTTCTCACAAAAGAGCTTAAAAATGCAACTTTATATTTATTAAGTTAAAAAGCAAAAGACTATCCTTCAACCACAGTGGTTAAGGATGAGACATTATTTAGTTACATGAATGCAGAAGTCAATGGAAATGCCTCAGAAGGAAAGGAAGTTTGTGTGTTTCTATAATGAGCTTTGAATCGCTCTACCATAAGATTCCGCGATGCATTCTGTTACATTTCAGCAGAACATTTGTTTGTTTTCATTCTTCCTTCTAAATTTGAGTAATCTGTCTATATATTTTACGAACTTGTGGGTAGAAACTTGTAAATGCTCTGGAGTTCAAATCAGTTTAAGAAATCATTTCAAAAAAGTAATAATCTGTCTCACCACATGCAAACAATCATCATTAAGGACAATTTCTTGGGTGCACTGTACTGGCTGACATACAAGAGTTCGCTCTAAAAATAAAACAAGCAAACAGCAGCTTAAAAAGAACGTTTCCTTAGCAACCCATTATTATTTGTTTGGGGTTGCTTCCTGGCCACGGTAACAAGAATTGATCATAAAAAAAACCCCAAAAAACAGGAAGCTAAAATCTGTCATGATTTTTATAAGTTCTTTCCTGTACTCTGCAGTGCAAGAGAGGAAGAAAGGCTGTGTTGTAGCAAATATACCTCTGCATGTGCAGTTTCAGTTTCATAGCTGAAGAAACATCCTCACATGCTGAGCTAGAGGCAATTCGTATATGTTTAGCCAACATCTGGGCTCATTATATAGCCTACTTCATTGTGTTACACTATAAAAAATCAGAAGAAGTCAGAATAAATGGTTTCTGGAATGTAGAAACATAGTAAAGTACTTTTCTCAACATACCTGTAAATAATTGCCATGAAATGATAATATGCAATAAAATGTCTTCACTGATTATCCAGACATGGAGAACAGGTACCTGGGCTTGCTTAATCCTTACTAAGGTCACTGGCACCCAGGGCCTCATCGTATAAGAATATACAGTATATACAGTACTGTGCAAAAGTCTTACACCAATAACATTATACTGTAAACAATTTTATGTATAGTATATCAATGGGTTCCTTGTGGAGGCCCAGTATTACTTATAGTTAGAATCAGAAACCTGGTTTGACTCAGTCAGTCCTTCATTAAATTAAATTGAGGAGAAACCTGGAACCAAACCTGTGTTTTCTCCACCAGCTCACAAAATATCAATTACCTTTTCACAAACAAAACCTTTTACTGCTTTCTTTTTTGTTTGCATTTATTCAAATGGTAATGTTCCTAGCAGAAAATGCAGACCCTTTTTTGCTTACACTCAAGTATATTTTGACTCCATACTTCCACTTAAGTTCCACTTAAAATTTGCCAATTTACAGCTTTTTTGATGAAACTGTCCTCAGTATACTGTCTGAAGATTGTAAAAGCTTTGCACCCTATCAGTGTAAAATCTATTTTTAAGTATCACTGAAATGAGCCATTGTTTCCTAAAAAGGAATGTTTCCTTTGCCAGATGTTATGAGTCCCAATGCTTCCATAATTTTCATGAATAAATCATGCATCTCTGGAAAGTGGGAAACTGGTACATTAATAATTTGCGGCTGGTTTAGTCCGTATTTCGCCCAGGTCTGTGATGATCATTTTCGATGTAGTTTCAGCTGTAACTGGGCTCACCCTCCTACATGACAAACTCCACATGCTGAAAGAACATGTCATCTGTTTCAACGGAGAAACATCCCACAGATATGACGCAGTGATGACAGCTGCTGGACAGACACCTGCAGGGTACAGAGTGAGTCCTCAGGTAGCTGTAGGGTTCAGTGCTTATAAGGTTCCACCCTTTTACAGTTTCTGAAGTGAAGAGTAGAAAAGCCAGCTCCACTGCAGAGCATCAGAAACTGAGAAAGACAAGAGGTGGTGTGTTTTTTTAGAAAGCAGGTTTGTGCTACGGTGACATCATGATAGCAAGTCCATGAACAAAGAGTAATTGTTTCAGTGCCAACAGCATAAATGATATAAACATCAATGGTTTCCCTCCTTAAGAGAGATCATGAAATGTACACATGGCATTAATTCTCTGTTAAGCTTGTTGCAATATTGGATTACACTATAATGCAGTTGTCTTGGATTAAAATATTATGCAGTTGGCATAGAGTAGTGAGGTTCATTTCACCATCCTGGCTGGCAAAGTCTCCTAAAACTACATTCACCAGCATTGCTAATCTAAACTGTAAGTTTGGATAAGGGCATCTAGCAACAGCCACTACAACAGTTTAATGGATGCATTATTTAGCACTAATGCTAGCTGACATTTTGTTGTTTGCATGTCAGTAGAAATGACTGAAATGGTTCAAAAATGCTTGCAATTTAATTATCTTAAATGAATTTAAATCTTTGTTTTTCCCTTTGCCTGCCTTGTTTTGGAGATTTTATTTCAATAATCTACTATACTTGTATAGAGCTCAAGAAAAGAACAGTCAAAATGTAATGTTAAAAATACATTTTATCATAATCTTGCATTTGTGTATTCTATAGAAATGTGTCTATTCTATAGAAACATTGAGAGCAATGAACCAAAGCAACCAAGTTCTTTGCCTTTAAAGCACAAATCATTTTTACACTTGTATCCCTGACACATTTATCCCTGATAACCAACAAACACTCATTTGCTGACGCTTCAGGCCAGTGTCCTTGGTCACTTTTGTCATGCTGAAGTTCTGCATTGCGATGCAATGATGCAACGATGCACAAGACACTGAGCCTCAGGGTGGAAATCAGTCACAAGTGCTGCACCATGGGAACTAAAGGGTGGTGAAAATGACATCAGACTTAATGTGATGGAAGTTTGGGTTGGGCCTTTTGCTCTTTGTTCTTCAGTGAGTGGAGGCATTGATTTCTTCCCTACTGGACATAGCAAATTTTCCAGTCCCTTCCAGTGCCAACTTTCCGGTCCTTTTCTACCAGTCTTGCTGCCTCCACTTTGCTTCACATGCTGTGATTCAGCTGGGAGTTGGTTTACTCCTACATTAAAGCTCAAGGTTATTCTAATATAAATGCCAAGAGAGAAAATAACTTTAACAGGGTATCCAGGCACTGAGGAAGCAGCCCGGCCTTTTTTTTTTTTTTTGACTGTAATAGAAGGCAAGGGGAGACTGAGATCTTTGAAAAATAAATATTACATTTAGCAGGCTTGCTCTGAAATTGTATTAAGCTTAACCTTGTTTAATATTGCACTTAAGCCACATAAGTATTGCCATCATCCACTCGGCTCTTCTCATTTGTTCCTGTGCTCTAAGCCACCATAAACCAGCAGCATTACAAATCAGACGGAGTATTAATGCACACCACAAGATATTACACACGCACTTTGTTCACTTTACCTCATTCAGAACCAACACATGGTATAGATCAATGCATGTAATACACATGAATGTAGGTTTTCTGGTGTCTTATAGGGATTTGGGCTTGGGGTTTGGCTTCTTTTGCTCTGTACCTAATCTGAGTCTCCAATTTGGCTGCATTTGAATGGAGAGACAGTATTTAAGTGAATTAGAGGCTGTCTGAAATAGGTCCACTGCTGCAGTGAAAAGCCTCTGGTTCTCAGTTATGTCATAATGGAGGAACAAGCTGTCCAGGAGCAGAACGGACAGGAAAAGACTGTGACAGATGGTGGCTGATTATATTGTGTTACGGTGATTACAGTGTATGGGCATATATAGGTGTGATACACCGATTATTGTTGTAAGAGCTCCTTCCGCCATAAAACTTTACAGTGAAGCTTTATACGGTGAGGCCCTGTGTTTAAGACTGAGAACATTTGCTGTGCTCCAAAGGATTTAATCCTGGGTGGCTATAAACGTTTTCCTCTTTTGAGTGATTAGCATGCTTGACCAGAAAGGGAAATAAAAGAAAGTGGCTTTTATGTGGAAAATATGCTGTTAGAGAAATATGTGAGACAGCAGGAAAAGCGGCTGCGTATCAGCGTTTCTAGACAAAGACTGGAGAAGCAATCATCTTCCTCTCTTGGCTCTGGTTCAGCATTATGCAGCATCAACTGGACTCACTGTGCAAACACAGTTCTAAGCACAGTCGAAATTTTCACTCTTTAGATTTGTTCAGGTATTACTTTTCACTCACATAAACTAAAGATCCTTGCTGTCATATAAATTCCTTGATTACAAACTAAGCTGTGAAATGATCTACAGGATAGCTGGAACCAAAGTAGACTCAGGTTAATCTGGCAAATATTGAAAAAAACTGAACTGGTGGAGGAATTTGCAGATATTAAAATATTTTTAATATTTTACACACGTTTGTATAAAAGCAGAATATGAAAGGTAGCATGTATAGCTGTGATTTGGTCATTTGTAGGCACCTGCCATTAGAGAGTTTGTTTTATCTTCACTGCAGTAACAAAATGTACTGTATTCTGGAGAGGCTTTACACTAGATGTGTGAATATTGCTGTGAGTATTTGATTGAATTTAGCCACAAGAGCAATATACCCAAGGCACTGGATGGAGCTCCACAGTCCAATCCTGGGGGCTTAATATCCTAATTTTTTAGAACTGCTGACAATATTTCTCCTAATTTCCGAATAAAAATATTGTTCTTTAAAGCATTTTAATGGAAATGACATCAAAACATCAAACTTAGAGAAATGATGCAGTGTTTACAGAACTTAAATAATTCAAAGAAAAGAAACTTCTTGTTCACTCAAACAAAATGGCAATAATTACCTTTGACAAACTTCTAGTAATGTTTTGAGATCTGACTGGTCACACTGCAGGAGGAGAGTGTTGATTACAGCAGTGTTTTTATACTGTTCCTCATTAAATGAGATGTGATTCAGGTGATCACTAATCAGTCCCTCATAAAGCAGAATGAGGTGCTTGTGTAGGATTTTAACAGACATTGGCCTGGAATGGTTGTCAAAAAGATGCTCATTTAAAAATAAATTGCAGTGTTTTTTTCCAAAGCTGTATATATTCATATAACATAAATGATGAAAGTATAAGTTAATGCATATATAGTGATTTACGTTATATGTGAGTTCCACTGGTTGTTCAGGCTGGGAATACAAGCTGTCGGGTAGAAAGTGAGATTAAAGGCCGTATTTATGACAAATAGATGTTTCTCAATATGGAGTCTATCAAGGATGAGGGCGTTTTCTGGTGTTTGATCTGTACTTGGCTAGATGCAAACTTTGATTTGGAACCGTATTTGGGCCGTGACTGATGATGTTGCGGAAGTCCATGAGAACGCAAGCACAGAGAAAAATACATATCAAGAAATGCCTTAATGTGTTCTGGCACATTGGTAAAGTTCAGACTGATACTGGGTTATGTTAAGCACAACATGTGCGCGTTGCTAAATGACCAATCAACAGCCAGTCATCAAATAGAATGTTTTTAATTGCGGCCTGTTTTTAATGAACGTTGTTGTTTCTCTAAAACCGTCCGTTAAGCCCGGCTTTACTGTGGAAATGGCTAGTAAATTTGCTTCTTGCAGCAGAGTGTTGTATGGATTTATTGTACAGTAATTGGAAACACACTTTACTTGCGTTGGCCTCTAAAATCAAAGCAGCTAATCTTGAGGACTATTTTCTGTCTGTGTCATTAAGGCTCCTTGGCATTTCATATTAGGCCTTCAAGCTGACACTCCGCAGACCACGACGGTTCACGTCCAGTTGTGTGTGATCACTTCCCTCAGTGGTAGTGCTGCATGTAACCTCTCTGTATTTCTGCTACTTTGGTCTTCTTTACATACGGAAATCATCATTTTATTGCAAGAGGCATTTTAAGTGTGTGTTTGATGTGGCCTTGGCTGAAGATGGAGGCTGTGCAGTGGTCATGGGCTTTTAGGCTCAAAGGAACTTGGATGCAAGGAGAGCTGTGGACCTGCTAAACCTCCAGACTAAAGCAGGAGGTGTTTGGCTGATGTGATGTGTGCTGGACAAATCTAAATGAAAACTGAACCCAGACATCTCACAGAGTTTATTGTGAATGGTATCCTGTGTGACATATAACATGCTTTATAACCAGCAGGCTCTGTGCATCTACAAGTAGTGGGAAAATAAAAACTATTGGTTTTGAACCTATTTTAACCGACGGAGCTATTTTTAAGGCTTGTCGTCATGACTTTTCAGCTATAAATCATAATGTCTTGCAGTGGTTACAATGAGCAGACTATTTTTCTATAAACATAATTCCCAGATTTGAGGAAATAGCACAGAAAGATCCAAGACAGACGATACAGTTTGTAATGTACGGATCTGGCTGAAGCAATCAGTTATGGTCTAAAATAGTAAATATTTACTGTCTGCAGTTCACCATTCACTAAGCGGGTGGTAAAACACTGGTAGTCTAGAAAGAGTTCAGAACATCCAGCCTTTCAAAGGTCCATTTACATTTAAAATAAACCAACAGTTTAACAGCAGAACACGTTTTTGCTAGCACTTGCTAGCATCTCTGTATTGAAGAGACTTGTCATGCTTGTGCGTTTTGGCCTTTATGAAGAGGAAATTAGAGATTTAAAATGTCTGCAGCCTGATACGAAATGATACTGAAGGTATTAAAATACTCTGGTATGCGGGGCGTCTGAGAATGCTCCCGTCTCCATGGAAACCATCGCTCTCAAACAAAAACAAAACGTTGATTCGCTCTCCAGACAAGAAAAGGAAAGCTCAGGGAAAAGTTTTTCCCAAGTGACGGAGTTGGACCGGAGGGCTCTCGTGGTGGGTTTATGTGGGAACGCTTTCAGACCACTGAGGAATGCAGCTCTGTGAAATAGTAGCGGATCTGCAGCTGTAGGAACACAATGATACTGCACACAAAGCCAGACTAGTCATCACACCTTTTGTCTCCAACATCCCTCTTTCACTTGCACAGAGCGTGGAGATAAAGCAGTGATGTTTTCCCAAAGCAGCACCAAAGCAAACTAATTAAGTTCAGGTGCGTTTGGGGCCTCTTCTACCTGTGGAACCCAGGAAGTCACTTCCCCAACTGCAATATTACTGAGTACTTGAACAACTTGTTAATGAACTAATTATTTGGACCAGATGAGTTAAAACAAGTAAAACATCAAAATATGCAGGGATGGCCTTCTCCATAGTGCTGTCATGATACTGGAATTTCCAACTTTGAAACAATACTTACTGACGTTTCTATAATTTTTGATATTCGATTTGGCGAGTTTAAGAACATGAGTTGCACCAAATGCAATTATGTTAAATAACAAATAATAGATTGCACAAAGAATCATATATTGAACAGGAAATGTGGATTTAACAGTGCCTGAATGGCATTTAATCCTCCTTAGATGGAAATATGATTTTCTACCAGCCATTGGCATAATCTGTGTGTTTCTAAGAACTGTAAAAATGTAGTATACAGTGCATATATAAAATGATAAACTTCTGTACTGTTTGGGACAATGTGACAATGCGCTTTACTCTTCAACTGGAATGTGCATTTACATCATATGTGGCTCTCTGCTCCTTTTACAATCAGTGCTTCATTTTCTGGCATTATGCAGAACCTGGCAGCAATAATAATAATAAGAAGAAGAAGAAGAAGAGGAAGAAGAATGCATAAAACAGAAATAATAGTACTAGTAATAATTTGTTATTCTCATCATGGCCTATTACATATTCTGCTCTCCTATTTTTTTCTATTATTTCATGTTTTTTGTGCGCAATGATGCATATCATTCCATAGAGATGTTATAATACAGAATTCTCTTAAATAAGAGAATTCTCTTAAATAATATGGCAGGGACTGAACTGATACTGAGGATAATGACAATAGATATCCCTTCAAATGTTCAGAATCAATATCTATCAATAAAAAGAGATATCTTGATACATCAATGTTTTTGATAACACTTCTCCAGTATCAAGGATGTGAGTCACTGGGAGAATGCACTAGCACAAGTTTTAGTGTGATGCAACTATTGAGGCAAAAAGGGTAATCAATGTCTGCATTATGGAGTGATCAAAGTTCAAAAAATCAAAATATTTAGATTGTCTTGCTGCTCTAGCTCAAGTTTCTCATTTTCTCGGCTCTCGTCAGATCCTTGCATCTATGCCTTTTCTCCACTTGCTTCATTTTCCTTGAATGGACCAGTGAATGAAGCATGGAGAGCTGCTGATGTCACTGGGTGTAGCCTTATTGGCTCTTGTAGTGCCGCAAGTTTGGGCCTTTTTGGTGAAAACTGAGTATCCATTTGAGCTAAGAGCATAACAATAAATACAGAAGCCACAAAAACAAACACCACACTGTCAGATATCTTAATCCTGATACTTCAGACAGCATATGATTGTCATGTATGCTACTAAACCAAAATAACTATGGTCCCTGAGGGATGGAGCAGATGAAGACGATGAAATGTTGAGGGATGGAGCAGATGAAGACAATAAAATCGAGAGAAAATGGGCTCTGGGTTAGATTAATTATGGGAAGGCAGCCCAGATTAAATGCTGCAATGAAGAGGCTGGAAATAAACATATGCGCAACAGGAAGTTCAGTGACAAAAGTAAGGAAAAGACCAGCAGGGCAAGAGGAAGAGCCAGTAATTTTACTTAGGTAGTTTAGCAGGCCTCATGCTAGTCATAAGGTGTGTTAATTGCGATTAACTAGAGGTGTCAGAACCAATAACTCAATGATCAACTCTTATAAGAGATAACTATAGGGGTGGTAGTAGACTAGTGGGTAAAACACTTGCATGTGAACCCAATAACCACAAAGTTGTAGGTTTGAACCACACTCTTTCTACCATGCTGTCCTTGACCAAAGCACTTAACCCTCAGTTGCTCAGTGACTTACCCTTCTACTATTCATTGCATCCTCACTGTGCTTTTCTAATGTCTTCATGTCTTGCTTTTGTTGATTTGAGGGGAGTAACAAAGATCAACCTCTGCTTCACCAAGCAACAGAGTTGGACCGAAGTGTTCCTGTGGTGGGTTAATGTAGGAATGCTTTCAGACCACTGAAGAATGTAGCCCGGTGAAATAGAAGCGGATCTGCAGCTGCAGGAAACTTGAGTATATTGTGCACAAAGCCAGTCTAGTCATCTTGCCTTCAGTCCCGAACACCTCTCTCTCACGTGCACAGAGTATGGAGGTTGTACTTTTCCCAAAACAGCACTAAAGAAAAGTAATTAAGTTCAGGGGACCACCATAATGCTACTGACTCTAATACTCCCACTTGAAGGACGCACTGAATGCAATTATTTGAAACAACAGGCAACTATAGATCACACACAAGCAACAGGGCTAATGGTGACCAAATAGTGTTTGATCCTTGTGAGATGGAAATACATTTTTCTACCATCCTTTGATCAGTGGATGACTGACTCACTTAATCAGTCAAAGTGTTTGGATGAAATTAACTGAAAAAAACAAGTGTCCAATGCAAAGGTCCAGTGACACATTCTGTACTGGTTGGGCTCCATTGATTTCATATGTTGAGGGTTTGACAATGTGTTTCAAATGGATCTGAACACAAGGACAGTACTTGTGTGAAATTAACACTCTTTACTATTCCAGCCAACATGAACAGCAGAAACTGTTCCATTTCCCCTGGCCATGACTTTCAACTACACTAGAACCTTCCCAAGCAGACAGATAATAATAAGAACAGAAGAGTAGATGAATGGCTCTCCTGTTTGACTTGGCAGGGCCATTCAGTGGAGCCGTGTTTCAGGCACATCTCAAACTTGTGTGATCTATGATGTGAGTCCCTGGACTGTAAAAAGCAGAGCCCAGAACTCCTGTGTATCCATCCCAGCCTGGTTGGTCCCATCCTATCACTGACACACAGGAGGAGTGAGATGATAAGATGATGAAGCAGCTGGTTCCTGTTAGATACAGTCATCTTGGAGAGCGCCTTGTCTGTTTTCTATATCTGGGTTCTTGAGGGATGTGTGTTGGTGGAGCTGAGTGGAAGCTCTGAGCCCAGAAGAGAAGAGAGGAAACAGGGACTCACTGTATCAGATTAATGATTAGTGCTGTGGTTGGGCCAAAATCAAATCTACACAATTTTCCCTTTCCCCAATAGCAGCCAGTCAGCCAAGACATGCTTGCTGTCCAAAGTTTGTTTCTTTAGATTTTTCCACTTGAGCTACAAGCCTAATATTCCAAACAAACTAAAGCCACCAAGAATGCTAAAATCCTCATACACTAGCCACAAACCATGTTGACTTGTAATCTTAATTAGACTTATTTATGTGGTTTCTGACATACTGTTAGATGTAAAAATAGTAGCAGCCATCTTGAAGCACGATCTTTGTTTTAGGTATGATTTTTTTGCCCATTTTTCTACTGTAGCTGCCATTAAAACAGCACCACTGGACAGATCAACACGCTTGCAGGAGAACACTCATTTCCAATTCTGCTGTGTGTGCAAACTCCCATGGTATTGTGCTGGCTGATGCTGGAGGGTAGAGGTTCTCTTAGCCAATTATGCTGGTACCTATAAGCTTCCTTTACTTCCAGCAACCTTAGCCTTGTAACTTCATTCCAAAGCAAACTTTGTACACAAAACATGTTTTTGATGAAAATTTGAAGCAAAGGGATCATTGTGTAATTTAGATGTTTGCCTCCAGGTTCTGCAAATGATCAGATCTCAGATATCAATGCAGATTACATCAATTTGAAATGTACCCAGCACACCTGTAGTGTGATTCTGCAGTAAAGAAGAGTTGGAAGTGGTTCAAAGGAGGTTATGCGGAGCACGAATGGGGAGATGTTCAGCTAATGCTGCCTGGACCCTTGGGGTACATGGAGCTTTTATGTCTCCTTTTTGAGCTTCCCATTACTAGGACATTATGGAAATCAAGCCTTTAAGTGGCACATAATGACCCTAGGTTGAAGCAAGGAGAGTTGAAAGAAGAGTTCTATTTGCTGTTGAACCTTTGAATCTAAGTAACATCTGGTAGTGGGGACAGGGCTCACCATAGATAGAAGGGAAGATGGATCAGACAAATAAATAAGAAATGCAAAGTGTTTTCAGGCTGAGGAACATCTGCGGCTTCGGATTACCATCTGCAGATTGTTACGAAGGAGGAAAGAGGCGAACAAGATCAGAAGAGGAAAGAAGTGGAGGCTAGAGGCTGGAACATATCATTATCACACACAAAAAAGTGAAGGGATGAGGTGTCGGTGTGAGGCGCAGTGATGGATGGAGACTTTGATGCTGATAATGATTTTGCTGTCCAAGTTGCAAGTGGTAGGAGCTTAGGTCAAAGACAGGGGAAGGAGAGCATAGCCAGTTAGCATAAGCGTTAGCCTCCATAAAGCTACCACACGGCAGCAGCCAGCATTCTCCCTGCCCTCAGTCACAGCAGGCTTATTAACAACAGGCGCCAGCATTAGCACTCCACTCCAGTTTTAAAGCTTTAATTGTCTGAAAGGAACTTAGACAGCTGGCAGCATCACACCAGCGGGTGAGAAGAATCTGGACTTAATCTGAAAAAGCATAAAGACTGTAAGAGGCACTATCAGACAGATGTGTCCTTAGCTGACTGTGCCCGGGTCAGCTGCTGCTTGTCACACACGTACATCCAGAATACCCCACTGACCACTTACTACTGAATACCAGACGCCAAAGCACACTTTGTGAATTCCTCCTTAAACTGCATGGACAGACGCTTCAGTTCCTCACTGTCATCACATACACGGCAGGTTTATAGTAGCTATTCAGTTATTCATAGTAGCTGCAAGGGGTATGTGATTGGCCAGAATCAGAATATCCATCCATCCATTTTCTACCCCTTTGTCCCGCACTCGGTGTCGGGGGCGATTCAGAATATGCCCAGAGGAAATAAATATTCTAAATTCTAATTACTCACTAAAATATAACTCAGTATTTTCTCATACTTCTTAAATTCAACTCCTGAGAAAGGGTCTTCCTCTAGTCTCAGCCTGACTCCAATTTAAGATCTTACAATGCTTTAAAAACAGCTAATAAGAATTAGCCACAAATCATGAACTGGTGCAGACATAAAAAATTCATTGCTGGTGCATCCTTTATAGTTACTGAATAATTAATTTTAAGACTGAGTAACAGGCCAAGGGTTCAATGAGTTAAGAATGTGCTTTAACGAAACATTGTGCATATGTTCTACAAAGTGGAGGGAGATTCTGATTATCAGGGGAAAAAACGGTGGAAAGCTGACTGAACCGAGGCCAAGATGACGTGATGGGTTCTTTGAGTTTGGTCCTGAAACTTAGTGACCTACTCAGACCCCACATAGCATAGGCACTTTATTGAAAGAGCTAGGCATCTGGTAGATGGATCTATGATTTCGCTCTAGTGGAAGATATTTCTATTTAGGGAATAAGACTGCACAAATGTGACTGTAGGGTGTGATTGAGGAAAGCCACACTCTCAGAAGATAGTGTTGCAAGGGAGAAGAAGAAGAGATGGAAATAGCATTTTTATTTCACTAGTGAAATGAATTCTACAGATAAACATCAGGGCTTTACAGTCACAAAACTATAGTCAAATATCTTTACTTCAGGCTTCTGAGACATACAAATTCTTTAAAGGTGCTGATTTTTGTGTTCACTGACAGATTTTTTACACAAAAAGTAATAAAATGAACTGCTAAATGAAAATATGTAAAAAAAAAATAAAGTATTTCAGTTCAGCGCCGTTTCTATGGTACTGGAAAAAAATACAGAATTGGTGTGGGAATCTGTGTGTGTGTGTGTGTGTGTGTGTGTGTATGTATGTGTGTGGATCTACTGCCCAATCTAAATCTGCTGACTTTAACCTCATGGCCTCCAGCCTCACACCTTTTGTCTCTCGGTTCTGTGTTGTTTAAGTGCTCAACAGCATCATGTAGCATCAGAGTGACCACAAGGAAGAGAGGACATTTCTATGATTGATATTAGCACCAAATCTGCATATTTGCATATGAGTAATGTACTATTTACTTTGGATGACATTCTTCATTTGCTTGTTGCATGCTTCCCAAACAAAGACTGCTGAAGCGCTGCCTCCCAAACGGCTGTTTTGCAAGTTCACAGAATGCCTGCATTATCTCACTTCTGATCTGTGTGAATTAGACATCCCTACGGCCCTGTGGACTCTCTTTCACCTAGTTCACATGTCTGTCTGGATGTTTAGATTTGGTGTGTCTGAGGCTAGAACTACTGCTTTTCATCATTATGGAGTGAGTAATAAGAACAACAAGCACTCAGCGCTGGATCTTCTCTGATTTTGCAACAGATGTGACCAGAAAGTCCTGCAAGTTGTGTATCCAGGCAACAGCATTACTTCCTTGGGTGTGGTCTGATGGGAGAAAGTTCAGAGGCGTTACAGATACAGACTGCAGTTTTTCATAGTTGTGGGACTACGCCATATTTGGAAAAACACTACGAGAAGCTCCGTACCATGATGACACAATGTTACTTAGTTCCTTCATCGTTCTTCCGAGGAACTCTATTAAAATAACTTCTAACTGTGGATGAGCTACAACTTGTATGGAATGTTCTGTGCTTGCTTTTATTGTACTGATATTGTACTTTTTCACATTTATGTGCAATTACCGTGTGTGTGTGTGCGGGTGAAAGTATTAAATGGAACTATGTAACATTACCAGTTCTCTATGTTTACAAACTCTTTCATTACTTCTGCTTTGTCGTCATTGCATTATCTCAGTGTGAGGTCAGGGTGAAACTGCACCGCAACTCACATACTGCACCGGTCAATAGAAACCTAGTGGGTGGGTGTGTTTTATTTCTGTCTCCATGAAAATATGAACAGTATTTACAGTTGCTCACCGCAAAGCTCTTGAAATATATGCTGTTCTTTTATCTCGGATCAGTTTGATTCCCTTCTCTTCCGACCTGCTCCCATAAAGCTCTATTAAGAACATCACAAACAAACTAATTTCACACCAAATCCATCACGGTGACAACAGATCGTTTGCACAGTTGCAGTAATGGCTAGATCAGCAGCATTTTACTTTGTGTCAGGAAGGTGTGTTCCGCAGCAGGCTGTCATGGTTGACGACTTATGAAAAGTAACGTGTAAATGTGCTATAAACGAAGGACAAAAACAGGGAGTTTTGTGGCCAGGTAAATGTGCAGGGGTGGCCTTTGCTGCGAGCTAATAGCTGGGTGTGGTGGAGGAAAGGTCTCCTGTGATCAAGGTGTTGCTATCAACAGTAGAACACATGAAGGGAGTCATTTATTATTAACCTGCATGTGGCACAGCATTAGGCACAGTTTTAAGATCATTTAGTTAAAACATTTGGGCTTTTCCCACTACACTAGGGATACAGTATAATTCTGATTATATTCATTAAATTCAAAATAGAAAAAAAAGTATTCTCCTAACTCATTTGCAATTGCTCCATGGTACAAATGAGTGTGATTATGTGTAGCTTTATCATCATTGATTGGAAATGTAGTTTATTATACAAATGTTCTGCCTTTTCTCCAACTAATTATACAGTTGCAGGCAAAAGTTTGGGTGCCCCTGATCAAATGAGAAAATAAGTACACGTCCTCTACACATAACACACTTTTATATATATATATAGCACACACAATGTTACGTATCCTTTTGAATCTTGCTTTAAGTTAAATTCTATATAGAAAATTTGCAGGGAAATGTCTCATTTTAAATCAGAAAATCAAGAAAACACACAAAACTGTTCAGACTTTTGCATAAACCTGTATATTCTCTGTATATTCATCAAATGACATCGACCTT
Source organism: Brachyalestes nurse (assembly GCA_037974405.1). Taxonomy (NCBI): domain Eukaryota; kingdom Metazoa; phylum Chordata; class Actinopteri; order Characiformes; family Alestidae; genus Brachyalestes; species Brachyalestes nurse. The sequence continues at coordinate 43,847,619 of JBBPCY010000001.1, forward strand.
TGTTGTACAAATTTGGTGAAAAATCCTTCCTAAATGGACAAGCAGTGCACAGAAGAGCAGTACATAAACTTTAATATGGGATTAAAAAGACAGAAACAGCAGGACTTAAGTGCGGGCTGCCTTTCATGAAGAAACAGTCAGTCGCCGACATACACAGCCCAACTACAGCATACAAAAATCATGGCGATAACAGTCAGTGAGTACTAAAGCACGTTCCATAAGAACGCATTGTCATTAAACTTTAACTTAAAGGTTCCTATCAGCTAATTGCTATTTGCATATAGTTTCGTCACAAGGAGATATGTGGGACGTTCTCTAATATTCATCCCACAGACATATAAATGTGTATTTGTTCTTGGTATTCCGCCAACCTTTGTCATTTCACGAAAACAGCTCCATAAATAGTCGTCTCTGCCACTCAGTCATTAGGCACCCATCACACAGCCCTCTACCTCTCAACCTCCCGTAAGCTTTAACATGAAAAAGGAGTGTGCGCTTAAACATAAGTGTCATGCCTTTACTTCACTACCTGTATATTTTAAACTAAAGCTAAAAGGCTTTGACTTAGGAATGCTGTTAGGCAGCCAAAAAGTAAATCTGTGTTGGTGAATATCTCACAGATTTATGGCAAAGAGCTCCTGTGCTGCACCTGTGTGAGGAGACTCGGAGGTGAGATTGATCTGCCTGTCAGCAAACCATTAAAACAACCCAGCTCCTCCACATCTGAAAAAAACAATTCCTTAGAATTTTGCCTGTTATATTTAGCTGATATCAATGCAAAACCATCCGGGTGACATGCTTTACAGCACTGAAGGATTAAGGTTGTTGTGCACAAAGGTCTGATCTGGGCCTATTGTTTCATACTGGAAGAGCTGATGTCTAACACTAAATTAAAGTGACTGATAAATAAATCAAATGTACACAATAATCCCTTCAGCTCAAATGAAGTCAGTCAGCCAAGAGGTGTTTGGTGGCTGATGTCTGTTTCTCTCGTTACATACTAGAAGAGAATGTAGCTTACAATGAATGGAAACTAATACCTAACAATTAGCCTTGCAGCTCTGGTACAAAACTACAAAAGCATCGAAGCAACAGATGCCAGCTTCAGCACCACTTGCTCTACACTTGAGATAAAAAAGAAAATTGTGTAAATTAGGTATTTTGTCAAACTACTCCTTGAACTGAGTCAAATATAAAAAGGTATGTATAAACTATTCATTACATTTAATAGACAGAAAAGGTGACCATGTGGTCAGAATAATGCTTGTTCAGGGAATACTGTGGACCATTATAGTGCAGGGAGAAGGCCAAGGCGATCAGGCAAAGTGACAAAGTGAAAGGTAAAGAAGTAAAGAAAATATGTGGCTTCTTTTGCAGAGAGGCCCATGTTGGCACTAGTTTCAGGCATGGCTGGAGATCGGGATGTGTAGGATGTGTATGAGCATGTGGGAGCCGATGGTAGTGGCTGTGTTTGTAGTGGAGGTGTGTGATTGTAGAGTAGTAATGTTGTGAAGACACTGGTTCAAGGCTGGGCCTCCGTGTTGGGCTCCTTGTCATAGATGTAGCTGCCAACGCCACCTGTGTTCACTCCTGTAGGCACAGTAATAGAGCAACAATGATTTTCTATGAACAGTCACACATAGTAAGAATTATAACTAATACTGTTTATATAAATGTCATAATGAATACTGTTTCACATAAATGTAAATATTTCTCATGCAGATTAAATATTGTAGGTGTACAGATGATTATAACACAGTAAAAATCTGAAGGCAACACGACTACATTGAACAACAGCACCCCTCAGAGGTAAAAAAAATGTCCTGTACCTTTTGGCCCAAAGAGCACAGCATAGCACGGTTTATGACAGTAGGGCTTGCCATCATGCTGTGAAGAAGAAACAAGCAAAATGAATTAAATGTATAAATGCTAAACATCTAATAACTTAAAGAACTTAGAGAATGTATTGTAATTAATACTGCACCAGTATCTCGTTTTTAATGGAATGTTTCTAATGCTAAATATAGTGTCATTCTGATTATTGTTTAAATTGTAATAACATGCCTGTAATAGTACGACTGTAATAGTATGGTTGTAATAATACATCATAATGCATTTTATGAAACCATCTTTCAACTGAACATTGTACTATTGCTTTTAGTGACTATGTACTTCTTGTAATCCTATACATGTTTTTTCTAAATCTAGTAATCTTCTAATCCATGTAGGGTAACTTTTGGAAAGACACTCCATGAGAAAGATGACCTTCTGACCTTTCTCTACTTATCAAATGAGGAGGCCAAATCTGATCGTTATAAATGTACTGAATGGCTGTGGTTTAATTAAATATGAAATTCCATCATGATGGGCTCTATTCCCTCAGGAACAATTTTGTAGTCAATTAATCTGTTTTTTTCACTGGATAATAGTGATATATGCATTATATGTGGAGAGAGAAGTATGCTTGATTTCAAAGGAAAAATAAGATGTTTTTCCTTTTGAAGTGAAGAGATAATGTTATTGCTGTGAGGCAGGAAGTCCCCCTTGACAGGAGGCGGTATTTATAATACTGCTCCACAAATATAATTTAGTTATTTATCAGAAAGTCACAAGGATGCTGCTCGGGATTTGGGTTGCCTAGCCAACATTAACAGTAACTTGCTAGTTCCTTTAAATTTGATCTCTCTGTTTGAATATTCATTGAAACATAATAACAATAATAATAATAACAATAATAACAATAATAATAATAATAATCATCATAATCATCATCATCATCATAATAATAGCACTACAGTTACACATATATACACATTACGTACCATATATAAAATCTAAATTGCTATTACTTTTAAGTTTAAATGTGGGGAGGTTTTTCCACCAGACTGTGTTTTATAATCAATGGATGCTGATCTAAAGGAGGGTATTTTTCCCATTTTCCCCCATTTGTTCTTCTCTATTGTGACAGTCTGTGCTTTGAAAATGTGAGTATATACGCCCTCTGCTCATCATTACTCTGTGTTAACAGAGAAGGCCTATGATTAAATGATTACATTTCAGAATCTAAGTCTTTGTTCTCGTTTCCTCACCTCTGCATGGCTGCCTGCTGCCAGGGTCTTGCTGCACCTTTCACAGCGTAGACACGGCCGATGCCAATCCTTCCCCAGAGATGTCACCTTCTCCGCTGAAACGAGGAAGCGTAGCATTGTTAAGCTTTCTATTATTGTGAGCTGTGTTGCATGTTCCCGAGTTGAAGCAGGAACCTACCAAAGTAGACCTTCTTGTTACATCTGGGGCACAGGTTGGCCTCTCCAGAAAAGGTGGTGACACTTCCAGCTGAAAAAAAAAGAAAAAACAAAAGAAAACACAATTGTGTAAGTGTTTATAGACACTCAGACATTTGGCCTCTTTCTTGTCTTGCTGCAGACACTGGATTTTGCGTAATGAAGAATAACACTGTGCAGGATGTGTGGCCTCTGGCCTGCAGTGTGGGAAACTCTGGCCTCATGGTCCCCAGAGTTTGATGCTTTAAGGGTCTCTCCTTTCACTGAGAACCATACCAGCTTCTGCTTTCTCAGTTCAGCTCAATCCACAGGCACAGAATCACTAATATACTGCAGTTGATATTGTTTCAGAGCCTGTGACATAAATCTATTACATCAATTTGGTTCATCTACTGTTGACGCATAGAAAGCCTGTCATTCCCGCCACACTTCTAATGGATCAGACCAAAACCATACAACTGAGACTTGATATATCACGGTTACTGATTTGTTTTTGTAAAAAGCACTGATAAGCACTGCCAGGCAGGAAATAATCAGACTCTTGGGTGGTCTTTTAGGAAAAAGTACCTTTGGATGGAGGTCTGCTGGGGGCTGGTACCCTCTTCTCTTCGAGTTTGGGTGCAGAGTCCACGACGGCTGCAGGCGGGTTGTTATTGGCAGGTGTCTCGTACACGTAGGAGCCTGCTCCTCCAATGTTAACACCTGGAGAAGAAGCAACAATTAATGTCATGATATGAAACATATGTACACAATGGTAGAAAAACCCATTAAAAAAACTAGAAAATAATTATGGAAAATATGATAATTTACAGCAAGAGACCTAGAGAAAGACTTCTACTGAGTCTTTGTGACTTATTACTGTGCAGCGAGACTGAATCTTATTTTGTATTTAAAATGTTGTATTTTCCATATTTACTATATTTATTTACTTACTAGTTTTGTTAGGTTAATATGGTCACATTTAAAAGTGCAACTGATGACAGTTATTGTTCTTGAAAAGAATCTTTCAGAGACAATTTCATTTAGAATTTGTTTTCTGGGTTATCTACTTGTATGTATTACGTTATGTTATCTATATGTATGTTATCTATTTTCATTTGTTACCTTTTTAGCTGAGGCCAAGTCTCATAATTAGTAGTCTTGAAAAAATTGCATGATATTACCTTTAATATTGTTAAACTGTAATTGTAATTTCTCTAGTGTCCAGCAGGAGGCCCTCTTCTATATGGGAATGCAGTGAGAGCAACCTATGTCTTGTTATCAGCAGGAAATTACATGCATGAACTAGCATGAACTGTGCACATCAGTTGAAATTAAATTCATTCGTTTTACTTTCCTTTCATTATCTGACCTGTTTTTTAATCCACTGTTAATAATGACTGATGCAGCATGCTGAGACATTACTCTCTTCCAGTCTCACTACAAACTAGCTCAGAGTATCTGCCATACTGAAGACATATCTGCTGTGAAAAGAGGTCTCTGTGTCAGATATAATCAAATATAATCAACAAGGTAGTAAAGCCTGTCCACAGGCGGCTTCCTTCGTGAAGTCTGTCCTCACCTTTTGGCCCAAAGAGGGCAGCATAGCACGGCTTGTGACAGAAGGGCTTCCCGTCATGCTGTGAGGAAGATGGAGAAGAATGTGAGGAAGGCATGAATAAGAAATGCTGGCAGCTGTTTATAACTTACAGTGCTTTGCCACCCCTTGAAACTTCCATCTATTATGAGTATGAGTCTGAAAACCTTAATCCACTTGTGTGTGTTTGTGCGTGCGCAGCTTCGTCTGTGGTGGCTTTAATTTGGCCTGATGCTCGCTTTCCATTTTAAGCTGTTGCTTGTACACAGTCCTTCCCAAACTAATCCACTTGAGTGTAGAAGCCAAAGAGAGGCTTGTTATCCTTTGGCTTCAGCTCCCTTTTCCGGATAACAGTGACAGTGGTTACCAGCACACAGTCTCTGTTGATCCAGAAACTACAGTCTGTAAGCAGACGTGTGTGTGTGTGTGTGTGTGTGTGCATTTGCATGCATATTTGTGTGTGTGTGTGTGTGTGTGTGTGTCTATGTGTGTTTGCATGCATATATGTGTGTGTATGTGTGTTTGCATGTGTGTGTAAAATGGATGACATTCACTTTTGTTCATTTCTGTGTCAGGCTGTAAGGGAATAGCTTGGTCAAAGGCACACACTGAGGTGGGGTTGTCATGGGAACAGGCGGTTGTGGGCAAAGTCACAGACAGGGTTGGCACCGGTGGCCCTGTGCCAGAAGTGCAGTGCTTGGGGGAAAAAACGAGTAATGGACCAAATGCCCTCAAGCCAGACACCATCACAACACGTAACATGCCCAGGAGCGGAAAAGTGTCGGTTCTCACATCATCAGGACTACTATAAATGGTAATGAGCAGAAGGTCTCCTCAGCAGAGTATAATGACCCTAAGGGTGACATAAATAGGGCCTGAAATAATTTCTGACCAATAAATTCAGCTGATTTTAAGGTTCCATGGTTTTATAGTCATCAAGGACAATCTCACTGATAAAGCACTGGCAATATCTGTGTAAATGTTACTAGAAACACAATCAGAAATATGATGCTGCTTTCAATAACACAAACATACTGTAAGATTATGAGAGATAATGAGAATGTTGTTCATTTAAAGAAAAGATTTAAAGTATAGTGTAGTGTATTTGATATTCAAAGGCCTATTATAATCGTATTTATCAGGTAACCATAGTAACATACAGTTCAGCATCATTTAGGGGTTGGAAATATGAACATGTTATATTTACTGTGATGAATTATGTCACAATATGTTTTTCTGAGCCTATTGTGATTATCATCAATACGAAAAGAATAATGTTTAATTATAAACAAGGGCATGATTAGTCTTTACTGGGTGTGAACAGTATTTTTTCATCTTTTTTCTGTCTTTTTTCAACATTTTAATAACATGATGTGTATTGTGTATTGTGAAAAGTATCATATTTCCCACCCTTAGCCCACCCAAAGTTGGCCAGAATCTTTTGTTACTGGATATACTTTGTTATTGTAATTTCATTAAAGTGAAAATAAAAATTTCTTCTGTACAATGCCATATTACTCAAACACATGTCAGGGACATAAAGTTGACATACCTGTACTATCACTCTTTCATATCAGTCAAGCCCTATACTGCTATGATGGCTTTTTCAGACTACCACTGTTGTAATGACAACTCTAACAACACCCACAACTTCAGCTCCCATTTCACAGCAGTCGCAGCACAGCCCAAGAGATGGTTAAGCAACCGCAGCCCACTCACTTCCCAGAACCTTCAGCTCCCAGAACCTGACATCTGAGTCTCTACAGCTTCTCCTGATGCCCACCTAACTTCTGCTAAACCCCCTAAAGGTTCACCAGAAGGAGGATGCCCCAATGATGAAGGGTCAAAAGAGAACCTAAATGCAATTTACAGAAAACACTTTCAACAGTGATTAGTTTTTAAGGTAAAAGTCACATACTGCCTTGATTACTCCAAAGGCTGCCCTCATATTCCTCACAAAGGGGTACAGCCTTAGCAGAAGCCAGGCCCTCACCATAGCAACCATGACCTACATCCTGACTTGGTGGTGATGTCAGTCTAGAGGACATATAAATCCCCAGCCTGAGATTATGAATGCACACCAGCATCCAATCATGGATGACAGACGCCCTCTTTCCTGTAGTAAATGCAAAGATCAGATGCTTCCTGCACTGGCCCAGGTCCTACGAGTATACTGAAGAAAGGAGAGGACATTTTGGGATTCGCAAGAGAGTGATAATTTTGTCGGGAGCCTCTATTGTTGCTTGAAATTGGCCTTATTTCTCCCATGGTACCTATGAAACATTACATGCTCCTGTTCCAGCTCTGAAATACACTCCTGTAATAAAAGTATTGCACACCTGCGGTGTAATTCATGGCTTTGCGGGCCTACACCTCCTCAACGTCCCGTATTTGACATCTCTCATCAATGTTGGAGCTAGATCAAAAGAAGTGTGAACTATAGAAAGCTATGATCAGGATTCTAATATATAATTCAGCTGAAATACCATGCAGCCAAGCTGATCGTTTCAATGCAGTTCATAACTGATGGTAAAATGTGCATAATGAGGCAGAGTGTTTTGGATGATAATAAGAAATAAGCACGCAATCAGCATCTTATGAACAAAAAATGACATGTAATACTTTTTTGCAGTGTAGTCACTGTGCTGTGTGTTATCTTATGAGGTGCAAGAGGAATTTCATTAGTGCAGAGGCACGAAAACAGGAAGGCCCCGAGTGCATGAGAATCTCAGCAGACTGTTCTCTGGGGATCGTTTAAATGCTTAATTAAAGTGCAGCAGTCTCTCAGCTAACCTCAGAATGAGAGGAAGGAAAAGAACAGTGCAATTAAATAGCATGACTAAGCTGATGAGTAAATCTCACTGTCAAGGTAGTTTGACTTCTGTTCATTTAATTGGTCCTTATATAGTGTAGCCTCACTGAGGATCCTTGTTTATAATGTATTTATGTCTATTAAGTGAAACTAACTGGAAGAGCTGAGTCCAGGACCCCACTGCCAACACTCCACACACACTCACACACACACACACACACACACATACACATACACACACATACACACACACACACACACACACACACACACACACACACACACACACACACACACACACACACACACACACACACAAATCATTCGCCTAGGGCGCTGAAGCCCGATGTTCACTTCTTCGAGCTACTGAGCCTCTGATGAAAACGCAAAGTGTCAGAAAGTCAATATGTAGCTCTCCCTGCTAGCCTGTGAAAAGATATGTGAGGGGGTGGGGGTAGGCGCTGACATAAGTTCACGAATGAGCTCCTTCACAGTGTACGCACTCATTGCTGGAACTGAAACAATTTGTTGACAGAATCAATGAGTTGCCAGTTACTGCACCAAAATGATTAAAGAACAAAGAAAATCTGTAGAGCTTTTTGATCTATAAATCCATCATTCAAAGTGTAGTACATTACAGGAAGTGCTGGGACATTGCAGCTTTTGTTGCTCTGCTGTACCATATAAAATGAGACTTGATAGATTAATATCCTATTCCCACTCACCTCAGCATGGCCGCCTGCTGTCAGGGTCTTGTTGCAGCGCTCACACTTGAGGCAGAACTTGTGCCAGTCTTTCCCCAGAGAAGTCACCTTCTCCGCTGGTGTATGAACAAAGAGAGGGAAGAGGAAGAGGAGAGGACGCAGAGTGTAAAAAGAAGGGAAAGAAATGGGAAAGAGTCTTGTTAGAGAAGAAGACGGAACCTATCTGATCCAAAAAGTTTGCTATATAATGCTACAAAAGAACCACTTTTGTTTCCTTAAGATCCTTTAGGGAGATTTTGGTAAACAAGATGCACAATGTATTTCAAGAACCTCCATGTACGTAAAGTTTTATACTAATCAAAGGTTTCCCATGTCTAGAACCATTTGGGTGCCTTTATTTTTAAAAGTTCACCTACTGCTTTAAGAACTTTAATCTTATCATTGCTCTTCAGACTGTTACATTCTAAGCATCAAATTAATAACGTGTTAAAAAAAAAACCATGTCACATTTGACTGTATTCCTGTTTATTTGTTTGGCTAAAACACACACTGTTTTAAACTGCTTGACTGCCTAAGACCTTGGCACATCATTTTATATACACTGTATGGACAAAAATATTGGGACGCTTGACCATTACGCCATCAGGGACTTAAATGCATTCAAATACATCGACTTTAATATGGAGTTGTTGCCATATTAAAGAACAGCTTCCACTCTTCTTGGAACGCTTTCCACTAGATTTTGGAGTTTCTGTTGGAGATTGTACCCATTCATTCTGTAGAGCATTTATGAGGTCAGGCACTGATGTTGGATGAGAAGTCCTGGCTCACAATCTCCGTTCCAGTTCATCCCAAAGGTGTTGGATGGGGTTGAGGTCAGGGCTCTGTGTGGGCCAGTCAAGTTCTTCCACACTGAACTCATCCAGCCATGTCTTTATGAACCTTGCTTTGTGCACTGGGACACAGTCATACTGGAATAGAAAAGGGCTCTACCCCAAACTGTGTCCACAAAATTGGAAGCATACCGTTGTCCAAAATACTGAGGCATTAAAGCACACAATGCACACAATGAATTTTCAGAGAGGGCTAAAAACAGATCTCTTATTACGTGTTTGTGTTTTTCTTCTTGTGCATTTCTTCCTCACCACCAGCAATATGAAATGTTGTCTGCAGCTGGACTGTCAGACGTCTAGCGCTTTGATGTGGGATTGCTTGGGGACATGAAGTCTTAGCTCACCTTCCTGGCAATTAGAAAGCAATGAAGTGAATTTAAATAGTTCATTACATTTGTAATGGGCCGTATCAGCTAAACATGGGGAAGCCCCTTGTTGCCTGCATTTCTCCTTTGCTGAAAGGATGTTTTGATGCGTATGAAAAGGAAAGGCAGTGGCGGCGATCCAGCTACAGCTGGATAGCTGAGTGTCAACAGTTCACACAGATTCCTTTGTGTGCCCCCTCTCCCCGGTTCCTCTTCCCTGTTTCCGTCCTGTTGTGAGCGTCCCAAGCGGGTTCACCAGACAGAACCCCCAGCCCTAAGAATACTCCTTCCAATTATAAATCTCCTCCATCTGCACAATGCAGAATGGAGCCATGCTGGGGCAGCCAGAGGAAACACCTCATCTTATCAGGCCTGGGCACAATCGGCCAAAGAGAACGGACAGCTTCCTCCACCTCCCTCCTCCTCACAGGCCTTCCCGCCTGGAGAGGGAGTATTGTTTTCATTCTGTCAGCCCAACTACCCCCTCACTCTCTCTCTCTCCAGGGATCCAGCTCAAGGCAGGAGGGATCAGGTTCGCCATTAGCACCAAGTTATTTGTATCATCAACTGCACTGAAACAAAAGGACTCTTAACAGTTCTTGTAGGCAGCAAAGAGGTGGATGCTACCACTCAAAAGCTAGGAATCATATTCATTGTTATTTGTTACGTAATCATTTTTACAGGGCAGGTCAAAATATCATAAATAACATTTGAGTACTTCGAAAGGTATTTATATATTTTAAAGAATATTTGAAGCATTTGGGAATAATAAGTGATAAAATGTACTGTTATCTATTAATTGTACACTATTGTCACATTTTTTTAATAATGCTCAAAGCCTAATCCAAAACAGCTCATTTGTTAGAGAACTTGTTTGCAGCCTTTTGCACTATTAATATTACAAGATTATTACATATCGCAACAATTAACTGCTGACATGTTGCATAGTAAAAGTAGAGAACCGACATCAGATTAGAAACATTTTTTAAGAATGTTAGAATGTTAACATAATCACATACTTGCAACAAAATGGATTTCTTATTATAATATTTAAAAAAGTGATTTAAAGATGTTAGAATGGCAATGTAAGGTACATGGTAATTCAGCTATGCTGTGTAATACTGAGCTGAAAAATGTCACCTGCTCCAGACAGGATAAATCACTGCTAACAGAGCCAGAGGCTAATCTGTGCATGAAGATATTAAGAGTCGGTGGCCTGCCAGGGCAGAGGCTGAGTGTGTTCCTGTGGCAGCAGGCAGTGCAAGTCTTGCCAGACAGTGTGTGACAGAGCACAGACTTGCAGACTTACAGTTAAAAGGGATGCTGTTATTGTAAGGGGTGAGAGGCTGTTAGATGGTTGTCTGGGTGTCTGCAGAATGCATGGTCATTACTGTCTCAGTCTGGTTATTACCTGGACCTTCTATACACATTCACATTATGGTCCAAGATGGTCTGGAGCCAAATCTTTCCTAATACTTTAATGTGTAGCTACTTACATCTTTATTATTTCATTTAAGCAGAACAGGCATGAACATGGAAAAAGACAAATGCTGGAGGTTTTGTAATAAATGTAGTAGTATATGGATAACGGAAAGTGAGCAAAAATAGTCCAGTCCTGAATAGAACTGGTTATTACTATGAAAATTGAAACAATGTACTTAAAAGGTGGAATCAGGTCAGTACTTACCAGTTCATCCCAGTGGTTAACAGTGGTTAGGAAATACTCAAAATAGCATGATTTGGGCAATACACTATATTGCAAAATATATTTCTACATCCACTTTCTATTTTGGTTTTGATCTTGACATGTCTCACAATATATTAAAAACACATCGGTGGACTTCTGATGATGTGACTAAACACTGGCCAAAATAATTTACCTTGGATCATGTGAAATGTGATTTTATCAAATCACCTTTGGAAACTCACATTTGGAATATCTGAAATGCTCAAAGCCTAATCCAAAAAAGCCCATTTGTTAGAGAGCTTGTTTGCAGCCTTTTGCACTATTAATATTGCAAAAGCCAATACTGTAATAATAACCACTGATATATTGCATTGTCCTAATAGTCACTGGCATTCTCCTGCCCGAGAGAGATACAGATAATGGTGTCTCCATCAGACTGAAAACAGAGGACACTGTAGCGGTTCATTATAGAGTCATGTTTCATGGACAGAAGGACAGAAAGCTCAGGGCCCTGTAATGGAGGACTATGTAAGACTATCCATGGGGAGAGGCATTTCCGCACACTATTAGGCTTTATCTAGCATGCAGAGGTTAGAGTGCAATATGCACACCTGATTGCAGCTAAGCTTCTTATTTGGAGCTGCAGAGGTAAGCTCTTCAGTCCTGTGCTCCTTGCTTTTGTCAGAAAAGGTCAGCTACAGTAAGGGAAAACTGGTATGCTAATAACAAACCACAAATATCTTCAATATGGATGGTCAAAACTGAATCATGGAAACTTTTTGAGGGTTTTTGAACATAAGAAAGTGAAGATGGGAGGGCATTGTCTATTTTTCCCTGTCAAAAACCCCTATGGCTGACTGGCACCCTGCCCTACTGGGCAAGTACAACACTGGTGTCCTGGCTTAGTATTTTATCTGCTATTGTTCAATTAGTCTTGGATCAGTATTGCAGGTGGCACTATCTGTATAATCTGGTGTTGTGTACTGAAATCCAATACTTAAGTACTCACAATTTAGGTTTGGTTTGTGGTACAGAGCCTGTTATTTCAAGTCTATAGTATTGAAAATTTGTTACTCTACACCAAATTTCATTATCTAAGCAGTCAATCTTATCAGCATCAGTGTTAGCCAATAAGTATACTTGTTCTAAATGCTGGTTAATGGATAGGCATGATTAACATGAGCAGTCTTTTGAGGAATATCAGTAGTGCATCAGAACATTCCCACTACAGACTGCAAAATCTGAAACAGCCGTTTTCTGTGTTTTTGTGAGAACAAAAACAAGAAGGGACGCATCAACATGAAAATTAGAATATGAAAATTAGAAATTGTGACTAGATCCACCTGGAGTGGCACTACAGTGAAATGTAACGTTTATATGGAGGGTTATATCTAGGATTAAAAGGATTATAAATATAATGAAGCTATTTTTGATTAGACGACAACTGTGAAAATAAATAAAGTCTATATATTTTTTTTTATTAATCATACTAATGTCATTGACAAGTTTGATGAAAAAACCAACAAGTTCATTCAGGCTACATTTCATAATTGATGCACCCCTAGTTATGCATTATGATTATGACTTCCTCTTTGGGTTTGTCATTGGTTTACCCCATTAGAAGGTTCCTCGATAATACCTCTTCTCCAGAGTGCCCCATAAATAACGCAGCAATGAGTTTAATGGGTTCAGGGCAGAGAAAGGTCAGGGATTGTAATAGCAGCTGAAGGTGCAGCAGGTTCCTCAGAATCAGCAGAATGTATGCAGGCTTGGATGCACTGCACTGTCTGCTCTCATCATATCCAGACATCCTCCTACTCAGGAACACTTGAGAATCACATGAGAACTAATGCAATCAGCATCGAACTTCCATCTGTTGCATATCAAATAAATAAGTCTCTCTGTAAACATGTCAAGCATGATATTGGATTAAGCTCAGGATGTTCCAGAGTGGAGGAGTCTCTTTGTTTCACAGTCTTCCTTGCTGCAAGCGAAGAGAGAGAGATGCAAACAGCAATCTCTGTTTAATCACGCCCATTATATTTGCTCAGATCAGTTGACACTGTGCAATATTGTGATGCCATTGGTAATTACTTTGTCTCTGAGTGTTTGGCTATGGCCAGTGAGAACTCACTCAGCGCAAACAGGGCTAATTGTTTAAGCGGAGTAGCTGTAATTAGGCGGGTAGCGGGGGGGGGGGAAAGATAACAGGGCAATGGTAATTTACAGAGGGTCTTTAAGGGGGCATTTCGAATGGGGCTCTTTTTTCTGGTGGGCTAATTGCTGTTCTGTAATTATCAAGCATAATAGGCCTGCACTATAACAACCCTTGCCAGAGAGACTGAGGAAAAAACAAAAGGGTAAAAAAGAGGGAGGCGATTTCTCGCTTGCTGCCCATGCCTATGGCAAACGGAATTGTGTAATCACAGATAAATGAGCACCAGGCCTAAAAACAACATTTGTACAGTCGAGCTCCTGGCATGCATCACCAATCTCCGTCCCCAGTGTGGATGCAGCAACTGTACAGTGAATGTAGGTGGTAAGAACTTTCATGTAACTATTTCACTATCATGTTTAGTTTTCATTTTCTTCCACTCTAGAAAACATAATATGAAACCATCTGTTTATATTGCATACTGTAAGCCTCCCCACCCCCTCCATGCGCATCTCTCCAGTTTATCTGTTCACTACTGTACTGCATGCCTGCCAGCTGCGTCCACAGTGGCATTTTTGTTAGAGGCCACATGTTACCACACGGTATGTTCGCTTTGTATTTGAGGGCTTATCATGATTTTCCATTCAAGAATTCAGCCGGAAGTTGCCAGTAAGTAAATGAGATGTCCTCACTTGTTTGTATTGGCCATGCTATGCACTCTATGATTGGTTGGTTTGCACTTAGTCACATAATGCTTTCCTGTTAAAGCAGGATATTTTAGAAACCTACACTGTCTTGTTTTATCATGAATACGAAGTTTCCAGTAAAATTGGTTTCATACTGTGTGGTAGTTTCCCACTGATAAAGGTCTTGGAGTTTTGTTATTACAAAAAACACGTTCTCTCTAGGTATACAAAGATTAACCATGATATTAAAACCATCTGCCCAAAGTTGTGTAGGTCCCCTTGTGGCATTAAAACATTTCTGACCCATCAAGGAATGGTCTCCACCAGACCTCTGAAGGTGTGCTGAGGTATGTGGCACCAAGACATTAGCAGATCCAATAAGTTGTGAGGTGGGTCCTTCATGGATCAGATTCCTTTGTCTAATACAATCCAGAGATCCTCGATCGAACTGAGATTTGGAGAATCTGAAGGCCAAGTCAACACCTTGAACTCTTTGTCATGTTCATGAAACCATTCCTCAACAATTTTTGCGGTGTGGCAGGGTGCTTCATCCTGCTGAAAGAGGCCACTGCCTTTACAGAATATTGCTGCTATGAAGGGGTTTATTTGTTCTGCAACAATGTTTAGGTGGTTGGTATGTATCAAAATTACAACCACATGAATACCAGAACCCAAGACTTCCCAGCATCACACTGACTCTGCCAGCTTGGTGCTATTTCTCCCCCTGGTAAGTAATGCACACGCACCCATCTATCCACATGATGTGGTCATCAGACCAGGCTACCTTGTTCTATTGTTCCATGGCCCAGTGCTGAGTAGTTTTGAGTAGGTTCATGTTCGCATTTGCTTTTTCACCAGTCTGTGGCTACACATGGGTACTCTGACCAGCCTGTGGCTACACAGCTCCATGCGCAGTAAGTTCTGTTGCACTGTGCGTTCTGACACCTTTCTATCAAAGCCAACGTTGTCTCTTCAGGCAAGTCGAATCACTGATTATTAGCAGAACAATATTCATGGATTGTCATCCTTTTTGATGAGAAAAAAACTCTTTCGATTCATTAACAGAGGAAAATAAAATTTACAGTTTTCCGTTTATCCATAGTTGATAACCAAAGACAAGTTTACTTCTTTAGTTTACTTCTAGACCTATTAGTGTGATGTAGCACACCATCAGAACCATACACTCCCCATTCCCACTAAGTAATTATCACACACTCTTACCCTAAATGACTCTATTCTTAAATGAATCTGCTCATGTGTTATCCTTATAGGACAAAAGAATATCATAAACAGTAGAGGCAATGTTTAAAAAGTCACAACTTTGTAAAGGTACTGGCTGCAACTTACATTTTTCAACTGTTACTTCTTTAAGGCAAACCATGGCTAACCTCTGCCTAAGCCTTGATTAGGGGACGCATGAGAATGTATAAAAAACGCAAACATCTTAGACTGGGCAGCTGAGAGCAAGCTTTGATTTCCAATTTACACCAGCTTCTGAACTTTAGCACAGTAGTGCGGTAGCACTGGGTGTGGTGAGAAGCCTCTGGTGTGCAGATGTGTCTTCCTGGCTCTGATCCCTCAGGCTGATGCAACAGCACTGCAAATGTGGCTCCACAGGGCCATTGTCGCTTCGGTCAGGGTGAGGTTTCCTCCAGGTCCAAATCAAGCAACCTTGTATGCTGGTGTGCAGGGTTTGCATACGTGGGCGTTCTGAGCCTGTCTCTAGCGTTGCCTCTGGTCATCAGCATAGAGCAAGCTCTTCTCTTAGCTACTCTACTTACGCAATGCTAAACTCCAGTTATCCCAACCAAGTACCAGTCTCCAAATCTCATTTTAACAGTTGTCACATTTTTGGGGAATACTGTAGTACATCAACTCCATCCATTCATTTTACAGTGTATAGCACGGATGAGGAAATTTACTTCAACCAGTGCAGATTTCTCATATTTGCATTTTTACAGACTGTATGTTTGGATTTCAAATATATATATTTATCAGTTTTCACTGTATAAGCTAGTGCAACACACTCTGACTATTTTATGGTAGCTTGAACCTGAGCTTGGTGTGCCATGCTAACTTCTTACATTTACATTTAACTGTGTTTTGACCAAAGACAGCTAGATGCGATCAAACACGAGGTGTGGGCAATGTCCGTTTATGTCATCTCTATGATGTGGCACAAGAAGAACACAAGAGCCTTAAGAAAGGACTAGAACTGTACGACTAAACTGATACCAGGACACAGCATTTCCGTGAAGGAATTCGGTACCAAAGATGCAAGTTAAGTATGCAATAACATGCTCTGTACAGAGTGGAATCTAAACAAGCATGGCTTTACACCAGAAGAGCTTCTGAGGCTCCGAGCCCAAACCACGCAAAATCCTCTCAGTCTCTGCAAGAATTAAGACTTCAAAAAGCCAAGATCCTTTTAATGCATCAAATTTACAAAAATGCTCCAGAGAGGGCTCTTTGAGATGAATGAATTATCCATTTTAAGGCCCAAGGGAAGCTTAATTTAGAATAACTTTTATTACACCACCGGGTCCCACATACACATCAGCCATTACATAATGGCATAGGCCTTCACCCTTGCTGCAAGGGTTGACAAGAAGCCATAATGCTGTGGTGCGGGTCCATGCCTGCCAGGGGAAGGTTCCAGAACAGAATAGCGGCCCCCGGGGGGACAAGCGGGCATCCAGGTTACGCAATGCCACTGAACAGGAGGTGTGAGCTCAAGAAATGAGCTTATATAACAGAGACAGCATATTCACACAGCTTGTGGAGCAGCCAAGCAGAAGAAACGAGGTACTCTACCACGAGAGAAGGAAAAGCATGCCTGTGTTTGTGAGAGACAGAATGAGAAAGTAACAGGACAATATGGACAAAATATCAGTCTTCTGATTATATTGCAACATGGACTGGCCTGCATTATTGTGACTAAAATACTTTTATTTGGATTACACTCTAGGATTCATTAAAATACCCACAGAAAGGTTTAGCTGGAACTGTGACTGGTTTTGTACTGATGAAAGAGAAATAAAAAAGCAGGCATGTTATTTTTTCTGTGTGTTCAGACAGTGATGCCATCGTCTAGTATTAAGCACTATGATACTACACTTGGTATCACTATTAAAATTCTGGTATCGTGACAATCCTGCACAATGAGGTGAGGTTTGAAACATCATCAAAACCAGAGATGCACTGAAAGTGAGTGAAAGTGAAACAGGTGTGAGATTGAAGTAAATGCTTTTCTGTTTTGATGAACTAGTTTCATGTGTGGACAGGAAGAAAACACAGTGGGAGTGATGTGACTATAGACGTCGTCTCTGATTACCATGCATGAAGTGATCTGAGCCCCTGATTCCCTCTTTTCTTATAGTCAGGGAGGAATGCAGGCCCGGGGGCATAGAGGCAGAAACAGCTAGACGGGGAAAAAGCTAGCGAGTGAAAGCAGGCTTTCTTATGTCACTAAAGTCTTACGTCAGCTCCTGGTTGGTTCATTGTCATGCAAGGCAGTGTTGGAGGCTATTAAGAGGAGAAAAAACATGATGGAGCACTTTGGCTCACTCTAGCTCATTCCTGCACACCTCTCTCAACCTTTCTTTCTTTGTGCTCTCTAGTCTGCTCACCTGTCTCACTCAGCCCAAGACAGACAGCTTCCCCAGAAACAAACCTTTTCCCACACTCTTCTGCAGGCTTCTGGCACTGGGTGTCATTTCTGGCTGCTACTACTCTTCGCTTTAAGTTAATAATAATAATTATTATTATTATTATCATTATTACTATTATTATTATCATTATTATTATTATTGATGTTCTTCTTCTTGTTTTTCTTGTGGTTGCTTTTGTTGTTATTCTTTTATAACATTATTCTTTTTAATGTTTTTAATTATTTTAATTATTGTTGACTAACCATGGATACTAAGTTTGAACAGTAGATTTGATTTTTACAGTTACCTGTTCGCCACAAACCTCCACACTTTGACTTGACTCATCCTCAACTAGTCCGCGTCTCGGACTCAACAAAGGTGGTCTTGATTTACAGCTCCATTTGAGAAAAGAAACGAGGGAAACATATATAACCTCCATCTCTAGATTGAACTGCAGCTAATGGCAGGAAGTGACCATATGCTACCAGGATTTATGAGCGACTACACTCTACTGATGAACACTTTTATTACCAGCATCTAGGCTGCTCACGACCCATGAGTGACTGAGCTAAAAGAATTCCATCTCAGCCATTTGTTTGAGTCATAATGTCTTTCTGTTATGATCTCAGGGAGCTCTGAAGATGGAAAATTAGAACGGAATGCAGTCTTATGCACCGTTCATTTGAACAGGAGCTGCTTTCCGCCAACCTTCACATCAGGAATAGCTGCAGCATCACCTTCCAATACAGAGATAAACAGAGTAATAAAATGTCTGCTTTAAGCCCGGAAAATGCTTCATTCAAGTCAGCGGCTTACCACTTAGGTTTGAAACAGGATACACTCAGCCAAAGAGGGAAAAAAAAAACTTGAAGAAAAAAAAATGCATAACCTCATTTGGAAATACCATTTGGGCCACTAGGTACAGAGAGGAGATGTATGGTAAAACCCTGCCAAACACCTCAGATCATTTCAGTTCCTAATAGACTGAATGTGTTTTATTAGTGTACAATTAATGTGTATAAATAGTAAACACACAGTCAAAAAGCCAAATAAATTGAAAGTATTTTGGCAGTTTCAAAACACTATTAAAAAAAATCACATAAAACCATCAGAAAATGTAACCTGCGCTCTGATGTTTGTTTGCATTACACTAGCCGGTCCTGGCAATTAAAGAATACAAAGTGGTCTCTACTCCGACCGTGCTCATGTCTCAAGTATGTATGAGTGAAAGTGTGAGGCTGGATGAGAAATGCTCAGACGTTTCACCATCAGTCGTACTGGAGCTGTAGCCTCCAAGTGGGACGTCATCAAAGCTCCTGGACTGGGAGGAGCGGAACACACCCATGAGTGACCACAGCTGCCGGGCGATAATATTAGAACACTCCGCTACATTCATCCTGCCCAGCTGCTCTATGACGTATACAAAGCCACTGGGTCCAGGGCCAGACCTCAGAGAAACTACTGTCACTACAGAACAAACTATTACAGACGAACATGACACACACATGCAGAGACGGGACAGAATGAAAATGACTCTATGTTCACTTTCAGTATTACCACAGTATTGTTATATACAAAAAAAAATAATTTTACCTCATTATATAGTACATTATATAGTAAATTTGATTCTTATTACTTTATAGTTAAATAACAACATTAATTTAAATAATGAAACGATCACCATCACAACCACTGTTTCACAAATTATTAGATTATGTACCCCAGCAAGGACATTTCAAAATCAAAATTAAACCTTTTTTCCATCTTAGTTCATATCCCTAGTCAATTTGAGCACAATCCATCACATCATTTAAGAGGTCAAAATGTATGTGTTTATGTCATTTTTCATTAAAATATAAAGACACTTGTCTCATCTTATTAAAATGTCCTGTCACTGTACACCGCAGGCCGGGATGGGCCCGAATCCAATATTAATATGGAGATTAGTGTCTGAGTTTTTGGCCTTTGAGCATGTATTTGTTTTTATCTGTAGAGTGTCTGTGGACAAGTCTTTCCAAGCCTTTAGCTCGTTGTTGTACATGACCTTGTTTAAAATGGTTAAATCAGAGCATTACAGCTTTAACCAATCATATCAAGTTTTATTGCCGTCTCCCACCGCCCATACTGCTTAGCTAACTCCCCTGATACTCAGACATACATCACAGTACGTTACGATTCATGTCGACTTTCAAAAGTCAAAATGATCACAGTATGAAATGATATGTTAATAATTTCATAACTGGTTTCGAAATGTGATATTACTTAAATGAAGTCTATTCCTGTGTACTGCACTTGGGCTGAAGCTAAAGGGCTCAGAAATAGGACACTGATGGCACAGCCAGTGTCAGGACCCCAAGCAGCTTTCAGTGGATTCACTGATGCAAATACCAAGCAAGCACTTCGAGTGTCCTTGGTGAGGTGCATTGTGATGGTGCCTGGTCAGTCTAAACAGTCTCTCCTGTTTTTTCTCTTTTAAGTGATCCGAGGGACACTCTCAGTGCCAGCCCATAGGATCAAGCACTGTACGAGCTGCACTTGCCGTTATATAACCCTGCTTCCATTCACTCCATTGATTTTAACCTCCTGACAGCATAACAGTCGGCATGAGTTACTGTTCGATGGCTGAGCTCCACACTGTATGAAGATGAATAGGATATTCTCATCGGTCTCTGTTCACCACCCAGACACTACACCCCCTTATAAATAAATGAGAAGAGATAATCAGGTCAAATACCAAGGGGATAATAAAGGTTTGTGCTGTTCTCGGCCTGGTGCCGTCAATAATTGAGACATATTAAAGAATGTCAGATTTGATTCTGAGCAAAAAAGAACTGAAATGAGTAAGACAAAAATAGCCATGCTACTGTTTCCATTACAGTAAAAAAAATCCCTGAAGCCTGAGTGCAAATATGTAAAAAGAGAGATGGTCGTGAAAGTTCTCACACAGATAGGCATTATTAAATAGTCCCTCATCTGGCTAAGAGCGTCTTTATGAGAAGTCAATTAGAAGAGGAGGATGACCACAAAGAGGATCAGCACACAGCTGCTGTGTGTGTCAGCACCGGGCAGCAACACTTTCTCACTGATCATTACTGTGTGGAGGCTGGACTCACGTAATACAATACAATACAATGCAATAAAATACAATACAATAAATCACACTCTGATGCACTAATTCCTAAGCCAACCAGGTGAATGTGTCCAATACACAACAAATTACAGTACATTGTAAAGAAAAGATTTTTACACATTGCTTTGGCCAAAGTCATATACACAAAAATGCCTATCTATCTATCTATCTATCTATCTATCTATCTATCTATCTATCTATCTATTTATCTATCTATCTATTTATTTATTTATTTTTAGAAAATTAAATACAAACTGAGCTTTATAATACATATTTTGGATTAGTTAATTCTAATAAGAAACAGATTTTTTTTGTCATTCGAACAGATCATAGTTGTATAGTAGTAGCAGGATAAAAATGAGAGCAACTGAATTTCTAGAAACTTTTAAAATACTGTAAAATATCAAATCAGGCCTTAAAAATCAGAATCATGGAAATACCTCTAGTACACTTTCCTAATTATTCCAAATATCGTAATGACATTACATTTGGTAAGATATATTTGCTCCAATTTTTAAATTATGCATGAAACAAACACAAATACAAAGAGCACAGTATACAAAAATAACAGAAACCCACCCACCTGAACACCCAGCACTACTAGCAGTCAAGTTGTATGTTTAAGAGTTATAATAAATGGAGACCATACATTCAGGAATTGTTGGTATTTATATATGAGAATATACCTGATACATTCTAGATGTAGAGTAGTAGTTATTTCTGCAGTCCACATGTTCAATGTGGGGGCCTCAGCCTTTTTCTAGAATTTAAGTATAAGTTTTTTTGCTGTTATCAGACCGTAGGCAATAAATTGTCTCTGAAAAACAGTTAGCTTTCTCAGTTTTTCAGAGGTCCCCATCTAGTTAACTGTTCTAACTGAGAAAGAAAAGCAAAGGTTTGGTGCCCTGCTGTGGTCTGGAGAGCTTTTATTTTGGAAATTATTTTGGAATAAGAATCCACATGGTACCACTGTGCTGCTTTAGAGTTTTGGTAGAAACACATTTATCACTTTATACTGCAGGATCTCTCAGTTTGTTAATGACTTTCTTTCTATTACAAGTCAACACAGATATTTAGGGAAATATAACAGGGTGATTAAGTAATTAGGCTACTGGAACTAATGAATAGGAAAAATCTAAATGTGCAGACTTACCGAAATACACGGTCTTCTCGCATTTAGGACACTTTGAGGCCATGCTCGAGGTGTATATTTTGTAATCAAACTGAATGAAGGTGCTTCTCTGCAGCTTTGAAGCTTTTAAGGTCTCTCTCCGTCCCGCGCTTGCATTTCACTGAGCCTGGGAGCATCCCACTCCAAATATGGGTCTATATTTGCATAGCCCCGCCCCCTTATCGGTAATTCACAGCTCTGGTTGGTCCATCTAGCGATTCCCGTGTGTGGGCAGGGCCTCAGGTGACACCCATTCCTTGCCACTCTCTCTCTCTCTCTCTCTCTCTCTCTCTCTCTCCCTGTCTCTTCCAGCTCACCCGTTTTTCCCTTTTTTCCAGCCTTGAGAGCATCCAACAAAAGCCCCTTTCACAGCTTATGAATGGGGATTCTTCAGCACATGCCAGACCGTTACTATTTGAAATGTCTGCAAATCATATTGGCAGGTCCTAGTCAGGCCCAAAACATTTTTTTTTGTTTCTTTTTTTGTTTTTCTTATGTCATACTGTTAGTGTGACGTTTTTATGACCAATTTGGCCACTTACAAAATTTTTCCAAGGTCAAACATCACCCTTTCCTTCTGCTTTTTTTAGACTTCTTCGTTTGCTCCCACACTCAATTCTCACCATTCCCAACTCCAGCCTCCCCCCACCCATCACACACACACACACACACACACACACACACTCCACCTCACTGCCTTTATCATTCACCAAAGGAAATTGTGTGGATAACTGTGGAGTGTGAGAGTGTTAGCTCACACATCTTTGACCACTCATTTACTCACAGCCATGTTTTGTGACACTGAGCAGGTCTTAGCTTTCAGAACAGCAAATTTCTGGGGTTTTTTTTCCCACAGCAAGGTTCTCCCCCTTTAACACACACAGTGTTAATCTTATCTGCTGGATGTCCTCCCCCCCCCACCCCCCCACCCCCCAGTGTTTTCAGAAGCTCCGCTGAAACCTAAATCTGAACACTCTAATGGCTTTTGTGTGATGTTTACAGCTTGCAGCTCATTTCCAAGTCACTGAGTTTGCTGTGTTTGCTGCTTTATCTGGCTCTGCAGTACAGAGAGTTGCTGCACCAACACTGAGATATAAAACTGACCATAAATGTCCCTGGTGTATGTTTGTGGGGGTGTATGCGTCTATAATTGTAAGGATCATATCTGTAACATTCTTTCATCCCTTGCAATTAACCAGGGGCGTATTTGTTACTGTACTGTTGTAATGAGGCTGATAAATGTCGATAAGCTCCGTTCTGCTTGGCAACCCTTTCGCAGAAATAAAGCTAACGTTGGCATTTTCTACATATATATATATAATTTCTATATGTATATAAAATGCAACTGTGTGACCTTTCCCCACTTTTTATGTATTCAGTAAACACAAATAAACAGTGTGTAGATAATGTGTACTGACAACAAAACATAGAATTTGTTAAGAGGTGCCCAAATGTTCGCATATAAGCAAAATATATTTGAAAAATGCAACCGTTTATGTGCTTGCTCTGTCATTAAGAGACTGTGGTTCAGTCCCCTGTGATGCCACAGTGGCTGGTCATTGGTAGCTGAAGAATGCATCATCAGTGTCAGCAGTAGGACTGGACCAGAGCATTAATGGTTATTTACATACTGCATTATAAAAACTCTTTAATTATCATAGCTCAGGCCATTTACTAGCTGGTAAATAATTATACTGCATCTAAGATAATAGTAGTTTAACTCACAAGCAATTCTTTTTATTTATTGTGGCATGTTCATTACATGCTTTCTGTGCTTTTATCCCCAAGTGCCAAACAGGTGCCAAAGCTCCCTTTATTTACACCCTCTACCCCATGGATTAAGGTTGGGATATGCTATACTACTCTGTGCTTGCCCTACCAAACCCACACTGCACTGCCCCCTTCAGCAGCAGCAGACCCACATTATGTTTCATATAGCTTGTGGAACATCTGCATTCTTCATGTACACGTGCATGTTTTCTCAAGGACACCACAAATAGCAGTGGAATTCCAAGGGTGTGGTGGTTTGCATGTGTCCATAAGCTTAAATGAGAGAGTGAGACAGAGATGTGTGCTATTCTAGAGCAATAAAAACATTCCGAATACTTTCCGTCCCAAATTAAGTCTCAGCAGACCTACCACTGCTCCCTGTAGTAGTCACTAAATAAGACCAAACGCTGAAGGTCTTATCTGTCATTACAGACTAACAGTCTTGGAGAAGGCCAGCAGGTGTCTGTTCAGGCTGATAAAACCGACGCAGAGCCGATTCACCCCACCTTATTTTAGTTTCCAAGTTAAGAGCAACTTAGTACATAAGTGAAGTTGGAGTGAGACGCAAAAATTGCTGTCTTTTATAATAAGGGCTCTTGCTATATGAACATGTGTATTATTCATAGCATGAGTTTGGCAAGGAAAAAAACCCAGCAATCAGATATACCCAGTTTCACTAGCACTTCAATCCTTTCACTACTGTTTTGTTATGCAATCTGTTTGTCCATTTTACAGCAGCTATCTTTACATGTTGTAGTCCAACTAAGTGATTTTAAGAAATCGGATCGAACCAAGATGTTTGCACAAGTCAAAGGCTAGTCCATTTATAGTCCTGTTTATTTATTTATGTAACCCATGCCAGTACCCTTTGGTCCAACACCCGTCTGTCGGGGGAAAAAACTTTCATACAGAACAAACATAACAAATAGAGAAACAGATGAGAAGACGCAGAAGACATGCATACAGACAGACATGGCAAACAAAACAAAAACAAGTATTATAAAACTATATTTGATAAAAACTGATTATGGGTAACTATGAGCATAATTGTCAAGTTGTATATATATTTCTAACATTTCCAGAGATAAAGGGTAGAAAGAGGCATCAGCAAGAAGTACTGGCTCTCTTATAGTCCTGTTTATATCCACACAAGTATAAATCTGACATTACAACATGAAACGGTCTCTTAATGACACACTGCAGTTTTTCCATGTGTTTTCCATGTGTTTTCCAAGTTTTCCATCATTTCAAAGAATATCGTTCATTTGTCTCCTCTCTTCATGTCTGCAAAAAGTGCATGGCCTTTCACTTTTCATCTTTTTTTTTGCCCAGCCTAAATCTTGACTTGTAGACTGAGAAAGTGTACAGAGCAGTGGAACTCTCTCCTTCTGCCATTCATCTAGGCTGTAATGGGATAATATGGCCTTTCTGAGAACTTTCAGAAAGGCTGCTTAGAATGCAGGCTTCAGGTCTGAGTTGAGGAGTAAAGGACTAAAACTCGAGCAATAAATAAATAACCCAGAGGAGCAGTTTGCATGATGCTAATTGATGGGGAATGACTGACTGGCTGATCGATCACATTGGGGGCCGGGTGTAACTGACTGATTGACCATATTGGGTACAGGAATTATTCACCAAACTACTACTGAGTCTAGATGTGGAGATCCATGCCTGAGATATCATTGCACTCAGAGTTCAGATCTCTCCTTCCTCCCAGACCCTGACCACACCACTCAGGCTCAGCTTCCACCCAGGACCTCTCAGCAGATCTGGAGACATGGCTGCTCAGCGCACATCCTTCACCCTCCTGTGGGAGCTGCCCTCCTCCAGGAACTCCCTCTCTCAGCATGTCAGAGGCTCTATATTTAGCCTGGATATTTACAAATCAGTCAAGTTGTTGTCAGCCGTGTGTTTGTCTAAGTACAAGAGGAGAAGTTAATGCTTTTCCAATAGACACTCAAGAGGGTGGAGTAGCCATGACATGTCATGAGGAGAGAGAGTCATGAAAGACATATAGGTCGAATTTCAAAACCAAGTGTTGGGCTCAAACAGGAATCACTAGGGAATGCTGTAGTGATTAAGATTTTTATTTTCATTTGGTAAAAGGGCTTACAATAAGTAAAGATATCTGGAAATGTTTAAGATTTTAAGATGCTATCACTTGCCAGGGTATAGCCTGCAGCTTGTTCAAGCCTAGACTGGAACTGTTGGATTTATTAGTACATGTGACTGAGTGCAAAGTGAGAGTTATGTGAAGTCCTTCTTCTCCATCATGTGGCACCATTTAACACAATTTAATGTGTTAATATCTGAGTATGTACTAAAGACAGTTCTCTGGGTTTGTTCTCAGTGATTTAAGAAATCTTTAAATGATGTCAAACAGCAAACAAATCAGCTCTGATCAGTCAACAAGTCAATAAGTCAAGATCACAAAGTCCTCATTTTAGCTGAATGATCAATGAAAGTGCTGTTTTGCTCCTGACACATGCTACATACTTCATGATGTGTAATCGCTGAGCATAGAATGCTTTCTTTCTCTTCCTCTCTCTGTTGTTAGTGTGCTTCTGTGTGTGTGTGTGTGCATGTGTGTGCATGTTAAAGCAACTCTAATCAGTAATGCTGTGTTTGATTTAGCAGTTTTTAGTCACCTCTGTAAATGGGTAACCATTTCCAAATTAGCCAAGACAACCTGCTGATTTTACTCTATATACTTCCTTATTATCTGGTTCCTTTACAAAGTCATTCAAGTTTGAATTTTTTGTAAATGTATGATGTTTGCAAAAGTATTAATAGCTCCTATAGATTTTAATTCATTAGCGAAAATTCTTAGCCATTAACTTATTTTTTAATGTCTGGTCTATAGATGTGACCTTTTAACAAGAAATTTTGGGCTAAATGTGGGTGGATGTATAGACGTACAGAACTGGGAACAAACAGAGGGTGGATGGTGTAAATAAATCCAAAGTCTTGTAAAAGCAGATGTCTAAGCAAGGAGTGATGATCCACACATCAACACTGGCAGACAGACAACAAGCCTCTCATTAGCCCACTGATGTTACGTAAGTTAGCCTGGCAATCCCACCCTTAAAGAACTCCCTTAAACATGCAGCTGTGTGTCATGTGTGCGGAGTAAAACATAAAAGTAATAATGACTTCTTGCAAAAGAAAAACAGTTTTGTTAAACATGACTGTACTTTGGCTTTAGAAAATAGCACTGGGCAAGTGGTACAAATGGTTAACCAGTGCTTGTTTACAGTTTTCACAATGCCGTCGCTGTTTTGGAAAAGCAATTAGATTTGCTTTTAACCTAAACAACAGCCATGGACATTGAAACAACTCAGATAATATAGAACAGTATCTTCTCCCAGGCCTTCAGACTGCAGAACAGAATAAAAACTATACACCCAAACACACTCCTGAACTGAACTAGTATTCTCCCCTAAACAAACCAACTGTATATTCCCATTATTTTTATATACTCTGCCTTTCAGCCTGTTGCTGCAATTGTATGCCTTTTTGCACATTTTAGCAGTACTGTAGGGCTCTTATCGACTGCACTGTATGTTGTTCTGCCCTAATATTGTATTGTTCTGCTCTAAAATTGCTTTTGTGTTTTATTTTTTGCTCTCTCTTTTTTTGTCCTGTGTTTTTCTGGTTTTTATTTCTGTTGCGCCATAGTCCTGGAGGAACATGTTTCATTTAACTGTGTACATGGTTGACCTTACAAGCACCTACTTGACCTGACTTGAGCCTGGGGTGGGTTTAGAGGGAATGTACCATAGTTTGTCCGGTGCCGAAATTGTAATGAGACGTCCCCAGGCATATATTCTTAATAGGAGTTCACGACCTGCCCCACAAGACTCTCTAGCCTAAAATAGCATGCTATTTGTTGTGTGTTATGCCTTGTGCAGTAATATTACACACCACATTATTTTCCTTAGCCTCATCACTTTGACACACTTGTATATAATGTTCATATTTTTGCTCCTGTTCTCTCACCACCATTTATGTCATAAATTATACAGATTCTTTAAATTATACAGATCATTATCATTTAACCTTTTCGAATCACTGTAGTTTCTATCAGTCCTAAGCATCAGTCCTAAACACTATCTTAGCTACTAATCTAATGGTTTAAATTACAACCAAGCTAGCATTAGTTACACCCAAACTATCTCTTACTAAGGCCAAACTAGACACTTTTGCTTGCTGTTCTCCTTGTTTGACAAGTCATTTCTGTTGTTTGAATCTATTCTCTCAATTGTTAGGATGACAGCTATAACGCTGCAATAACATGGCTTTTACAGCAGTACTGATAACTATTTGTCTTTCTTCTGCATAGATCAACTTGCAAAAACAATCAGTGTTGGGCAAGTTACTTCAAAACTGTAATGCGTTATTTATTATTTGTTACTGTCATTTCAAAGTAATTTGTTACATTACAATATTACTGTATTTAAAACGTAAGGCATTACACTACTATTGCATTACTTAAGTAGATGGCAGCCACAGCCCATCAGAAACAGGTGTACGACATGCACAAGAAGAAAAAAATCACTTAATTCTGGGTTAAAAATGCGCAGTGTAACGCGCATTACTGACATTTGTACCGAGTAAAATATTCTGTAATGCCTTACATTACCGCGTTCCAGCAAAAAGCAATACATTACAGTAATATGTTACTTTTGTAACGCGTTACTCCCAACACTGTTGACCCCTGACAGCAGAAAATGACTACAGTGGACGGCTAGATATGTGTGTATTTACCTGGGAAGAGATGCTTACCTGAAGAAGAGAAACTTCGATCCTGGCATTCATGTATATGTTACTTTCACATGTGCCACCTACCTAAACCTTGCATGCCAAAAACTCCTGCTAATGGTAAGAGCAATACCAGTGGTCTCTTTCTGCAGAATAATCTGCCTGCCACGCTACAAAAGTTGGTTAAAGGTTTGAGGAACCTGAAAAAGAGTTGAATCTTTTGACTCGGCCTCCACATTCTCCAGATCTCAGTCTAATCGAACATCTAAGGGATGTGGTGGACAAACCAGTTTGATTCATGGAGTCCTGACCAACAAAGGACTTAAAGTCTAAGCCTCAATGGGTCAGAGCTGACATGAGGGGGACCTGCTCAGTATTAAAAAGGTGGTTCATGTCACGGCTGGTGTGTATGTGTATGCAGTCCAAATGTTTTATTGCAAGTATACATGTTTTATTTATGTTTGCTAACATTCAAGGAGCTAATGCAAAATATTTTTGGATTAAGACGATATACAGGACACTATACAAAAAGTAACTTTTACTTGAGTAATGTCCTGAAATATTTTACTTGAACTATTCAACTAAATTATCACTAACAGTAATCTTACTAGAGCTTGAATCTTCTGTACGGTTTTCACCTTGGCCTGCATGATGAAAAGAATGCATTAGGACATGAATCCAATGACCACTGTTCATCACCAACTGTCTGTTGGTACTAAATAAATATTATTGTCAAACAATGTATGCAACCGAGCAATTAATATTTACAAATCTGGTATGTAGTGATGCGGCTGAAAAAAATCCGATCTAAATTCATTATTCATTCGTTTTTTGCACATAACTGCACAAATGCACATCACTGGGGTGACCCGCCGGTGTTGGCAATGTGAGGATAAAATGTGTGTGTGCTGGTTCTTTCAGAGCACAGCTGTGTTCACACTGATGATACTACAAAAACAAATGAGAACCATCAAGGCTGAAAAGAACTGAGCAATAGAACTGAGCACAGAGGCTTGTAATGTGTACATCACCATAGTAGGTGAGTAGGATTACAGATAGGGGAGGATAAATGATCTGTAATGACGGATATCAAAGGAATATTTCTGGGCAGAGATGTTCATAAGATTTATATGAATACAAGTCAAGTCACCGAGGTGCAAGTTTAAGTCAAGTATCACCTTGTACCCCAAGTATCCCAAGTATCAGATTTGTATCTCAAGTCATTGAGTCGTGTGTTTAGTAGAGCATTTCACTCTTAGAGTTAAACCAGCTCAACTTCTTAAAGGAATGTTTTAAAGGAATGTGATCTATAGGTTATTAAAACTTCAGTCAGCTGGCAACTTTGGCTATTAGTTATTGTGCAAGCTGGCATACTTGATATTTAAAACTACACGCTAGCTAAAGTTTTTCATTTAGACACTGCATTTACTGCACATACCCAGGGCCAGAGTGTCCATATATATAAATTAGACTGTTGTTTAGAGTGCCCTTTTAGGGAGGACATCAAAACATTTGTCCTCTCACCTCCCTCATACCCCTGAACTATGTTCTGCCACCATCCCCAGGTCTCCCATAGGCACTGGACTACTGTGCTGTAAGTCTAACAGTGCTTAATACCACTGGATCAGAGCACTGCCAATCACTGCCTGTAATTTTGACAACACACAACACCATTGGATCAAAGGACTGTAAATCACTACTAGACTTACGACGCAGAATCACAGTGCCACATGCTCCTGTGCTCCTGTTTTCAAACAGGAGTAGAATAACTCAGCAGGCTGTGCACTTTATCTTAGACCCTCCCTCCTCTGAAATTTCTCTTATCAATCAACATGTGACTCGAGTCAGAGTTGCTGACTCAAGTCCTGAGCTCAGTCTCTGGGGTTAGTGCAATCAACAAAAAGAGAGATGTGTTTTTTTTTTTCTGTACAGAGTCTAACTGGTGTAGCCAGAAGCTCCAGGCTGGAGATTTCTTCATGTCCTTTTTGTAAATGTTTTCAATTCAAATTCTTTTGTGCTTCAGCTACAGCCCTGAACAGCCACTGACTAATCTTGCAACCCACTGCTGGAAACAGGCCAAGGGCTTTTTGGCACTGGACGTGCATCATGCATGCCTGCAGTCAGTGTACTGACCCATACCTAAGATCTCACATATCTGGCATTCAGAGACCTATGACAAGGCTCCTCGAGGGCCAGCATGGATATAGAGCAGTTTCAGCTTTTTATTACTCATATAAGGATGCTAATCGCAAGGGGGAACTAAACATTGGCATTTTATAAATCCACACGTTTAAATAAACAGTTTAATGAATAATTAATGAAGTCTGAATGAATATAAATACTGAAACTAGTAGGGAGCACAGATATGGTTTCATATAAATTTGTTACCACTCATTGAAGGATCATGTAACTGCTCAGGAGTAATTAAAGATATGAGGGATGGAGCTCCTCTTGTTTCTATTATGAAAATAGCTGATGCAGTCAGTGACACTAAATACTTCAGTTGTAATACTCGGATATGTTTCATTTGTTAGCTTTACAATCTTATTTTGAAATGTGATACTTAAGCAATATCCGTAATTATTATGAATCCTTCGAATACTGCTTGCAAATTCCACTAAACACAGTTCAATTTCATAAGAAGCATCCCTCATATTATCTAGGGGCGTATCACCCTAAGACAAACATGAAGGCCCAACATTGTGGGAAGGTGTATTAAGCTAGGGGTTCTAAACCGTACACGGAGATGTCATGCGAAATAATAAATCTATTTTTTTGCAGTTACCGAACTTTTACTGCAGTTTCTGAAAAAAATGTAAATTCTGTTATATTAGCTTACATGACACCCATGCCAGTGAAGGGGGAGAAAATCCTGACCATAGCTGTTGCATTTTTCAGTGAGGTTCCCACCTGTCCAATCTGACCCAAGTCCTTTAATATGCAGTGTTTGATGCTGCAGAGTCTGACCTTCTAATTGTGTTCCTAGATTCCTAGACAATCTGCACAATAAAATGCTATTTAACCTGTTAATGCTACAGTTACATTGTTCATAATGTGACATATCGAATTGATATGATTTATGTTTACACGCCATTTAAAGGTGTGTTTAATACTTAATTAGGGCATGGGCATCACCGCCATTCAATCTGAAGGGGGACGTGTCCCCTTCACATTTCACACTTATTCGTTTGGACCCCCCCCCCACATTTAACATAAAATATTAGTTCACCCAGCGCTGTTGAATCTTCGATTTTGAATCTTGAACCTTTCGCGAAAGAATCCATTCCACTTAATCGATAGGAGAATACACATAACACTGGAGATCCGCTCCGGGTCTGCCTCCAACTCACTGCATGCAAGTGAAGTGAATCAGTGCACAGACAGGCTGCTCGAAACTGGAGCAGGTAACGTCAGCCCCATTAAAGTTTAGTTGAACATTCATTTAATGTGGCATAGGGCAGTGGTTTCCAACCCCCCCATCTCCTAAAAGGACTGAGACTTTGCACGCATGCAGCAACCCACTATCCCTATGCCTAAGCATGACACTTCTAATAGTATATAATAAGACATTTTCTGACATTTTATGATCTTAATGTTTTATATGTATTCAAGATATTGCGAGACTTGAGAATTCTGGATTTGCTAAGGGAAGCAATTAGTGCTGTTGAAGCTCCACTTTGATGTCAATGCATTGCGAGGTATTTTACACCCCTGGAAGAATCACTGCCGCGTAAGATTATCTTGAAGAACATAATGACTGTAATTTGCGCATGTGGAATATAAAAGATCATTTGCTTGATATGATAGCAGTTGGGAAATGACTATAATCTCTTGTAGATAACCATGCCTAAGTAATTCCATGGAAGAGAAAAATATATTTTTATGCCTTGATAGTTTTGAGCCTCTGTTTTTTTCTGTCCTCAGAGCCAGTTTGTGTCAGCTGCCACAAAGGAGATTTGTAGTAATAATGGCTTATAGCAATCTAAGCCTGCTTTGGCATTATACTCTTTATTGGCAGTTTCAGGAGCACATATTAAGCCTAGTCTTGGCCTAACAGTCATTTGGAATCAAGGACTAGGCTTAATCCCTGCCTGGGAAACTGACAGCACGTGGGATAAGTAGGTTATCTTATGGAGAACAGATTTAGTCAGCATCCACTTCTGCTTCTGCATAGTCATTCGCCATTAGTGAATGTGGTCAGTGAGGACATTCAAGTGGTCAACAGTCCCATGAACATTCTAAGAAATACATTACCCTCGGTCTGCAGTTCAACCCTGTTTTGAGAAAATGCTGACTGCTGCTTTTTGGGGCATGATTGGGTGAATGGGATGGGAAAAAAACTGAAAGAGCAAGTCTTTTGATTGAGTAATGATACAATTATCAAAATAAATGCATTCAAGTAAAATCTTTTCACTCTTTTCACTCTTCTGTGAAAAAGCGACACAGCATGACAAGCAAAGTAGAACAATTGTGTTTATGGTGGGATTTTACCAGAATAAAGTAACTGAGAAGCTTTTCATGCAGAAAATGTCACATCATATTTCCCAGAATTTTCATGGCATACATACAACCTGGTGAAATATTGTTTAAGGGTGGCGCCTCAGTGTTGCTATAATGTCCTGCCTTTTGAGTGTATACGGTTTTTATTTACAGTGTATTTACAGTTTCTACTTGTCCATCTTTTTCTTATCTTATATAAAACTCTTTATCTTAGAATTAAACAGAATGTTTCTTATTGCTGTGCCTGATATGTGTAAATGAGCTCTCTGCAGATTGGCTGCCCTGTATTGTGTCTCATTCAAATAGCCTTCCATGTAGAAACACCCTTTGCTTTAGTTTATTTTTTCATTTGTGGTGTGAATGGACTGAATGGTATTTCCTGGACCTTTAATAGAATTGCAGAACTACATTAAGCTCTTTCTTTTAAAAAGCAAGAGGATTGTAAATATAAATTAGGATTAATTAAAGGAGTAAAAAGCTCCCTGCCTCCTAAATCTTCAGTGAACGCAGTCTTTTAACATCTGGTACTGTATGTCACATCTTCAGAGCTCCACTTGTTTAAAAACCAAAGATTTGTTGAAACTATTCTTCAATGATTAATTTTTTACCTCCATTAATGACGCAAAAGAGCTCAGAAGCATAAATAGAGTAAAAAGCAGCACTTTTCCCAAATTCTGACTTCCGCCATAGAAATGTTCCAGTGACTTCAAGCTACTCATGGCCCAACACATAACAAGAGTGTAGGAAAGGTCTCTCAGTGTTTTTGAACGAAATCCCATTCTAGCCCTTTTCGAATGCGTGACATTGACTCAGTCATGTTATTTTCTGGCATGTTCACAACATGAAACATGAGGTAGCTGACTCAGTGTGTGGCTGCTCTCAGCTGGAGAGGGTTCTTTTAGCCTTAACACACACAGTGCTTAGCCTTACTCCCCAAGGACATGATCCCTTCAGGGGATACAAGAAGAGAGATCCAAAACTGGATGAGGGAGAGAAAGAGAGAAAATAGAGCTGAGATGAGCAGGAGGGGTGCGCAGAGAGAGGAGATGATGAGAAGAAGGGAAGAAGTAGATAAAAGAAGGATATGCAGGAAATAAAAAGCAAATTAGGGGAGTAAAAACATTGGGAAAAAAGAGGAACAAGGTAGGGAGAGAACTAATGCTGTCACGAAACTGAGGGAGAAGGAGAGATGGAAGGTCACAATATATACAGGAGTACAGGAATTAGGATCTGATGGATCTGATGCCAACATCCAATGTTGTTTTAAGCACAGATTAGCATTTTGACTAAATGTAAGATTTATTTCTGTGGAGCAATATAATGAATAAAATGCAGACATTTTAGCACAGCAGCCTAGAGACCGTGGAGTGTGATAAATCATCAAATCAAGGTTCATAATTAACCTGCTACTAATATGGTTCCAATGTCTTTGGGCATCCTTAATGTAAACCGTACAGTATTTAAAATGCGCAGTCAAATGACAGGTTTCATTTATTTTCTAAGTGTACACATCCTTAAATATGGCAGTTTCTGCATATTTGTATGCACTTTATAAAACTTTTTTGTACTTTATCATAGTAGAAAAAATAAAGCTACAAATATAATACAATTTTGCATTGTTGAATTCAGCAAATAAACAGTATCCATTTCCATCCATACTTTTTTATACTTACAATGAAATCTAAATTATGCAAAGCGTTTTCCCCATCTTTACAGTGTTTCACCAAGAAAAATAATACCAAAAAAAACTTCATAACTATCACTTTTTTATTGGTGTGAAACAAAGAAATGCTCATAAAAATAAGGTCGCTCTCCTAATTTCAGCTCCTCAATAGCGTTACAGTTTTATACGGCTCTGGTCAAAAACGTGAAACAGCGGCACCCCCAACCGCGGTGAAACAGAGAATTTCACTGGCGTCCCATTGCTTTCAATGTAAATCTTCTCAGACCCCCGCGGCTCGTGGATTTTCCAGGTTTCAATGGACTGTAATGGTAAATAAGTCCCACCCGTGAAACAAGTGACTGCCTACTGTGATAGGGTAGTTCTC
>JBBPCY010000001.1:43899733-43912621 GCA_037974405.1 Brachyalestes nurse
TCTCTCTCTCTGTCTCTCTCTCTCTCTCTCTCTCACTCTGTCTCTCTCTCTCTCTCTCTCTCACTCTATCTCTCTCTCTCTCTCTTGCTCTGTCGCTCTCTCTCCCTCGTGCTTGGTCTGCTTGGTGTCTGTCTCTTTCTCAGTACAAATTGCCTGGCAGGAAATTTAACTGCACTGTGATGTCACAGGCTGTGCTTTGTGCTGATTGGTTGAGCCTGGGGGGTGGCTCTGTGGGGGCAGGCAGACAGTCAGGGACCCTAGGAGGCCTGGCATGATGAGCTGTGAGAGACAGTGTAGCTTTGCCTCCAGGTCTTCTGGAGCTCCTCAGCCTGTGCCACACAGGCCTCTGGAGAGGCGTACGGTTGTCCTAGTCCATGCCAGGTTTTGCCTAGATCCAAGAGACTGCAAATAGAAGTTCGCTTATTAACAGAAAGCAGCAAAGAGGTGTGGTCTGCACAATGTCTCACTGTCTTAGGACAGCCATTTGAGACAAAACAGATGATTTGTGTGCATGCTTGCGCTTTCGTTTGTTGTAAAATTTCATTTGTACAAAATCTTGGTCTGAAAACGTTAGTTACCACTTCTCTTGTTTTATCGTGTTTTAAACATGTCACTAGAGTTGAGATCTAGCAGCAACTTCACAATCTGATTCAGAATGTTAGCATCATGGAATGATACTTATACATGTTAATTATCCATTTACTTGTAGCTTGTAAACCTAAACATACTAGTACCTAGATTTGTTTGAAATAGCATTCTTTTTTCATAATTGTAAAATATATACACACACACACACACACACACACACAAAATAGCGTATTTCCTTCACTGTCTATAATACAGTATATAGACATTAGTCATTTTAATGCAGTACTTTGTTCTCTCAAGTCTTTGATATTGAATTAAAAAAAACTGATTTAGATGTCAGTGTCAGTTCATTTATTGCCCAGAGCTTTTATCACTATATATTGTTCTGCAAACAATTTAATAACCACCCTTCAAGCGGGCTGGTCTACAAACTGTAGGTGTTTGTAGGGTAGCCCATGTGCTTTACCACACTGAGACTTGGTGCTTTAAAGAGCTGATTATTTTTGCACTGTGAGTAGACCATGTTTTCTCTTATGGAGCTCAGATATGTTCTTATTTACAGCATAATGTGTCTCATACTGGCCCATCAAGTATCTTTCTTTTTGGATGTATGAAAAGACTGATCAGAACAATCAGCCAAACAGACAGTGTGTTTGGAAATGTGTGTTTGGCTGGGTCCCCAGACCCCTCTTTCTCTCTAGGGGGGGTGAGGATTACTACTGAGAGGCTCGTGTGTGCGCATGTGTGTATGCACGCATCCCACCATGTGTGGAGTGTAATCTGCCAGAGGCCCTGGCGCATGCAGGGTTAAGACCAGGCACCCAACCAAGCCTGAGGCCTGCAGGGACGTCCCACTGAGCCATAAGCCTGCACTCAGCCCACACGGCCTGGAGCAAGGCCAAGAGCGCACACACACTCAGACAAGGGGAAAGGGGAGCAGAAAGAAGGATTGGGATCAAAAGAAGAATGGGAAGGAAGAAGGGATATGAATAAAGTGTGACATACTACATATTTGACCCTAGTTATTTTCATATTGCAGAACTGGAGTGATCAGGACTGGATTTTTGTTAATTTATGAATATTTTGTTGTGTTCTAATGCTTAGTTCTAGGCATTTGTAGGCTAGTTGTCACTGTGGTGTGACAGAACCTCTGTATCGTGTCTCTGTCTTCAAACAAATGATCAAGTGTACTCCAGTTTGGAACAAAAACCTGCACCAACACTAGCTTCTTGAAGACAAAATCTGATAGCTCTACATGTGTCTAGAAAGTAGAATTCTTTTGAATTACAGGCCATTGCTGATACTTAAATGTGGATGGATAAGACTATTAAGGCCAGTCGGTGCAAGATGTGTTGCACGTCATCTATACTAAACTACTTCATTAGAAGGCAGCCGCTGGCTTTCTTGACAGTCAGTGCCTGCAGATCCTAGCATGCTGCAGAGATAGGAGTCAAGTCTCAGCAGTAGAGTTGAGTTTTGCATTGCGCAGCACAGGCTAGTGCTACCATTGTGTTGATAATTGTAAAGGTTCTGTCATAGAAAATGGTCTGCGAGCTCTCAGCAGGAGAAACTGCCTGGTTCTGGTGGAATGTTTGTGTGCTGTCACTGATGACTGTTCTCCTCCTCTCCCCACAGATTATGTTTACTTTGAAAACTCCTCCAGTAACCCGCTGCTGATCAGGAGAATAGAGGAACTCAACAAGGTGAGTGATGAAAATCTGGGTGCCTGTTCACAAGAGAATGTGTTGCCAAACTTTCTCCAGAACGTTTGCCCAATCCTTTGTGCATCATGCTTTCTTCCTACCTCTGCCTCAAACATTGCCAGCAACGTTGTTCCAGCTTTCATTTTTCCACCTTCATCATTCTCTCTCTTCTCTTCATACCCTTCCCTCCATCCTAACTCTCTTTAATAGTGATTCTTCTGTCTTCAGTTGCTCTGAGCCTGCCTCATGTCCGACTTGTGTCCGTTAGTCTGACTCTGTCCTCATCTGCATATTTGGCCTTTGCCTAATGCTGATTGGTGGACAGCTAATGCCGTTGCTGTGACAACTATGCCTCTTATTTGCAGACGGCAAATGGGAACGTGGAGGCCAAAGTGGTGTGTTTCTACAGACGCAGAGACATCTCTGCCACACTTATCGCCCTGGCAGACAAGCATGCACGTAAGTACCGAAAGTGCCAATGACCACCTTCCCCACTCCTACAGACGTTCAGTCAGTGGGAAAATGAAATATATAGCACATTTAAAAAAGATTTAAAGCTTTCACATATAGTCCGCTTTAAAGGAACCAAACTCAGTCCTCTAGAAGTGGTCCAAAAACTGGTCCAACAGAAAGGGAATTCGGTTCTTTTTGTTCACAGCTTGAATTTATTTGAAAGAGGACTTAGTTCTGTTTCTGGTCCACTTCAGCTCTGATGGGGCCTCAGTTCTTTTCTGGTTATACTTTAGTTCCTCATCCAACCTGCCGCCGCTGTCTCTTCACGTTCCCCAGTCCTGGGAATTTTTTTCTACAAGAGTAGAGGGTTAAAAGTTGTACCAAACTTCTACATTTTCCACAAAGATCTATGCTACTTATTTTTCTTCACGGAAACTGATGGAGAGCTACAGTAGAATGCTTTGAGGCTGTGCAACTCTTGACAAGAATCTCTAGGTCCTATTTATTTATTGGGTTAAATAAATGTTTTTTGCATTTATTTCTTTATCTGTCGTCTGTCATCTCATTTTTGCTTGTCAAAGTATAATTAAAATTGTAATGGAGTTGTACCATGGCATGTTTATTACAGTAAAAAAAAAACTAAAAATGTTTCGTTTCAATGGGCTGTACCACGTGATCTACCTACGGCAAGGCTACAGGGCGAAAATTGGCAAAGCGAAACGAGCACTTTGTGTTCAGAATGTGCCAGTTAAACGAACCGTGCCGCAGACTTAAAGCAAACCGGACTGAGGCCACCATTGTGGTCCATTTTAGATTGTCGGGTTCACATTTACACAAAAAATGCTGATTAATCAGAGGATGAAACGTGTGAAAAGTGTGAAAACACCCTTAAGAGTGTGGAAGCAAGAAAGCACAAACCAACAAAACATGATTTTTGCTTTCTGTGTGCAGTTACAAAAAAAAAAGTCAGATAATGCTTCTTGCAGAAGAAAATTGTGAATGGCTTGAGATTTAGAGGGAGTAGGGTTATTTTGGGTTACAGTTTTATGATCAGTATGAACAAAACACTCCTCCTTTACATTTGGGCACACATGGGGACAATAACTTCCCACAACTGGTAGATTGTCTCTGCAGTCAACAGCTGTTGTAAACAAATAGTTTGCTAGTTAGTAATATCCCCACACAAACAGAAACCATGGGGTTATTGGCCATAAATAAAGCAACGACTTTGCAAACATCTGACCGCTCATTTGTAGCTTCATCATTCTGAACGAAGCGACATGCCCTGTGTGCCTTTAAGCCTAGTTAGGTAAGAACCATATTTAATACAGAAAAGTTTGCAGAGCTGCACGTTGCAAGACAATCTCTCCACTTGAGTCGTGTTATTCATGTTTCATAGTAATTTATCTATTTTCACATCAACACTATTTATGTACACTGTGTTTTTTAACATTATTGATTGAATACAACAGTTTGAGTACATAAAAATAGGGAGTCATGGCTCACTGTTAAGGGCTCTTCATTGCATCACTTCCAAAACACTGACTTTGTTTCTTTTAAATTTGTGTCTTTCTCCCTACACTACTGTTACAACCATTATTGTTTCCAGTGAATCAGTGTCGACTAAATCATTTTAATTTGCCAGTTTTTTTTATCTGTTTGTTTGAAGCTTTTTATCACAATTTAGTCAAATTTATAGTGATAATTTACACATGAATAGTGTGAATCTGTAGCTTGTTTGAGAATATCCATTTTTTCCTGTTGTAAGCAGGGCCCATCTCCAAAATGGCTGCCATAAAATCATGTTAGCAAGGGTACTGGTGTGTGGTTCATATGTGTGGGGGGGTTAGGCGTGGTGTGAGCGGCTGTCAGCAGCACTGGTGTGAAAACAGTGTGTTAATGCTTGAATGTAGAAGGTATGTACTGGTAAAAGAAGAGAGTTCATGCACACATATAAGCGACTCGTCTGTAAACCACACTGCACACTAGTCTAATTCTGAGGCGGTGAGGCTGTTTGTTCATGTGGACCACACAGACACAGTTAGGAGTAATGGGGGTGGTGGTGTAGGGGACGTACACGTGTGTGTGTTCGTGGATTGTGTGTGTGTGTGTGTGTGTGTGTGTGTGTGTGTGTGTGTGTGTGTGTTCGTTCGTGGATTGTGGGCCTCTCTGCAGTGCCAGCAGTCCCTCCATGGACTTTCAGACATTTGCAATATGTGAAAAATGCATGGCAGGAATGGCTATGGACCGCATGGGTGTGGGCTACATCCTGACTGTGCTTTGGAAAGGAAAGGAGAAAAGAGGAGAGAAAAGGAAAAGGAGAGAAGAGGAGGGGAAAAGCAAATTGGAATGTGAAGACGTGTAGCACAAAGACTGGACAAGTCACCAAGCAGGAAGAGGGGAACAGTCATGGGGGGGGGGGGAAGAATAGAGAAGATAGTGAAGAATGGTGGGGGGGTGGGAAGTGGAGTAATGGAATTCCTCCTGAGCCAGCGGAGTTTGAAGTTGTGATGCACGAATGTGATGCTGGATGACCAGTTCTGACGTTGTCGAAGCAATCAGATATTGGGCAATGATGACTAATTCATATGAGATTCTTAGTCATGGTCTTTATAAAATGGTAACAGTAAATAATTTTTCTTTAGCAACTCAAACATTTATACATTTGTACACCATTCCACAAATGTCAATTGTGTGTGTGGGTGGGTGGTTGCTGTCAGAACAAAACCTCTGTTTTTCTAATTTTTTTATTTCATTGTTACATAATTTGAACACATCAGCTGCATGTTTGTTGCGTCTGAATTGAATGACAAGTGGATCAGTAGAAATAAAATGAATTAAGTCTGGTTACTTACCTTGAAAATTGTGCGTGGAAAAAAAGAGGCCACATCATTATTTTTCTGGTTATTGCTTTTGTAATTTGTGGGAGTGTGTCTGTGTAAAATGTGCAGGTCACTGTTGTTTTTTACACTCTTGGAAATTACATTTTCCAAACAAAAAAAAAAGGTTTGGAGAAAATCTAAAAAATAATGCAGATACATAATTTATAATACCTTGGAAAACTCAAACTACACAAGACTCTTACATTATTTTACAATTACAAAATAAATAGTGATGTTAGGTGCATAGTGAAGCTGCATAGAAAAGCTGCTCTACAAACACTTCTGCACTCTTCTGCATTTCTTATTTTTACACAGCTCACACTGCAATCTGCGCAACCTGCGCATTTTACACACACAGTGCCACACATTTTACAGACAGTGAACAGAAAAAGTGGTCTCTTTATTCATTTTTCTATGGCTGTGTAGGGCTGTATGTACACCAGTGTATAAACTGATTACACTCGAGTCATAGCTACCAATGCAGCAGAGTTGCCGCTTTCAGTATTTGAATCTGAGGCTACTGCCAAAGTCAGGGAAACAATAAGTAGAAGATCCACAATTCCTGAGAACGCCTCTTTCTCTCGGGTTCTCGATGTTTCTCTGCAGAGTCTGTGCTATTGTCAGTAGACATGTCTCATTATTGCAGAACAAATAGGTACAGGAAGGGGTAGAGCGAGGGAAGATTGTCCACTACTTGATTGCTGATGGCATTGTTCTCCCTGACAGATTAAAAAAATAAATACATTTTTTAAATGCTGACAAAATGCTAAAATGTGTCATCTTTTAAAATACCTAGGCAGTGAATGTAATGTCTGTGTTTAAAATAAGCCATTACCTCTTTAACCCAGCTCTATAGGATCATGACACCACTGCAATTAAAGGAGGATCACTTGACGTGACCAATGGTGTTGGACCTGGAGAGTTGTGTACAGGTTGTTGATTTTTCTCTTTAATTTACACCCTTAATTCAAACAGTTCATTTCTGGGTTTAGTTTGTGTTGGAGCAGGCAAATCACAAAATTGTTGTCAACTTGGGCACTGGCCACCTTTGTCTTAGACAGTTATACAGTTTTAAAACACATTTAAAAGTTACAGCTAAGGCTGCTTTATAGTAGTGCAGTTTCATAAGCTTTCTACAGCAAGTTAATTTGAAGGAATGGGGGAAAAAAAAGCAAATTTGCACTATTTTTCACCCCGAAATATTGTATTGACCAGAATTGTACAACACCTTCTCCTTTACTTTAGTAAGGCTAAAGTTGGTAACAAGCGTTAGAAGTCTGTGGTCACCTAAATCTTGTTGAAAAAAGAAACCACAAAAACCCTTCTCAGTCCTCTCAACCCACATCCAGCTCTGTTAAAATGTCGCAGACTTGATGTGGTTTTTAGATACACCATTACTTACTGTGAGCTAAAGAATGAGCAAAACTTCACCATGCAGTTTAACACTGTAGGCAGCCTTTTAAGGTAACAAGTCAGTTTTCACAAACCACCCCTAGAGTAAGAGAGCTGACATAGAATCAGTTTTTGTGACCGTGACTCTCATAAATATGGGACTCTTATAAATATTAAGTTTAGTTCTCCTTTCTACTGCTCTGTGAAGATGAGCCCTAGTGCTGTCTGTAATAATCACATACATCAGAGTTCATTTTTACAGCTCTGAGTAAGTCGTGCTGTGTCCTAAACCACATCAATAAGTAAAAGCCACCTTAAAGAAGCTCCATGCAGTTCGAGCAGGTTTTGGTAGATGTCGTTTTACGTAAACCATTTGTGTCTTTTGACTTGTAAATACTTGTTAACTACATTAGCCTTGTAGGCCCAGTGCTAAACTGAAGAAACAAAATTTAAAGACTCGGAACGTGTCATGGCTTATCACATCTGGGTTAAGTAGAAAACTCTGTGAATTAGGTGTTAAATCTTCATGATCCTGAAAAGAATTCCAGTTTGGTGGTTGTAACTATGATTGAACACACTGATGCTTTTACATTGGAACTCTGCATTAGTTGATACCTTGAATTCAGATATCGAAAATAGTGCCCAGAGAGAATAAATTGAAGCTTGAGATGCTCGTTTGAGCCTCACTGACGGAGGCTCATGGAGTCAGTCGGCTGTGGTGTGTTTGTGTGTACGTGCACATGCGCACTTTTATGTGTGTGTCTGTGGTGAGTCACAGATTAAATATTTTGCTCTCAGTGATGCTGGCTCCTCCTTGCCGGGGCCTGAAGCTGTAAGAGTTCTGCAGCGGCCATGTTTTCGCACGTACAGAGGCAGAGAGGGAGAGTGACTTGGCCCTAAACTGAACTGACCACTCCCTGTGGCCTCCTCCCTCACCCTGCCTGTGCTTTCTGCTTGGTATCAAGCTTGACCTCTTCGTTCAGGGAGGAGCCACTCTGACTCACCGAACATCTCAGGATTTCGAGAATGAGTTGTCTCCCTAGAGCTTGTTTCTTAAGGTGACAGTCTAGCCAAAGACTGTAGACATGTTGATGGTCCGGCCCAAGATCCTTACCTAGGGGTCTGTATCCCTTTCTGAGCATATCGGAGACATAGAACACTGATCAGCTGCGTGTTTTTTTCACAAACAGAAAATGATTAGCTTTGGTGAACAAATTTGTAGTAGTTTATTTATTTATTTTTTTTGTGAATCATTGTATAGAAATCACTGTGTTCAAAGTTAAATGTGTTTAAATTTGGCACTGCTGTTTTTCCCCTTGTCCTAGGATATAAAACCTAAAAAAACCCAAATATTGTGATGTTTTGTGTATCAAGAAAATCTTAAACTATTGTAGTTTTAGACGCATCAACCACCTTCTACCCCAAATGTCATTTTACTAGAGTTGTCAAGCGACGGAAAAATGTATCTAATTACAAGCTCTCTGATTAATTAATCTAAATCACACGTTTTTTGCGGTAAAAGTATTTACAGCAAAACTTTTTAAAAAACTGTTCATGTGCAGTAATGGTCACAATCAGAAATTGCTGAGGGGGAAAAAAAATTAAAACAT
The DNA here is from genome assembly GCA_037974405.1 of Brachyalestes nurse. Classification (NCBI taxonomy): domain Eukaryota; kingdom Metazoa; phylum Chordata; class Actinopteri; order Characiformes; family Alestidae; genus Brachyalestes; species Brachyalestes nurse. The sequence continues at coordinate 43,908,362 of JBBPCY010000001.1, forward strand.
GCTTCAGCAATGGCAATGACAGAACTATGTCAATCTAAAAGGTGCAGTTTAAGACAATGTACAGACAAGCACGGACGTCAGAAGCATTTTAACCCGGTCTGGGACAGGGTGGAGGGTGTGAGGGAGTTGTAGCGTAGTGTTTTCTGGCAGTGGGTGGGGCTACGTACTGCACGTGCTGTCTCGCCCCTGTTTCACTCATACAAATCGCTGGGTGAGGGATGAAACTAATGATTTTTAAAAGTCGCCCCTAATGTAATGGTTCCAGTGCTCATGCATACAAGGCATCTCAAGCCTGGGATCAGGGGCTGTTCAGGCTTGGATCCCTGGGTTCGCTCCTAAACACTTTGTGTTGAGGTGTTATTTTACATGTGATGTACTCCGATGATACAAAAATTCCTTATTGCATGAATTGCAAAACCGATACTCCTATCAACGGTTCCATCTTTCAGTTTTTAAACATAAACTTTCCAGTCACTGGGCCAAGCAATGCGTTCTCGTCTTCATTCTACAGAGCAACTGTGACCAGAACTGGACCAGATGTTCAAAGTCACATGGTACGACTAATCGCCATTAATTTATTTTTATGCGTTTTGATCAATTAATTACAGAAACAATAACACAAAAATTAATGCAGATTAACCATTCTGGCCACAGTTGCTCTAATTTGACACCCCTACATTTTATCAAGACATGTTTATGTCTCTTGCTTGCCTCTAGTTTTGGTTATGAGACTCATAGATGAAAGCAAGTAATGGAAACTTGTAGCCGCCTGCCAGATCTTGAGAACTGCTCACCTACGTCATTCGTTTCAAACCGTGTCAAAGTGTGAAGTCACTGCAGTAATTGCAAATGCCTGAAATCCAAAGTTGATGATGAGGTGATTCTAGGGATATTGTGATGAATTAAAACTCTGTTCATCAATGTTCAACTAAAGTCATGTTCACACATAAGTAAAAGTACATTTGGTGGGCATACATCTCATTCAGAATCGATGACTTGGAGAGTTATTCAGTTGTTTGATATGTTATATGTTTATAGAGACCTTTTATAGTGTTTAAGAATCAGGTAAAGCAGTTAGCTAACGTGTTCTCTATTTATTCTCAGCCCATCAGCCGCCCTGACCGGACAGATAAGTGGGTGAGAATCAGACTTAATGATTAAACTTGTATTTTGCTTTTTCCTTTTGTATAAACATTGTTTACCTATACTATCTGTTATTTCAGTCTTTCCGTTCAGTAACTGTAGCTGTCAAGAAGGAGTTCTATGTGTGGAACCTCTTTAACCTCTATAATCTAAATATGATCTTGTTGAATATCGTTAGTTGTCAGTTTATTTGTTTCTTGTTCTTTATTTCTAGAAAGTTTTATTCTTTATGAATTAACGTTTCCATTCACTTCTGGTAGCACAGCTGTGTGTTGAGAGATATCCTGTGGTGATTGCATATTAGAGTTGCCACTCACCTTTAAAATAAAGTTTCATCCTGGTTTATGATAAAACAAACTAACAGCCAAGCAGTTATATATATATAAAGTAGTAGCCCCATAAAATGTAATGCCACTGCTACTGTTTCATCAGTATTTTGTATATTTATTGTAGATAAAGATGTCAGACTGTGTGAGAAACCCCAAGCAATGTATTCTGGAGTGCTTGATAACTTGACATTTACGTGACTTTAATGCACCAGTGGAGTAGATTGATATAGATCAGTCATTCTCAAACTGGTCCTCAGAGCCCCCAGACAAGCCACATTTCTGCTCTATCATTGTGTGTTGGGTGTTGGAATGTGGACCCTGAGGACTTGTTTGAGAACCCGTAGGCCAATAAATAAACAAATAATCAAGTCACAGAGGGGCACTTTAAAACAGTGCAGTAAAGCACATCCACCCTGTGTGCGAGTAAGCGACCATATGTGAAAGTGTAACGTCAGACTGCATCAGAGGTACAAAGGTTCTCAGATTCCAGCACTGCAGGATTTAGTGTTCTCTCTGATGTAACACACCTGATTCAACTCATGAGCTAATTACCAAGCCTGCCATGAGCTGATTTGCATGTGTTGGAGCAGGTAAAAGGCAGTGCTGTCATGTTCCAATGCTACCTGGTACTAATAAAATTCAACATCTCAATTTCCAAATTTACTGTGGTGTCAGTTTCTAATGATTAAGTTGTTCTTAAAGTGAACTAAAAAAAGTATTATAAAGGTACCTCATAAAAAAAAGTTTTGTCAATTTATATATTTCACTGTTATCTCAAATGAGATTGTTTGGTGGGGTATATCATGTGTAACGTGCCCAGAACAGAATTTTAAATACCGTCTCAGAAAATGAGTGGTGTTGTGTTCTGTAAAAAACACTTTATTGTAGTTAAAACAAGTTTGTAAAAAGTCTCCTTTTGAAAAGGAAAATAAGATAAGAAATTAGGATTATTCCTCTCTTTAGAAATAAATGAAATCATTTGTGCGTGTGCGTGTGCGTGTGCGTGCGTGTGTGCGTGCGTGCATGCGTGTCAGTTTGGAGTGTGCGTCTGTAGAAGGTCATGGATGAATAGACAACGCAAATGTAGCCAGGAGCAGGGATGTGGAATATTAACATATTTGAAGATTTAAGTCATAAACGGGACACACACATTGACCTACACGGAGGGGGTGATGGGACGAACATGTTTGATGTCTTCCCTCCTTGCAAACTGTAAAGCTGTCCTGTACCCCCTTCATTTTTGGGATATTCAGAGTTAATCCCACTGCTGATTTAAATTTCTTTTTGTAAACATGGACGTTGGTGACATCACCTTGCTCTGCCATTTATTCTGCTGCTAGCGCATGTGCGTCCATGGCGCCAGTTGTCAAGTCTGATGGGTGGTTGAGTGGGAAAGGAGACGCAAATGAGATTCTGCGTTTGGGTGCGTTTATTTTTCAGTGGCAGTATTAACACGGTATGATGAGCATCAGTTTTCAGACCGCAGTACACATTGAGACTGGTATACCGTTACAGCCCTACTTAGTACTAGACAAAGGTCTGAGTTTGACATCCTGGAACTGTGTGTGTGTGTGTATGTGTGTGTGTGTGTGTTTGTGTGTGTGTGTTCTCGTTCGTCGTTTGTTTGCTCAGGGCACTTGCCCAGGGATGGATGGAAAGTCTTAATTCATTGTATGCTATTGTACGTGTGTATAATGCAATGGAAGAATGAATTCTCCGTTTGTCCAGCTACCTCTCCTTGTTCTCCTGAGCCTCCAGTCCCCCTCCAGAGTCAGGGGGCAGGTCGCTCCTCTTCTCCTCTTCCTCCTCTCCTGCATGGTAAGGCGACTCATTCATCAATAATTGATAATTGCTTGGGACAGGTGAGATGGAGAGGCAATTTGTGGAGAGTATAGGCTGGGTTCAGTGCCAGTAGATTGGCTTCTGGGTTCTGTTCTCTCGTTCTCTCTCTCTCGCTCTCTCTCTCTCTCTCGCTCTCTCTCGTTCTCTCGCTCTCTCTCGTTCTCTCGCTCTCTCTCGCTCTCTCTCGTTTTCTCTCTCTCTCTCGCTCTCTCTCGTTCTCTCTCTCTCTCGTTTTCTCTCTCTCTCTCTCGTTCTCTCGCTCTCTCTCGTTCTCTCGCTCTCTCTCGTTCTCTCGCTCTCTCTCGCTCTCTCTCGTTTTCTCTCTCTCGTTCTCTTTCTCTCTCGTTCTCTCTCTCTCTCGTTTTCTCTCTCTCTCTCTCTCTCTCTCTCTCTCTCTCTCTCTCTCACTCTCTGAGGACTGAGGCTATAGGTGAGCGAGTTTCTCCTCATCTCAGTGGCTCTCTCAAGGACGCAGCAGGCCATTCTTAGCCATGGGCGTCTGCTTCTTGCCCCAGCGCTCTGCTGTTCGTACTCCATTCGGTTTCTCATGCTCTTCTATTTCTCTACAGTGGCTATCAATACTCCAGATATCGCTTTGAGAAAGCAGTTAGTTATCTACAGTATGGAGTGGCCGCTGAGTTCTGAGTCTTGTATTTCGTTTGTAGAGTGGGGTGTATGTGTATTTCTTGCAAGGGTAGATAAAATTGAAGATAAGAAAAACAGAGCATGGAGTATGTGCTCAGAATGCTAGACTGAGGGAGAGGAGGGAATACGTATTGATTTTAGGCACACCTTGTTTCCCCCTCCTGAAAATCCCTTGATTGCTTTTGTTCTTCTCTCTCTGTTTGTGTGTGTCGGTCTGTGTGTGTGTGTGTGTGTGTGTGTGTGTGTGTGTGTGTGTGTGTGTGTGTGTGTGTGTTCTACATGTGTGCTTCTTCTGTTGTTG
>JBBPCY010000001.1:43912884-43924818 GCA_037974405.1 Brachyalestes nurse
CTCTAACGCAACTCTAAAGGAATTGGAGCACACGCACACACCTCTCTCTCTCTCTCTCTCTCTCTCTCTCTCTCCCTCTCCCTCTCCCTCTCCCTCTCCCTCATTCTCCACTCAGCACACTCACTCCATACACCACATGTATGTAGGACTGGGGAAGGGTGATATTTCCCTTCTGCTCCTCTAAAAAGCGATTATCATATAGCAGAGATGAAGAACTCCTATGAGAACTGAATGAAATAAAAATTGTAATAAATTCTTTGTTCTCAAATATATACTATGTTTATGTGCAATCAATCTCTCTTGCTAATTAAGATTTTTTTTTTGCCATTGTTCCATTGCCAGTCTCAACACAAATTTTAAGGTTGTTAATGAATTCTGCATATAGTTAAACATAGTATAACCTCTTTTTCAAAGGCAATAAAAAAAGTTAAGTGGATAAAATATTTCTTGTTCATTGATGCTTAATTGTTATTACTGATGATAAAAAAGCTTGTTGGTAATTGGCGCTCTCCGAGAACTCATTTGAAATGAACAGAAGTGATGTGGTTAAAACAATCTTTAAAATAGAAAAACTAATGTTCACTCTCCATCTACATGTAGAAAAATTCAGTAGGAATTGGGGAACGAATTGGACTGAATATGAATGTGATGCTTAGCCAGGTTGACTGTGTGTTAAGGTATATACATCAATCATCCATAACCTTTAAAACCACCTGCTTAATATTGTGCGGGTCCTCCTCACAGTGGCAAAACTGACTCACTAAAGCTGTGGTAAATGGCACCAAGACGTTTTGGGACCTCCATGGATTAGACTAGTTTGTATAGCACATGCGACAGATGCTCAGTCAGATTGAGTTCTGAAGAATTTGGAGGCCAAGTCAACACCTGAACAATGTTTGCAGCATGGCAGGAAACATTATCCTGCTGAAAGAGGCCACAGCCATTAGGGAATAATGTTGCCATGAAACAGTGTACTAGTTCTGCAGCAGTGTTTTGGTAGATGGTTTGTGTCAAAGTAACATCTGCAGTCCTGAAGGGGTCTCTGCAAATCTTTGCATCGCACTGCCTCCATGGCTTGCCGTTTTCCCAATGGTGCATATTAGTGCCCTAAGTAATCAACACACAAAGCCTGTCATTCACATAATGTAAATGAAAATGTGATTCGTCAGACCAGACCACCTTCTTCCATTGCTACATGGGCCAGTTTTGGTGATTTGTGCCTTCTACAGTGGACAGGATCAGCATGGTCACTCTGACCACTCTGCAGCAACACAGCCTGTTTTGCAGCAAGCTGTGATGCACTGTCTGTTCCGACACCTTTCTGTCATAGCCAGCTAGAACTTTTCCAGCAATTTGTGCTACAGTAGCTCTTCTGTGTGATTGAACCAAACAAGCTAGCCTTTGCACCCCACCAGACCGGCCGTTTGGAGATGCTCTGATCCAGTCGTCTAGCCATCAGAATTTGGCCCTTGTCAAAGTCACTCAGATTCCTACATTCTGCACATTTTTCTTATTTCCAACGCATCAACTTCAAGAACCGACTCCTCATTTGCTGTCCAATATATTTCACCCTTTGACAGAAGTCATTGTAATGAGATAATCAATGTTATTCACTGGTTTTAACATTGTGCTTGTGACTAGTGATTGGTGCTGGCGATACCTGTGAAATGTTCATGTCTCTATTGGTTTTTGTTTGTTTTGTTTGTTTTTTGTTACTAAACTTTGACATTTTTAAAAGTAGTAAAGAAAAGTAGAAGAGAAATGAAAGTACTGATTTGTGGCCATTCGATTGTCATTACTACTAATGTATTGGTGGTTTTATAAATGCTCAGCTTGATCCTCTGACCCTTAGGAGAGCTAGAAGAGGAAATGGAGAACCCTGAGATGGCCGAGCTGCCGGAGAAACAGAAACATCAGCTGAGACACAGAGAACTGTTCCTCTCTAGACAGCTGGAGTCTCTGCCCGCTACACACATCAGGTAAAAACACAAACGAACCGTCTGGCCTCAGTGTGACTGCTGTCTCAGATGAGTTCTCATAAATGTGGTGAAATTCTGTAGTCGCTGTCACAGCTGAGATTTCGTACTGCAACCGGGTGAAAGACTCTGCAGATGGTTGTTCCAAGCAGCTGATGTGTCTGAGACACTTTATTATTTTCCCACATGTCAGAAGTCGCTGTCAGAGATCTTGCAGTGTAAACAGTGCTGCAGTGTGAAATGACATATGCGACAATGATGAGGTCAGATCTCTGGAGAGGACTCAAACTGTCACACTGAAGAATGATCCTGGAATAAGACTGTATCATCTGTATAGTTTGACTGCCCTTGCCCAGTGGACTCTCAAATATTTTCTAAAATTTTCAGCACGCGATAAACACTGATTAACAAGAGTGAATATTATGCATTCAATTAGAATAATGGAAAATAGGAAAATGTTATCTACCTTATACTGGTATCACTGCTGAAAATGACCAGCTCCATACCTGTCCTACCATTCTGAACTAGAGTATGGACCACAGCCCCCACACAGGCATGATTTGAGATTAGAGCCCTCCTCCAGGCAGAAGTGCCATAACACTATCAATAAGTGTCTTTATGCAGGATTCTAAACTCTTATCTGATAAATACGTATTTTGTATTATTTTATGTATTCCTGGACTATGTAAAATGAACCAGTGATCCCTATTTCACCTGCCTTACTCTCAGTGCAGTTCTTATTTGGATTATAGTTTATGGAGGATACATTGCTTTAAAATGCATGAAATTAAAATGATTGATCATTGATGTTGGGCTCGTGGTATTAAATTTATTTTAATAATTTGCTTTTCACAGTCAGCCTACGAATTTCACCTCTAACTTTAGTTCTTCATCTTTATTTATGGTTGTAATGTCTCTTACAGAAAACAGGCCTCACACTCAACTCTTTTTCAGTGCGTGACTTACACACACACACACACACACACACAAACACTCCACTTCCCATTATCTGCTGTTGTATTCTCGTGAGCTGTAACATTGTGAAAGTTCACTCTCTCGCTCAGGTTGTCAGTGCTGTGAGCTGAAGCCAAATTCTGTGCGTGTTGTGACTTTAAATGTGGCCATAGCTTGGTGTTGTGGTCATTGTCAGTTCATTGTTAGTTGATATGTTTGTGGTCTAACTGTTTTTCAGGGGAAAGTGCTGTGTGACACTTCTAAATGAGACCGAAACGCTCAAGTCCTACCTGGACCGGGAGGTGAGTGCAGTACAGCATGTGTGTAAGTGTGGACTGCGTTATAAGATATGGCACTTTTACAGTGTGGAGGCTCCATGCTGTTTTGTCCTGCTGCACTGTATGAGAGTGTGTTTTGCCTATACAAGCTTGAAGTAAATGCGTTTATCTGATGTGTGTATGTGTATGAGAGCTAGTTTTGAGCTCCGTTCTGAATGAATAATTCAGCGTGTTGACCCAGAATGTTCTCTTCGCATTTAGTAATGAGGAGACTGGAGACTCCACTCAATGTCATGCCAAACACACACAGCCCTCTATCAGTACATGAGGCTGGGTCTTTGTTTGCATGTGTGTGTCTCTGACTTGTTCTTTGTTTATTTGTTTTTTTTGGCTGCAGGATGCATTTTTCTACTCGCTGGTGTACGACCCTCAGCAGAAGACTCTCCTGGCTGATAAAGGAGAGATCAGAGTGGGAAATAAGTTCCAGGCAGACATTACCGACCTTCTCAAAGAGGGTATGCCAGCCTTTCAGCTGCTTTGTAACAACCAAGGCAAACCTCATACATAAAATGTACCACCACTATCTTATATTTCATGTCAAACAAGGGGTGGGAGAATCTCGTGCCCTTTCTCTCTCTTCCTATTTCTCTCTCTTGCGCTCTTTCTCTCTCTTCCTATTTTTCTCTTTCGCGCTCTTTCTCTCTCTTCCTATTTCTCTCTCTCGCTTTCTCTCTCTCCCTATTTCTCTCTCTCTCGCTCTTTCTCTCTCCCTCTCTCTTGCTCTCTCTCACTTTCTTGCTCACACGTCTCTTGTTTTCTCACTCTTTCTCTTTCTCTATCGCTCTCTCGCTCGCTCGCTCTCCCTTGTTCTCTCTTGCTCTCGCTGTCTAGCTCTCGCACTCTCCCTTGTTTTCTCGCTCTCTTGCTCTCACTCTCCCTTGTTCTCTTGCTCTCTCACACATTCTCGCTCACACACTCACTCTCGCACTATTTTTCACCCTCTTACTCACACACTCTCTCTCTCTCTCACCCCCTCCCCTCTCTACACCCTCTCTGTCTCTAAATTTACTAAGTTTGAAAATTACTTATTTTAACTAAAACACTTCTAATGACTCTCTAAGAATAACGCTCAAACTGCTATTAGAAAATTGGCCAAAATTGGCAATTGGCATCTGGTGGGGTAGAATGATGCTCTGTTCCTCCCATCACACTTAACTGCCATAGCAGAATTTGCATTTAGTATCCTCCTTCAAGTGCGTTCAGCTGTCCAGGGGTGTTTTAATGGCGGTTTGGATGAACGTGGTAGCCTTCACTCTTCCGATGGCATTTTGTGATAGAAGGAGACCTAGCTAGTGGGTGGGAATTGGTTACAACTGCACTGAAGCGCTCTACTGTGGTGTAGGAAGAAGCACATGACTTAAATGGTTAATCAAATAAAAAAAAAAATTCCACTATTGATGGAAATTATGCTGTTAGTCTAATACTCCTAACTTCTCATTGTTCTTATGTTAACATTATGCTACATGTAGTGCCTTTTCTCATACTACTGTGCCGCGGTGCTATCGTTAAGTGTCTGTTGGCAAGTCTTGAAATTCTTTTCTGCTAAAGTGGCCGTATGTAACACAAATGCATGATTCATATTTAACCTCCATGCTCTTCATATCTAGTTACTTGTTTTCTCATGTTAACATTGGGCTACATGTGGCTCCTGTTATCAGGTTACCTACTTTGCCTTTTGTTACGATGCACTACAAGCAGTGCTGGGATAGTTTAGTCTGTATTTGTTATGGAATATGATAAAATAATTTTTTTTCCTCTGATATCCTATACATTTTCTGTTGGTATCAGGTCAGTACTGATGCAGGGCCATTATATGCCAACTCACCTAGCCCTAAATATAGCCTCAGAACTGAAAAACACATATACGATTATTTTACTCTGTTTTATATTTTATTTTTATGATTATAAAATACAAAATGATTTTTTTGTTTGTTCATTTCATTAACTGTAATAGTATCAAGGGGTTTTATTTCATAGGTAGATATTTGTTTTGTGTGACTTCAAATTGTTGCAAATTCTCCTTTGAGTTTCTTTGATGTTCTTTGACCTATTCCAATAAAAAAAATATGTAGTTACGGCCTATAGTATAAAGTGGGACAAACTTTAAAAATTCCTAAGTTAAAATGTAGAGCTGTGGGATTTTGCAAGTTTCCATGAATTTAATAGAAGAACTGATTATTTTATTATTATTTTTTTTTTAAAGAAAATCCTTGACTTGTCTATATGAGTTGTTATGGAATAATAGGTATAGGTAGTGTAAGATCAGTACCATCTCTATTCTGGATTTATTGCATGGTATAAACAGTTCCCATAAGAGCTCATACAGCCATCTTCTGACTATATGATTTCTGTTGGTACTGAGTGTAGTTTATCCAGTCCTTTGATAGACATGGGGAAATCGCATAGAATTGACAGCTTGAGCTCCTTCTCACGGAGGTTTCACTCCATGCAGAGCTCTGTTAAGTAGCACTGTGAGAAGGTGTTCTTGATCTCCAGTCGTGTTCTTCAGCTCTCTGCTGTGTTTTGTGTCTTTTGGCTGATCAGGCGAGGACGATGGCAGGGAGCAGGCTAAACTGGAGGAGAAAGTGTGGGACCCCAGCAGTGCTCTCACAGAGAAACAGATTGACCAGTTTCTCGTCGTGGCTCGGTAAGTGCTTCGAGTGCTAATGTTTTTGCCTTAAAGGTGGAGGGCCAACAGAGTGACCGTTGAAAGCTCGTGTTTTAGTTTACTGTGCAGTTTTTTAAATGTGTAAACAGCGAGATGCTGTTTCATGTAGAACTGAAAGCCAGTCACAGTGCTCATCCTTTCTCTTGTGTTTGCTCTCTTTTCTCCTCTATCTCTGTGTTTTGCCTTTCCTTTTCCTTTCTTCCTCTCGCAGGTCCGTGGGTACATTTGCGCGGGCTCTGGACTGCAGTAGTTCAGTTCGGCAGCCCAGTCTGCACATGAGCGCTGCAGCAGCCTCCAGAGACATCACACTGGTACGGCACCACCTACACTCTCTACGTGCTACATCCTGCTTCAGCACTACTTCACACTTTGGTCTGGCTCATGCAGAACATTGTAATAATCAGTTGTGCGTTGCTGATTGACCATGCAGAATTGGTCATGATAGTATAAAACAGCATGGGTATGAGGTTGTCAAGTGTTGAACTGCAAAATACATGGTAGGAAGTAATATTTTTAGGGGCAATTTTTGCCTTCATTAGTTTCAAGGGGCATTTTATACACAAAGCTATTTTTTGCAAAAGATGCACAATAACAGTTTAAATTTTTGACAGTTTTAACTTCGGAATTCCAACTAGTGAAGGTCAAATAACGAATCATTTGCAATACTCAGATAACACTTTGCTTCCACATTTCTTAACATATTTCTTTAGTGCAGTGATGACATTTACATTGATTTATCACATTTTTGTTATTTTTGTCAGATTTATGACACTGAATACATGTTACTCTGACTGACCTGACATTGTAGGGATAAAAAGATCTGTTTAATGTTAGTGTTATATTTAAACATGCTTCATAAAAAAAAATAAATAAAAGCAGCATCTCCAGACCTGAATGTAACCAGCCCTAGAATCATGAAGAGCTAGAATCACATTTTGTTCTGGACTGAACAAAAGCAGGCTGCAGGCCTCATTCCGCCTCTGGGCCCCAGTGGAGTCAGAACAGAAGAGAGTAGGAACGATGCTCACCCACAACCACCCTTTGCCTGACTCTGCCCCTCATTTATAAAACATATAGCACTGGAGGCAGAGGGTACCACACACATGCATAAACATACACTCTGAGCCACTGAGACACTCACACTTACTGTTGTAGTCTGTATAGGGGTTGCTTATGTGGATGTGTGGTTTTTGCAGAGTTCATTTTGTGCAAAGATGTCAAAATATGTGCTGAAAAGTTTGATAAAGAAATACTTTATTTTTGTTTGCCTCAGTGTCACAGCTCTTGGAATTTTTTTTTTTATCTTAATCTATATGTAATTTGATTTGTGATGTGACATGGCTAATTGATTGCATATTAATTGTAATCTTGATGTTGGCCTTTGCATTTAGTTTATTACTAATTAGTATTGTGCTTATAATACCTTAGTCACACATTCTTGGTTGAGTCTACTACGTGCTATTCCTGTTGGATTTTCTGTGACTCTTCAGATCATGAATCTTTGCGGGTTCTTATCACTAGACTACACTTCTACTATCTTCAGAAGGTGCAATTATAATACAGCTTCACTAAATCACGAATCAAAGCTTCATTAAAAGACTGGCATGACGACTGGTTCTGTTCTGTTCTAGGGCGTACTTACCTTATGTACCTAATATGTGTACATTTTCTTTTTTCTTTCCAGTTCCATGCTATGGACACTTTGCATAAGAATGGCTATGATATGACCCGGGCTATCGCAGCTCTCGTGCCTCAGGGTGGACCCGTCCTCTGCAGAGACGAAATGGAGGAGTGGAGTGCCTCCGAGGCCAACCTGTTTGAGGAGGCTCTTGAGAAATATGGCAAAGATTTCACAGACATCCAGCAGGACTTTGTGAGTTTAGACAAGCAAAGCATCTATCGAGAGTTTTAAAAAAAAAAATTGAAAAAAAAAATTAACAAAAGCTGTGCAATAAAGGTCAGGATTAGAATCAAATTAAAATAGACTGCATTTTGCAGCAGTGTGTGTCTACACAGTGTTTAACTCTGCCACCTGCTGGTGATTTAGTGCACACATGTTGTTGTAGCTAAAGGACCTATCCCAGTGAGCCCAACCCAGAGACACAGGGAGGAGCTTCTCATGGAACATATCCACACCCACTTTTTTAAAAAGAAACAAAGCTTTCTTACTTATTGAGACAAAAGAAGTCATGTTTTAATGACCACAGTACAACGTTTTAACAAATGGGTCAACTGAAATGCTGTTTCAGATTGTGTTCACTTGCATATTCGTCCAAGAATGTGTTGTGTTTTTACATAAGTAGGTAAAAGTGATTTATGTGTGAAAGTAACACTTTGCTCTGTCCTTTTCAGCTGCCTTGGAAGTCTCTGACTAGCATAATTGAGTATTACTACATGTGGAAAACCACAGACAGATATGTACAGCAGGTAAGGTTGACTGCTTATTGCTTCTTGGAGATTAACTCGGTATGAAACTGCCACTTGTAAAAAAAAAAAGAAAAAAAAAAAGTGTTACAAATTATTGACTAATTAGTTGCCTGACTCTTTCACTTGACACAGAAACGGTTAAAAGCTGCAGAGGCAGAGAGCAAGCTGAAGCAGGTTTATATCCCTAACTAGTGAGTATCTTGGTGCACAGGGCAGAGGGTAGCCCTCGCTTTGCTAGCGTTTCATTGCGAGCTTTCAGTAAATTGCCCTTTGATCGTGCGTAATCCTGTGGCCTCTGTGACCCTCTGTGCTCTGTACCTGCAGTAACAAGCCCAACCCCAATCAGCTAAGCGTAAACAGTGTGAAGCCGGGGCTGGTGAATGGGGCCGGGGTGTTGCCGGGGGCGCCGGGCCAGCCGGCTGGACTGGGCAGAGCCTGCGAGAGCTGTTACAGTGAGTTAACCTTATATTCGATCAGTATTGTACTTTACTGTACTAATAAGGGCTGTCCACAGCTTCCCAATTAAAAGCTATCCGCACCTGTTCTCTCTTTAAAAAAGTCTAATAAATAAAAATAATGTCATCAGAGACTGGAGATAACACTTCAGTATACCTTAAATTGAAACTTTCATTGTGCTATTATGTTTATTATTTAAACTATTACAGTTTGAGTACAGACTGGCTAAAATTTACTATGACGGTGTCTCACAAACTTACAAACTGTAGGTAGTGTAGGTTTGTAGGCTCTTGAAATAATATTTGATGCAATGTTTTATGTTTTCACAGTTCCACACAGTTTCACAGTCCCCACCCAAAATCAGGGGCAAATGATTATTACATTCAATAAAATGTGACAATTCATAGATTTATACAAAGCTACATGGTCCAAACCAGTGTTCTCTGTCATTAAGTTGTGAAAATAATCAGTAAATAGATTGAGTCTACTGGGGATGGCTCTAGAGTTAATGCACATTTAAATTGTATGAAATAAATGATGAGATCAATAGAAGTGAACAGGAACTGGAACTGACGTGTGTGTTGCGTGCGTGTGTGTGTGTGTGTGTGTAGCCACAACTTCATATCAGTGGTATTCATGGGGGCCGACAAACATGCAATGCAGACTGTGTGCCTCCTGCTGGACCTATTGGAAGAAGTATGGTGGCCTGAAGATGCCCACGAGGTTGGATGGGGAGCGGCCCGGCCCCAACCGCAACAACCTGGTAAAAATATTTTTAGCAGGGGGATCTGTTTTTTGACTATGTTCACATGTTATTTTTTTTGATCTGATCTTTCTGTCTTGGAAGATATTCCTATTTGTTAGTGATGCTTGTTTGCCAAAGTGCTGCCTTGAAAGGGCCTGCACACGCACCTCTATCATCTATTTAGCCAGATAATGACAATCATGCAGTGGGGACAGATGCACCCACATATGTATATGTATTCGGCTTAGGACCACAGATGAAAGCTGCTCCATTCTGATGTGAAAAGATCTTTTTTTCAAAACTCAGAAAAATGAAGTCAATGTCCCATATAGGCAAAAAAAAGGGATTTATCTTATAGTGTGAACAAACATTTCTGATCCTTGTTTCATATCTTCAGATCTCCTATTCTTGTGCCTGCCTTAGTATTTAATTTCCCTTTGGAACTTGTGTTTATAAGAATTTCATTGCCACAGACACAGTCACGCTCACTCTAATCTTTGTTTGGTTGGTAGAGTCCTCATGGTTTGCCAGTGAGACACAGCGGGAGTCCAAAGTTTGCAGTGAAGACCAGGCAAGCGTTCTACCTGCAGACCACCCAGATGACCCGAATAGCCCGTCGAATCTGCCAGGACCTGCTCAGGTCTCGCTACGTGGCCAGACACCCCTACATACCTGTCAACACTGCAGCCATCAAAGCGGAGTGTGAGTGGGCAGTGGCTAAGGCTTTATTGCTCAGTAAACTTATGGCCATGTAGCAATGGATCGAGAGATGCATGTGCAGCAGCGCACATAAAGTAAAAGGACACGTTACACAGAAATGTCTAAAATACACAATCTGAAATAGTGGACGTTTCTCAATAATATAAAACAATTGAAGTGTGTGCAAGTGGCAGCGTGCTAGTTCTGTACAAAGTGGAAAAAAAAGTATACAGCAAGGGCATTAATAATTTATTGTAATATGCATAAACAATAAGCGGTAGGAATTGAGCAGTAGTCTGAAAGAGCAGCGTGAATAGATGGTGTCCTGTTCTGCCATCAGTCAGTACTTTATCAGTCTCTTAGGAAGTGCAAATGTAGTTCATAATGTAAATAGTTTAATCAAACTAGTTGCAATTTTCTTGTTTCGAGTCCATTTGTACATATGCCTTACATGTGTTGTTTCAAATGTAACTGAATTTTTACAGCCTATTTATTGTTTCTGTAGGCGCAGTGCGGTTTCCAGATATGTCCAAAAAACCCGCATCTTTAAAACAGGCAGAGCGGAAGCCTCTGGAGTCTGTGGTTAGATATCTTGGTGGGTGGAAATGACATCTGCACTTTTTCTTGTTGTTTTTCTTCTCTCTTTTCATATATAGTGCAAATTCACTCTTGGTACCAGGGAACATTCTGAACATTGTCAGTTTCAGAGTGTCTTAGAATTTACTTTTTGGGATTAACAGCACACAGGAGTGGCTAGAGTGTTCCAGAGTGATTCGATGTGTCGGGCTCGACATTTCAGAGGATGAGAACAGGAACATGCCACAGGCAAAACAATATTTGCATCTGCTGATTGGGTTTTCTGTCAGTGACTGTAATAGCGCTTTAGAGTAAAGCTTAACATGATGAAATGAATTAAATAGCCCAGGAGGTTATTTGTTAAATAGCCCATAGGCTCTGTGATTTCCATTAAGAACACCAGAGTAATTAATAAATGCATTCACACTGTATTAAGTTTCTATAGAAAGTACATATAGAGCTGTTGGTCCATTTTAATCTTAATTTTAAGAGCAAAAGTGTAGGTCTGGAAATAAAAATGACCCTGTTCCTCTGTCTGTTTATTTCAGAGGCCCATCCATGTCCTCCTAAACCTGAGCCTCCTCGGGGAGCCTCCATTTCCACAGCCAGCCTGACGCCCATCAAGTCCTCCCCCATCCTCAACAACGGCTCACCCACCATCCTGGGCAAACGCACCTATGAGCAGCACAATGGCCTGGATGGTGAGAGAGACCGGAGTGTTACCTGCTCGTGGCGATCACTGGCAGTGACCAATTCTATCTTCATGGCTTTCTTTTATGATGTTTTGATCTTTGAGGTTTAGGATTAAAATTACTTTCTAACTGCTATTGTTTATATCATGGTTTCCCCTCTACCCCCACAACTATGTCTATACCCATCTAACTCATTTGTGTGTCTCTCTCTCACTCCTCTCTCTCCCTCCCTCTCTCTCACACCCCTCTCTTTTTTCTCTCTCTCTCTCTCTCTCTCTCTCTCTCTCTCTTACACACTCCTTTCTCTCTCTCTCTCTCTCTCTCTCCCCTCTCTCTCCCCATTTCTCCTCTCCTCTCCCTCTCTCTCTTTCTCTCCCTCCTATCTCTTTCCCTCTCTCCCCTC
>JBBPCY010000001.1:43931969-43947154 GCA_037974405.1 Brachyalestes nurse
CTGTATATTTATATATATCATATATGTATGTATGTATATATGCATGTATGTTTCACATACATACATACATACATACTTACATAGAAATAAACCAATGCTTCTATGACATGCGCAGAAAAAACAGACCGGCAGTGACAGGGTTAACTCCTTTCTGGATGCTCAAGCTGGTCTCTGAGCATGTGCTGTTGCTGCTGCAGTGAAGTAAAATGTGTCAGTTACCGCTGGAGAGAGGAGGAGAGAGCGCCTAGCCGGGGGAAATGCAGCGTGAGAAGGAACCGGCACCACGGTTTTCCTGTTTTGTAGCCTCTCCGTCCACACGCTGCGATGTTTTTTCAAAGGCCTGATCCGAGCAGCTCGACGCCCTGAGAGTAAACACGGTAAGACTTTCTTGATGTGTGACTGTAGGCTTTCACACAGGCTGCTGCTCTGCTGTCCTGCCCTTTAAAGCAGCCATAATTTAACTTCAGCTCAGGGCTCTGGTTTCTCTAGGTCGACCGTGTGGAGAGCAGGGTCTGACTCAGGTGTTTTAGTCCTCTGTCATCTTTTTCTCTCCCATTCCCTTCCCCCGGCATTCCAGTCCGGACAGGCTGCAGGTCTCCAGACACGCGCTGGGTGCCTAACCCAGCTGAGCAGGAGCCCGTGTTTCTGATACTGAGGTGAAAATTATGAATTTGAGCTGTGGATCAGTTTAAATGGGGCTGATGTTGTTCGTGGCACCGACTGGGCTGCTGTTCATGCTCCAGTGTGCACTGTGGATGAGGAGAGAGAGAGAGGTCACTGGAACGGGGAGAGAGAGGGTGTCCGGTGCAGTGTCGCTGCGGAACACTAAAACCAGGGCCTGCACCGTCACGACTGCAGTGGAAACCCGTGGACAGTTACATCTTTATCATCCCATATAAGGAACAGGGGGGCCCGTGAGGACACTGGACTGGTGGTCCTGGATGGGGGCTTTGGGGAGGACAAATCAGATTCCAGGCTTGGAGAGAGAGAGAGAGAGAGAAAGAACTGAAAAAGTCAGTTGAGATGTTTAGATTTTCCACACGAATCTGTAAGGGAGACAGAGAGAGAGATAGACGTGGCTACAAATGGTGATGGTAAACAGAGAATACGGTTGCGTGATGGTGAAGAGGTCGTATGAGGATCTTTTGTGTTTTTTCGGCTCAAATTCGCCCTTGTGCTCTGAGTCCCCCCTTCTCCAGCGAGAGGACCAGATCAAAGACACGCTGATCCTCAGAGCACAGTTGATTAAAACTGGGGATTTGGCGAGAGAGGAGTAAGTCCCACTGCATTGCAGGTCACGTTACCAGTCCAAATGTGAATCCTGTTCCTTCCACGGGTTTTTAGTGGTATTATACTCCCTTTATCACTTTCCCATTCCTGCTTAGTCCTAGTATTGGCCAATATTGACACAGTTCAAAATGATATTTCCTACACATATCATGGTATCACAGTCTTTATGATAACATTCATACAGTTTAGAGTCTCATGCTTCATGAGTACTGAGTACTGAGTACATCAATCTGGCTAATGATGTTTTACAAATTATAAACACTAAGACAGAAAGCACCCAGTACATGTTAGATATTACAGCCCCTGGTTGCTATAAAAAGACTGACTTACTAAAGCAAACAGGAACTAATACTCTGAGTAAGTACTGCTAAAACTGAAAATCTATATCGTGACGATAACATTGTATATTGATACAAACATATATCAACCAGCACTCCCCAGTCAGGCGCAAAAAAGGAAACTAGAGATTCTGTGCTGATTGTGTAATTCTGTCCAACACTGAGCTTTGATTCCTGCCAGGAAAATGTTCCAGTAGCGAAATTGTCCCAGAAGCCTGTGTAGTGGTCACCCAGTAGGCCGAGGTCATTATAGTGCAGTGATGCCTTGCAAGGATTCTCCTGAAGCTGCAATTTCATGCTGCTTTGTTTATTATGCGGCTTATCACAGCCACGTTGCTAACCCTTGCCTTTTTTTTTTAATCTTCAGAAGGTCATAATCCCCATATGCTATGCAGTCTGGCGGGCTTACAGCAGTCTCATGCTCTTTCTTAAAGTGTAAGAAACCGAAGACTGGCAGCGTCTTGTAAAAAAGGGCTGTTTGACTTTGACCTCTTTGAATATGATTTTTTGCTGTTTTCAGCAGTTGCAGGTACATTCAGCAAAAAAAATCATGGCAACAATGATCGAGAGAGACCGCATAATCTAGTTTACAATCCTACCATTTAAGAGGCCCTTTATAGTTGTTTTTCAAGAGGACCTGTGTCCTTAGGTCGTGAGGCGGAAATACAGCTCTTCCAGTCAAAAGGGAAAAAAGTGTTTTTATTGAAGTCTTACCCACACGTTTTGGCACGGCCACAGTCACAGGGCTGGTGGATGACTACACAACGCGAGGGTGGAAGAGAGATTGCTGTAGAGGCCTCAAGTGCCTTGATCCTTTCCTGCCTCTTAAAACACCCCACAAATAGCATCCCTGTTGTCAGAGCTTTCACATACAGTAGGTCTAAGAGACTTTTTTTTTTTTCCATACCTTGACCTGGACAGTCCTCACAGCAACCAAGAAACTAGATTTAGACATACAACTATATGAGGGCTGTGTTAACTAATAGTTTTGCAGTAAACTTGGTATATTATAATAAGGCTGATACTATAATAAGCTGTGCAGGCTTTCCTAAGCTTCAAAAAGTCCTAAGCCCCATATGTTATCCAATCTGGAGGGCTTAAGCGCTCTAAAATAGGTTGTTTGACCTCTCTGAGTTTTCAGTTTATTTAGTGTCCTTCAATTTCAGTGTGTATTACACTTTATTTTTTACTTCTGAGTGCTTCATGCGCATGCCTGGATATCTAAATGATATGAACTCAAGACAGAAGTCTCGTAACCAGTGAAGGATTAGGAATAGCTGAGGATTTTAATTCAGACATGACAAGCAGGTTGGATAACTTTTTGTTACTGATTTTCCTTAAGGACGAATAATGTCCATTGTCCATTGTATTTAACTCCGGTGTAGAAAACTGTGGAATTTCTCTTAAGTATTTTTTCTGCCCTTTGCACAGGAATATGACAGTCTAATGTTTGAGAGAAAAGGTGGTACTTTCTCTTCCATTTGAAACCTGAGCCTCACATCCTGGTTATCCGCTTTAGACGGCTTTTATCGAAGCCGATACCTGATGAAAAGAATAAAGGCTCTTTGGGCCTGAGGGTCAAGATGCAGCTGTGATGTAACTGATCTGTCTCTGCTATTGATCTGCTGCCATTTATTTTGTGCTGAGTGGCGCGACCTCATGGCAAGGACCCAGAGATCCCATCAACCACCTCCAGAAATGGAGGGAGGACGAATGCATCACATAATCTCAGAGCTGCTAAAGAGAGCATTTGTGCACTTTGTTTTATAGAAATGGAGTCAGGAGTCCGTCAGAGAAAGTGGCCATTATGCATTTATCACACATGCTCTAAGTGACGGAGCAAGTAACTTTCTGTAAAGGCCTGGCTGCAGCTCTCCTTTGTGAAAGGACAAAGTAGTTTAGATGACATGTGATGCCAAAAGACTAAACCCATCAGAGTTGAGGCGTAGGTGTGCCATCTGGGAGGGGGGGGGTGTCTGTTTTTGGTCATGGTGTTCAAACTCATACCGGACTGTGCAGCCGTGCCCAATTCATACAATGTCTCTGGTAATTAAGTTCCTCTCCTCTGTAGAATTCCTGCTTTTTTTGTCTTTAATTGCCCAAAATCTAGCCAAGGAAATTAAAGATCCTCCTATGATGACCTTCATTGTTTCCATAACCATTATTTATGCCAGTTCCTTCATTCAAATGATGTGCACTAAAGTTACATGAGTGCTAATAGCTCCCCCATGTGCAGAACTTTCAACCTGCTGAACTTGTGTGAGTTACGAACCAGGTACGTGAGGTAGACTCAATAAAAACATGTGACAAAACAGCTGGACAGGATGTATTACTATCATCAGGCATATAAACCTGGAGATAACCAAGACCAACTTACAACCAGCCTGTTCAAAAACACTGTAAGCTTAGCATTCAAAAAAGTAACACGAAATATATGAAAAGATAACAAAAGTTGTGCAAAATTCAGAATATTTACAAACTGAAAGATCATAACTAGCAGAACTACATGCAACAGTATAAACTGACGTAACGTGAATATACATTTATAAAATACCTTAGAGGATACTCACCAAAACTGACCTATGTCCAGGTCACTGTTATACGTTTGATGAGGCCTCTCAATTGATCAAGAATGTTTTACTTCACCCTAAAATGGTATTTTTGTGCCTTCTGATTGTTTAATCAGAGCTAAGTACTGAATCCCGAGCACCTCAGTCACAGTTCACAGCTTTTGTTTGAAATTGGATTTAATTCATTTTAATCCACGACAATGACGAAACAGCACGTAATGACTATTTTTATAGGCCCATTATTAAATTTCATTCTAGTAAATTTGGGTTGCTCACCACTTTTACTCCAGAATTCATCTCGTTTTAATTTTGAAATAAACTTTGGATATGAACTTAACGTTTATAGTCCAGTTATGAATCGGAATATTTCCTGTTTTTTTTGTAGTGTGTGAAAATTTTGGTAAGAGCTGTTTTAATTACTCAGGACTAAACATCATTTCATCCTCACTGTCCTTTGTAAAGTTTAAAAAATGATTTACATCGTTTCATCTCAGGGATTGACATGACTGTTTTGTTTTTTGTTTTTTTGCTGCTATGAATGTTGGATTGTCTAATATAACAGAAATCTTTGACCCCTGCACTACGTTTAGCTTAGACAACCAATTCACCCGCCAGTCACTCTCTGATTTCGCTTTGACAGCATAATGGTTCTCATGACTTTGACGAATGGAGGAGGCGACGCTGCAGTGAACCCAAGCGAAGCTCTTTCTTTGCAGAATGTGCAGCCTGTACTCAACTACACAGCTCAACTGAGGGCTGAAGTGGCGTAGTGGCTAAAAAGAGTCCATTCCATATGCAGAGCAGTAGATCAATATCATTACTGATCAAGAATGGAAAGATTTTGATATAGAAAGTCTCTCTCTGTCTCTCTCTCTGTCTCTCCCTCTGTCTCTCTCCCTCTGTCTCGCTCCCTCTCTGTCTCTCTGTCTCGCTCCCTCTCTGTCTCTCTGTCTCTCCCTCTGTCTCTCTCTCGCGGTTTCTATCTCCGTCTGTCTCTCTGTGTCTCTCTGTCGCTGCCTCCCTCTCTGTCTCTCCCTCTGTCTCGCTCTCTCGCTCTGTCTCTATCTCTGTCTCTCTCTGTCTCTCTCTCTGTTTCTATCTCTGTCTCTCCCTCTCTCTCTCCGTCTCTCTCCCTCTCTCTCTCTCCCCTCTGTCTCTCTCTGTGTCTGTCTCTTTCCCTCTCTATCTCTCTCTGTCTCTCTCTCTCTCTCTCTCTCAAAAATCACTTTTAAAAGTCAAAAAAAGAAAATCACTTTTCAAATCTAAAAACAGTGAATCACAAAATGATCGGCTGATTAGATGTTAGTTGTGAAAAATACCTGCCTGTAGTTAGCCAGAACTAAAATAAAAAATAAAATAAAAATGTGCAATAATAAAATATTTGTTTGCTTTTAACAGTTTGTTGTGAAAAGGCCGTTCTACACAGTTATGAGATGCTGCTGTTGTCTATATGAATTATAGCTACCTGTTTGATTTTAGATAAGTTACAGCATACCAGCATTTCGGAAAGGAGAAACCTGTACCAGTTATACTACCCTTTAGCAGACAGGATAGCAGCAGGCACAAGCTGTGTGTGGTCATGACCCAGTTTCAATATTTAAATCTTAATATTGAACCGAGACCACCACTCAACAGTCACCAGTCTAAGTGAAGGTTCTTCCAGTATTATAGCGCATTATGGTTTGTAGTGTCTACTCAACAGTTGCTGCTGTGTTCGAGAGAGTCTGTGCATCTGACACTGGTCTGCCTGGGTTCCTGTGAGGGTCAATAGAGGTCTAACTGGGTACAGATCAATACCAATGCTGACTGAAGAGCAAACCATTGGGGGAAGGGATACGAGAACAACCCACAGATACATGCAGATATACATCAGGTGCTTCTTAGTAAAAGAAGGCTCAGTATAGACACAGACATTCTCATATAATGTTAACTGATTTTCCCCTAAAAGAATTTGAAAACAAATTTTAATCTGTTTTTTTCTGCCACTGTAATGGATCTGGAATTTCTGTATGTTTGGTCGACAACATGACAGCTTATTTGTGCAAGAAGCATATAGCTATTATTTCAAGACACAATTATTCATAATTTCTTTGTTGCAAAAAAATCTGGATTAAAAATCTGGATTTTTTTTTTTTTACATGAATTATGTTTTGTAGTGCTGCTAAAGGTTAACTAGAACTAACTGAGGGACTAGGTGTAATTTTCCATACAAGCGGTAAAATGAGCTAAACGGTTTTATGTAGTTTAAAGTAGAAGGGTTTTAAACTTAAACGTAAAAATATGTGCTTTAAAATAAATCTCATCAGTGAAATGAGGAAGTGGAAGATTTCATTTTGATCACAGAGTAGAACAGAAAATGCCAGCACAGTAACATTTCAGTGTTTTATTCACACTTCTGAAGTATGTTTTTGATGAATCTAGGATTTGAAAAAAGCTGTGGTGAAGAAGTTATGAAACAGATTTCTCTCTTTGTATTTATTAGGAGGCTTAGTTGTAACAAAACTAGCCCGACCACATTATAGTTGTACTTTTAGTCTTAAAACTGCATTTATGATGCAAAATGTTTCTTCAAAATTATATCATTATCCTTTGTTACATATTACCCTAAACCAAAAATTGCATTTTTATTCAAGTTTAGTTTTTTTTCCTACTCTTTTGTATGCTTTTCAATACATTATATAAGATGCTCAGATGGTTGGTTTTGAAGATAACAGGATTATTTATTGAATATATTGCAAGATTCAACTTTGAGATCATGTTTCAGCTCCTTATTGTCCTCTTAACTCCTCCACGCTGTGCTTTTCTTTTTCCCAAACCCTGACACAGTTGTGACTCTCACACTTTGTACTTGGAGCCGGGAGGATAAAGTCTGCTCAATTTTTGGTCCAAGTGATTTGGACATTTGCATTCACACTTACAGCTTCTCCAAGTAATGCATGGAAAAGTTCAGGGTAGCATACCTGAATTCACTGGGTCTCAGTCTTCAAACAGTGGATCAGGTGTGCTCATGCTTGTTTAGAATGAAAATCCGCAGCCACACTGATCCTTTGTGGATAAGGTTTGACACTCCTGCTTTAAAATCTTAAACAATGGCTAAATGTAACACCTCCACCTTGACAGGTTGGACCGGGGGGGTGTAAACAAAGATGTAGGTTTAGTGAGCCTGTACTATTGGCTTGACTGTTCACGAGAAACCCTTGTTCCTTCTTTTAGAGAAATTAGCTTTTGTTGTCTAGACTGTGGTGTCTCGGCTTCCAAGCTGAAGCAACTTTTTGTTCTCCAAACAAATGCATACATAGTGCACAGTTCCACTTTTGGCCACAACTGGAAGGGTGAACTGCGATCCTGTTTCCACATTCTGCTCTAATGCCATTGATTGGCTTTCTGAAGAGCCTATCTTCTGCTTTCTGCTTTTAAAGGATACTGCCCTCTGGTGAGCCATCTTCTGATATGTGAGGTGCTTGTGAATTTAGAGCAAAGATAAGAGTCAGTTTTCCAATGTAGCCCATGTACATAATAATTTTCCATTTCTTCATCCCTACTCTAGAACAGTCCTTGCTGCAGTCAGTATACTCTGCCGTCTGTTATATGAGCTGAATGTTGCGGTGCCAGAGCGTTCAAGGTTCTGCATGTACAGCCTACTTAAATTTCTCTTGCTGTTTTCCCTTCCTACAGTCAGACTCCCCCACGGTCCGGAACAGAGCGTCTGGGATGGTCACCATGGCAACAGCAATGGCACCCGAGCCACTGACGGCCCTGTCGCGGTGGTACCTGTACGCCATCCATGGCTACTTCTGCGAAGTTATGTTCACGGCAGCTTGGGAGTTTGTGGTCAACTGTAACTGGAAGTTTCCTGGCGTGACCAGCGTGTGGGCGCTCTTCATCTATGGCACGTGCATCCTCATCGTGGAACGCATGTACCTGTGCTTGCGGGGCCGCTGTAACGTGCTGCTGCGCTGCATCATCTACACGTTGTGGACCTACCTGTGGGAGTTCGGCACGGGCCTCCTGCTGCGGCAGTTCAACGCCTGCCCGTGGGACTACTCTGAGTTTAAGTACAACTTCATGGGGCTGATCACGGCGGAGTACGCTGTGCCTTGGTTTTGCGCCTCATTCATCGTGGAGCGCCTGGTCATCCGCAACACACTGCGGCTACGTTTCGATGAGGGGACGGAGCCTGGACGGACTGGAGGACAGCCTGACAGTGGTGGAAGAGGAGAGAGAGGAGGAGGAGGAGGAGGAGGAGGAGGAGGCGGCGGCAGCGGGAGGAGAGGAAGAGGAGCCAGAGGAGTGGCCACCAGTGCCAATGGCTATGTGAAGATAGACTGAATTATAGTTGTAGTCAATCCTTTCTCCATCTCAAAAGGTGTATTTTCCCCTATCCCCTTAACCCCAAAGCTATCTAGCTCTCCTATATCATTTCCTGGGAGAAAGATCTTTGGACACAGTTGGTGAAGATCCAGAGAAAGAAAAACTTGAACAAAAAAAACAACCAAAAAAAAAAAAACACGAAGAGGTGTGTGGTTTCACAGTCCATCGAACTGTCTTTCTCGGTCCACACAGAGAAAGCATGCAGCCTCCCCGCTAGTGCTCAGCGACTCCCTGTCCCTCATCTCCCAGCGGCTGTTCAGACCAGGCATGATACATGAGATGAGCATGATAGGGCAAGTGGAGATTTTTTTTTTATCCTCCTCCCATCCCCGCACGGGACCTCCCAGACCAGTCCGTCCACCTCAGACTCTGGGAGAGAGAACGAAAGCAACACTACAAGGACGTGTTCCACTTTAGGATATGTCATCTTGAAACAAGAAGGAACACACTTGCAGAAAATATCAAATGTTATTCGAAAGGTTTTTAGCATATTAAAGTCAACAGTGTGTAGTAGCAAAAGAAAATACCTGTTATAGTATGAAAATTTACCTTTTGAAGTTTATTTGTTAATATTTATCTGAAGGCAAATAGGTAACTTAAGTATAATATAGGCTTATAGAATAATGTCTACTGTGCCCTAAAGCAATGCATTGTACTTGAATCTATTGTTTTTTTTTATACGGAACAAAAGAAAATCCCAGTGCTTGAACATGCATGAAGAGTGTCTTCCAGACTTTTTTCATACCGAGTCAGATCTGACATGTATTCTGTAAAAAGAAGTGTGTTTATTTTTATTTAAGCATATGGACTAACACACAGGAACACTGTATTGTTTTCACGTGTACTGTAGTAATGAAGACTGCTGCTGATTGTTAGTATGGAAATATGAGATCAAAATATCCTGTGAACACACGTGATCTGGTGCTACGTCCTCACTCTGCCCACACAAAATATCTCTATGGATTTGAAAGGGTCCAGACTTAGTGCACCGTAGATTCCTGAAGTGAAAAAAGTACTCATACCTACAACATTAAGCTTGGCCCTAGAATGAAAAGTGCACATGTGTCAAGACCACCTTGTTCATGGATTCAAGACTTGCTATCTGCATGGTAAATAATGGTTGACAATAACATCACAAAGGTTTGAACATCTGTTTATGATTATGTTGTAAGTGGCTGATGATCCATTTTGTATTAAAATCTTAAAAAATCCCATCTGTTCAATAAAGCCATTATTGCATCGGTTCGATAGGCCATATTTATTTGGCACCAAAGGCAAATCGGTTGAATGATCTCATCCTCATCATGTGCATGTGCAATGTTATTAAATGGGATTACACTTATATTGCAGTCTTGTAAACATGTAAACAGCATTCTAAAGAAGCTTATAAGAATTGCTCACTGTGGTAATAAGAACCAAGCACTCACAGCATTTAATATTACTTTACATGTAAATGTTACCTTGCAGAAAATATCACAAACTTGATGTCATTACTTTGGCAGTAAATACATTTTTAGGATAGTTTTGCTATAAGGTTTTAGCTTAAAAGGTGCAGAGTTACATGTGTGCATGCATTGTAATGCAAAGGGATACCCAAAGGAGACACGTTTTGTCATCACAAACCTTTGTAAGCTTAGAAAAAGGAAGTTGACTAGTTTTGAATAGCAAATAAAATGGTTATATTTGCATTGTAGGCCTTATGACCTCTGGGTCATATTAGCATTACATTTACATTTCTACAATGCACAATTTACACAAAACCATTCTCAATTATTTAACATAACAATGATTGATTTATAAGAATATGCATGGATGTGTAAAAATCAGTTAAATTTCCCTTTCATGTTGTACACAAAACGTACACTATGTGGACAAAAGTATTGGGACACCCGACCATTATGCGGACGGGGACTTTAATATGGAGTTGGTCTCCCTTTGAAGCTATAATAGCTTCCACTCTTCTTGGAAGGCTTTCCACAAGATTTTAGAGTGTTTCTGTGTGAATCTGTGCCTGTTCATTCTGTAGAGCATTTATGAGGTCAGGCACTGATGTTGGAGTATAAGGTCTGGCTCGCAATCTCAATTCCAGTTCATCCCAAAGGTGCTGGATGGGGTGGAGGTCAGGGCTCTGTGTGCCCAGCCAAGTTCTTCCACACCAAACTCATCCAGCCATGTCTTTATGAAGCTTGCTTAGTGCACTGGGGCACAGTCATGCTGGAATAAAAAAGGTTCTTCCCCAGATTGTCTACAAAGTTGGAAATATGACGTTGTCCAAAATGTCTTGGTATGCTGAAGCATTAAGATTACCCTATACTGGAAGTAATGGGTCTAGCCCAAACTCCTGAAAAACAAGTGTGTCCCAATACATTTGTCCTTAAATTGTACATGCGAACTCTCGTTACTGCCACCTGGTGGAGGATGCGTTACTGCATGACAACGTCACGCGGATTTGCTTTCTCCTCGACGGCAGGTCACGTGACGAATGTTGGACAGGTGATGCACGCAAATCCCCTCAGATTTGAGCTGGAGGTACTGTTTGTTTTACTGTCTGAATATTGCCAACTTCTACTTAAAAGCTATGATGACCGAGAGTAGAACTTATTTCGCAGTTTTTATTAAGACAGAGTCTGAAATGGATGCCCACTCTCTGATGCACTAAAAGCTTATGGATGACGAGTCCACCCATATGCTTTATATGAACAAAAGTATTGGGACATTCCTCTTAACCACTGAATTAACGTGGCGCCTTACTTCCAGTGAAGGGCATAATCTTAAATGCTTCAGTATACCAAGACATTTTGGACAATGCCATGCTTCCAACTTTGTGGACACGGTTCGGGAGAGAACCTTTTCTATTCTAGCATGACTGTGCCCCAGTGCACAAAGCAAGCTCCATAAAGACATGGCTGGATGAGTTTGATGTGGAAGAACTTGACTGGCCGCACAGAGCCCTGACCTCAACCCAATCCAGTACCTTTGGGATGAACTGGAACGGAGATTGTGAGCCAGGCCTTCTCCAACATCAGTGCTCTACAGAATGAACAGGAACAAACTCCCACCCAAGCCCTCCAAAATCTTGTGAAAAACCTTCCAAGAAGAGTCCCAATACTTTAGTCCATACAGTGGAGGTCAATGTAAGCCCAGTAGGAGCCTTTTGGGATTCAGTCTTTGATTGCACCCAGGACTGTTAAAACTGAGTGAAACCTTGTGCGTATATCCCCTGCCTTCAAACCTGTTCACATTCATGTTCAAATTAACAACACAGTCTTTAAAATAGTGTCACAATACTATGCTGGTTCAATACAGGCCTTTTAGAGGCCAAAAAACTATACATTTAAAGAGTTTTTCCTTTATAGCTGCAAGGAACCTGACTCAGCTGTTGTAGGACATAGTGGAGGCCTTGAAGAAACAGAACACTGGGGATTGTTACAGCTTTTTTCCCAAAGTATAGTCTATTTGCTATCAGAAAACCGTACTGATCCTGGAGGAAATTGCTTATGTTACAATATAAAGTCTAACTAAATCTAATAAACATCTGTAGGAAAAAAGAAAGACACTATGCTATATACATAAATGCTATAGATAAGTAACTTACAGTTACTAATAACAGAGTGTGGTTAGGAGTATGTTACTGCATGTGGTAGAGATCAATAGTAAAAGTAATATTGACAAAGTAAAGTGGTCCCTTCTAGTCAAGCATGAACACAGCACAGCACGCAGTGTGAACAATGTGAAATTCTTCTCTGCATTTAACCCACTCACCAAGTGAAGCAGTGTGTGGGGAAGTACCTCACTCAAGGGTACCTCAGCAGTCCTAGGATTTGAACCCACAACCTTCCAATCGCAGGGGCAACTCCCTAACCACCAGGCCTTTTGTAATATTAACACAGCAAGACTATTGCACATATTGAATAAGTTATTTAGGAAACATTGTGAAATGTGTCTCATTAGCCAGTCTAGGGCTCTGGCATGATGACTCATTTTTCATTTCCAATTAGGCCAGTTGTCCAATAAAATCCTCATAATAAATCTTTGAGGTTGCAATGTAATCCTTTGTCCACTAGGTGTCCTTATCTCACCATCACAAAAATCAGGACGAGTGCCTCTCACCCTGCTCTCAGAGGGACCACCACCACAGCTCATTTCGTGGTAACCAACTTTTTTTTCCCACCAGTGCCTCTTTTAGAAACCCATTTTCCTGACTATTATTCTGATGTTTTCTAAAGGAAGGTCCTTGTTCAGTGGTAGCCATATGAGCCATTACCTTGCACTTTCTTTCATATACTTTTCAGGTACCTTTTTTAAACCTGTGCTTCTAAATGTCCTTAAATCTTATTAATCACTACAGTTTCCTCTCATTTGTTCAGTCATTGTTCTTTTCTGTCGGTCAAGAATGTGATCTGGGTCAATCTCTGTCGGGGTTAATCCTTTAATTGCTCGTGGTGCTGCTCCTTTCTCTGTGCTTTGTTTTGGTATGAGCTCACCTGGCTGTGGGTGTGGCTTTGTACACCTGTGTGCCCCACCCACTGTCCTGACTGTTCTGACAGCCTATCAGGTGACAGCGCTCCTTATATGGACAGGAGACTCTCTGGAAACATAATGCTTGAAACATAGATGGTGCTCCCTGAGGGGGACGTTTTCTTTTTCTGTTGACAAAGGTGTGTGTGTGTATGTGAGAGAGAGAGAGAGCAGAGAGAGCGAGTGACAGAGTGTATGTGTATGTGAGTGATAGAGTGTGATTGTGAGTGTGTGTGTGTGTGTGTGTGTTTTCCCTCTCTAAACCTCTTTGCTTTTCTTGAATTTGTTCCAACCTAATGAAGCAGCAATGAAACACACAATTGGAGACGTTCGCCTCGGCCAAAGCCAGCACGTACTTTTCATCCTAACCGTGAGGGGCTGGGAGGCTGTGAATGAAGAGAATAGAGTCACATGGCAGCTGACTACATGTGTGTCTTTGGGTTGGGGCCTAGCCGAGGATGGGGGGTACACTGTGGTCTTCAAACGTGTCCGTCAGCAGAGCTGTCATCCTGTCAGAGTGAAGCAGCAGAGCGAGGGATGGCGTCATGCCGCATTTGAGGGGTGTGTCGAGCAGGCCAAGGTGAATAGCTTCAAGCGTCAGGGCCTGGGGTTCCTGAATGGTCCCTCTGAAAGCAGTTTAAAAAGACGGAGAGCGAAAAGAGAAACCCACAAAGGGACAAAACTTGCTTGACAGGACTGTTGTCACCACGAGGCAAGGCAGGCACAGATGCAGCGGTCAGGAGAGGCTGGGGGACACTGGCCTGAGTGAGGTTCTGGCCATGTGAAATCAAGCTGGCTTGCCTGTTGTTCTTACCCTGTTCTCATTTTCCTCTAAGGAGTTCAAAATCAGAGCAAACACTTCAGCATAGTGAAGAGTGTACACTTTGAGTATTAAAGATCCCAGAAAGGGTTCTTTGCATGATGCCACAGAAGAACCATTTTTGTGGTTCTCTAACGAAAACTTACAATGGATGCTTCCTCATATAATCAATATAATTGAGAAATATGAGTATGAAGAACCTTTTTAAAATGTAGAGAACCTCCACATAAAGAAACCCATTAATTTACATTGATGTGAAGGCACATGCACACGCATCTCATTCACAAAAATGTTTCTCTAGGGAACTAAAATGATTTGTCATCGAAGAGATCTGTGCTGCACCTTTGTTTTTAAGAGTGTAGGAAATCAGAGTAACTAAAACACTAGTCAAGTTGAAAATATTTTCTTATTGCTCCTCTTAGGTTTGGCCGTTTCGCAAAATGAGAGCTACAGTGACCGATTGGGTGAGACAAAATATAACGTCGCTGTCAGAACAAAACAGTAGGTATTTTTAAAAATGATAACTTTACAGTAGAAGGGTAAAAACCGTTCATAACTCATAACCCCCACTTTTTCTGTGACTCTAAATCACACTTGTAGAATCGCTCACAATTTATTTGTTCAAACCAAACTATACATGTGCCTGATTAACTCCACTAAAATATTTTATGACTTTCAAATGGATGCACATATGCCACACACACAGCACTGACACTTACAATACATCATTTTGTTTGTTAAGAAAGCTTTCAAAAGTATCAATACATCAACAGGCAATAAACACTCCAATAAACACAGTTATCATTTGCATTAGGTCACAGATTACATTGTTTAACCAGGAATCGGTGATCAGTACAGTACAGTTTAACGTAACCTTGGCTAAAATTGTCCACTCTGCACATGTTTACATTAAATGGTCTCACAGGCCACAAGCTTACACCTTAAATGGTGTTTTATAGGATCAAGGACTAGTGTAAATCTGGTCGGCAGTTCTATTGAGCTTTGAATAATCACACTGCTTATCAACATCTGCCTTAATTTGCTAATGAAATGTTTTTGTGAAAAAAAATTGTAATATAATAATAATAATAATAATAATAATAATAACAATAATAATAATACATTTGATTTAAGTGTTTCAGAACACTCAAGGACACTGTAAACAACCTAAGAATAAAAGAATAATAATAATAATAATAAAAAAAAAATACAATAATAATGACAAGATCACTATGGGCTACAGGTTAGAAAATAGAAAAGAAAGAAACAAGAAAATGA
>JBBPCY010000001.1:43947254-43969693 GCA_037974405.1 Brachyalestes nurse
CTAGATACATATGACTAATATATAGATACATATATTAGTCATATGTATCTAGTTAGCCTATATAGTTTTTCTTGCTCTTTATAATCTTTATATATTCGTTCAATCACATCACTGGAGTGCTGTCTTTAGTGAGTGTGATCTTCAGGCCAGCAACCTGGCACATGCTCCACCTTCCACTCCAGCACTGGTACTGGGTCGTTGAGTTGAAATGATTGTGCTGATTGTGGCTTTAATGAAAGTGCAGCATTTCCTCTATTAAGGCCATAACATTGTTAGTTTCATTTACAAGCTGTGGGCTAGGAAAGCGAGACGTTTTCCTGTATAAACAGGCAAACGGTACGTTCTTGATTTTATGATCTCGTTCCTCCATCTGTCTCCCGCTCAAACCGAGTAGGGATGTCCATTGGTGCGTTCGCCACCTCTCCACATACAGTAGCAGCACATTTCCCCAGCAATCTTATTTTCAAAGGCCTGAACAAACACCAGCCTGTGGGAAGGTGCGTGTTATGACAGTTTTGAAACGGCGGACAGCTGTATCTCGCGCCATTGTAGCACGTTGCCGTTATGTAAACGGCTGTGGCTTATCTCTCGACCAGCTTTGCATAACGAGACGTGGAGGTTTCCCACACTGCTTTGCATTTTTACAGGAGCGTTTGAGCAGCCGGCTCTCCTCTTATTTGCTGTAGATAAGAGGACTAGTTTTTCCCGCCATTTTCTGTCATTCGAGTGTTTTCAGTTACGCACTTTATTGCATGAGCGTTTGAGGCATTATGAGGCACTGCTGGTAGCCGCCACAAGTCAGCATGGCAGTTGTGCAGTTGAGGAGCTCATGCTGTAATGTAGAGTGTAGATAAGGATGGGCGGGAGAGATTTGTACAAGCAGGAATGGAAACCATGCTTTGTCTTAGCATGCTGCGATTTGGGAGAACATGGCTCCAGGTGTTATCTGGCAGGATTATGTTTATAGCCCTGTGCTTGATGGAAGCACTCTTAGTGTTAAACCCCATTTCCAGTGGAAGGCTATTCTCCATGAAAATGCTACCAGTCTGAAGAAAAAATGGATTTGAAGGTGGCTTGTAGAGTAATAAAATGTGAAGTAAAGTAGATCACAGGATGACAACAGTAGTCACATTTATCCTAACATTAGGGCTAACAGCCTCACACTTCCAGGGTTGGGGGTTCGAATCTGGGTCCTGGCCATGGTGACGTGGGTTTCCTCCTGTGTCTCCGGTTTCTCCCACAGTCCAAAGACAGGTGAGCTGGTTCCCTGCCCAGGGTGAGTCCTAGGGTTAGGCCTAACATTAGTAAGAAAGAGCTAAGCCTTACTATTTGTTTCCAGTTATAATTCTAATTGTGCACATACACTATTTGGATAAAAGTATTGGGTCATGACTATTGTTGAATTTAGATGAACCCATTACTTCCAGTGAAGGGAAAAGTAAATGCTTCACCACACCAAGATGCTTTGTGGACACAGTTTGGGGAAGAACCTTTTCCAGCATCCTATTCCAGCATGACTCTGCCCCAGTGCACAAAGCAAGGTCCATAATAACGTGGTTGCATGAATCTGGTGTGGAAGAACTTGACTTGCCTGCAAAGAGCCTTGACCTCAACCCCATCCAACACTTTTGAGATGAACTGGAACGGAGATTATGAGCCAGGCCTTCTCGTCCAACATCAGTATCTGACCTCATATATGCTCTACAGAATGAATGGACACAAATTCCCCCAGAAACTCCAAAATCTTGTGGAAAGCCTTTCAAGAAGCTGTTATAGCTACAACAGGGGACCAACTCCTTATTAAAGTCTATGTATTTGAACGCAGTGTCATTAAAGTTCCTCTTGGTGTAATGGTCCATATAGTGTATTTGTGAGTGATATTTCTCTTAGTGTTTAAATGAATTTTATAAGGTCTTATTGTAGTCAGTTAGTTGGTGATATATTTCTTTTAGGGTAGTGTTTGTTTAAGCATGATACTCCTCAGTGGCAGTGGTGGAGGAAGTACTGAAGCTTAGTACTTAAGTAAAAGCACAAATATCCTACAAAATATGTACTCAAGTAAAAGTGCTACATCAACAATCTTACTTAAGTAAAAGTACTAAATACTTGCTTTAAAATTTACTTTAAAGTTTTTTTTAAGTAAAAGTACTCACACAATGGTTTGTCTCAACATCTGGAGTGTGCCATTTTGTAAAAGAATAGTAGATATACTGACTTACACCTCTACCGACACTGGTGTGATTTTGATACTATTTCTGTATATCAACATACGTTTCGCTAGATAACAGTATCATAACATGTCATTACATACCCAAAAGCATAGCATACCATAGCATATCTTACCTTTATATGTTTCTTCAAATTTAAAGGGGAGTTTTTAAATGTCAACAATTCTTTGGGTTGAGGCATGGGATACACTGAAAACCCAAAGACTCCTTTGAGTTTGAGTCTTTACTCCTTTGAACTCAAATAACTTTCTTAAATACGGCCAAGGTCTTCTTGAAATCAAGCTAGTCTACAGCTCCTGCTGCAAATTGACGCGCGCTCTGCCATAATTGGAGCTCAGGGCATGAACTGGACATCGGGCATACCGGGACCGGTCAGGTAAATTTGGGCTGCCGCGGAATCCCGTCAGCACCCAACCTCCCAACTCCCCCCAAAGAAAAACAGTGAGAGGGCCCCCGGTGGGCGGGGAATCCCGTCAGTAAACCCCCCAACACCCCGAAAGCACGATATCGAGAGGGACACCGGCGCATGTTCCTGT
The DNA here is from genome assembly GCA_037974405.1 of Brachyalestes nurse. NCBI lineage: Eukaryota > Metazoa > Chordata > Actinopteri > Characiformes > Alestidae > Brachyalestes > Brachyalestes nurse. The sequence goes on from JBBPCY010000001.1 coordinate 43,950,019, forward strand.
TAGCCCCACTCCTTTGAGGGGGGGTGGGTTTAAAAAATGCCTGGTAAGATTTTTTGTCCCAGCCCAGCCCTGTTGGAGCTAATACAGCCACCTGATTTGATAGGAAATGGCAAACAATGCCAGAACGCTACAGGCTAACCATTTTTTCATGCAAGATTTTGAGGAAATTGTGTTCATAAAATGTAATGAGTAACGGCATAAATTGTAGAAATGTAGTGGAGTAGAAGGTATAGATAATTACCGCAAAATATAATGGAGTAAAATAAAAAGTATGCATTATTATTTTTATTTCAGTAAAGTACAGATACGTAAAATGTACTTAAGTACAGTAACGAAATACAAATACTTTGTTACATTCCACCACTGCTCAGTTGTAATCGTCACATTATCGCACTGTCCATCTCACTGGCAATCAGTTCTGAGAATTCAATCATGGCACCTTTAGCTCTGTCAGAGGCGCCAAGGCACTAGCATGTCCACACCGACCACAGTGCAGTATCTTAGTTTGCAAAATCAGAGCTTTCTGTGTGCTCCTGTGTTTTCTAACTCTGATGGGAAGATGCATTAGGTATGGCCTGCAATTTTGGTTCAAACCCAAAAACTTTATGTTCAAGCTCAAGCCTGATCCGACCAACCTGATCCGGGTCAACTGTCTGAAGCTCTAGAAAATTCTGTCTAAAATTCTCCTGAGCCAATCCATTGTCACCAACGTACCAAATAAAACATGTTGCCAGTTAAATTACTGCATAGCAGCAATTATAGCCATCACTAGAAAAATGATTAAAAACATATGTGATATTATCAAATAATTACCTATCCAGATTTAAGATAAAATTCTTCTCTAACTTGTGGTGGGGTGCTGTACCGCCTGGGGTGAGTCCCCTATGTTCCAAATGTCATTAGTCTGATTTTGTCATTCCATCATTCAATAAATGTCAAACCATCAATCTAACAGCAATTGTTACATGCTTTTAAAAGGAAAGGACATGTTCTGTGTGTGTATATATCTATCTCCTTTGTCCTAGAGCCACTGTGTCAGTTGATGTACAAGGTTTCAGTATCTATCGGAAAAGAAAAAGTTGTATCATGCCATCTTTAACTCTGCTGACTCTCTTTCTCTCTCTCTCTCTGTCTTTCCCTTCCCTCTGTTTTTCCCACTTGCTCTCCCCTTCCAAATCAGATCCAGGGTTTTTAAAGCACACCACAGCCAGGTACTGTGCAGAGTGTGAATTATGGTAATGGTTCCTGGCAGGAGAGAAAATAAGTGCAGTTATTAAAATTAATCGCCGCTGCTCGTCCTGCGGTCCAACCCACAGGCAGGGGAGGAGAGAGTGGAGAGCCAGACCTCATGAATCCCCTCCCTCGCTCCACCAGAGTACCTCCTTGAGTGTGTATGAGATATGCTTGTGTATGTGTGTGTGCCGTCCATTTTACAGCCCTTTTCTTGCTGGAAACCGTCCTTTGGATGGTTTGGCCAGTGTGTTGGTATGATGAGGCCAGGTGCCAGGCACTTGACAGCCATTGAGGTTTCTGGCCCTCTTTTGCCTCACATCTTTAACAAGGTCCACAGGGCTGCAGACAGACGAGCCTCAGTTCTGAAATTTTTCCCTCTAACTCTGTGCTTTGAAGTGGGAATCCTAGTGCTGGACGGGTTCTGACGTAATAGTCGCTTCTGACAGGACCCAAAGGCCAAGGCCGTGTTCTGCAGCTCTGTCTTACTGGCCTATATAGGCGTGCTCACAAACACTCCTTTTTCCAACCAGTTCCAGATCCTGTCACACTCCAGTTCTCTCACCTTAATGACTGATTCAAGCCACAAAACCTGTCTCCGGTTAGCCCTTCGTTTACGGCAGCCCAGGGATTGAGAATGGCCTATCAAATTGGTTTATTCAGTGTGTCCATGGCAGTCTATAAAACACCTATAAAGGACAGGGTATAGGCTCGCCAACCGCTATGATTTCGCTACCAGAATGCTTTCTTTGTTTGTTCAGGGCACAGCTGCTGAAGTTGGCCCACCTTTGCTGCACTTCAGTCTGACTTTTTGTTTTCCAGAAAGCTGTACAGTAGCCTAATTTAACACATTCAGATCAGCAAACAGACAAAATAACACAATTAATTATCCACATTGACTGGCTGAAAAGGTTTATAGTGAAAGAGGCCCAGCCTCCTAATAAAAAAACACAATAAAAACAATAACAAGAACACTTAAAATAGACCTGATATTAAACAACAGTTCATATTCCTGTTTGCCTTTCTAAATTATTTATTTATTTGTGTATCACATTTTGTCTACAACATTACTGTTTACTGCTTTTGTGTAAAATTTGTATGTACAACTTGAAAACCAACTTGAATTGCGATTAAAATGTTTTTCATTTAACCCACATGCAAGACTAAAACATACTATTTGATATGACAGCTCCAAAATCTTAATAATAAAAGCGATGAAAAGCTTCTTGATTGATTTAAACATATTCAATGGCTATTTGTTCATCTGCTGTTTATATCTGTAGCAGCTGGTCAGATATAAGCCTCCTCTCAGGTCTTGTGGCCTGAAGCCCCACCTAAAGAGGTGCTGGCTGCTAACTAAGAGACTCTAAAACAGCAGCAGCAGGTTTTATGACCTTTAGTATTACTATTAGTGAGTGTGTGTGTGTGTGTGTGAGAGAGAGAGAGAGCGAGAGAGACAGAGAGAGAAATGTGTGCCTGTTTTTCACCAGAGTTGTCTAAATTGGTTCTTGGACAGACTGTGGTGTTTAGTCTCTGAAGTCATTAGTTCAGTTGTACAGACTGCTCATTAGCTGGGTTGTTTGTACATGTACATCAGTCTGTTGTGTCTGTTGTATCCTTGTCTCTGTATTATTCCACGAACAGGGCTCATTTGTACCTGATCTACTCCAGATTTGAACTGCTTTAGTTAAGCCGTGAGGGCCGAGGAGTTTCTGAGCATCGGCCTCAGCCGTGGTGTTTGGTGAAAGAGCGCTCCGCTGGGGTACAGGGTACAGTGTGACCTGTGTTATTGCAGGTGCGTGCAATATTACGTCTGATTATGAAATATGTGAGACATTCACTACTTCTATTTTCTCAACTGCTCAAATAGTGTTAGAGTGGCCTTCTGAGGTTTTAGAAAAACAGTATGATTTCCTGGGGAGAGAGCGAGGGAGAGAAGTAAAAGATGTACGGCTTTATTTAAAGAAAAGCATGCTGAATGATGGCCCGCGCTTTGAGTGGGCTTTGCGAGGCTGTGTGTGGTGAAGTGTTTATCTTTGTTCTCAGCACCAGGTGAGAGATATATGTGACATCTTTGAACTAGGTCTGTATCTTACTAAAAAGTGCTGAACAGTTAAATGAACATACATTGTTAAACATATCTATTGTATGAAGTAATGCTAAAATGCAGTATTTAATTAGGCAGGCATTTCAATTAGTTGCTGACGTCCATGATTGTAGAAAACAAATACAAAAACACTCTGTAATGCTCTATAATAGGGCTGCCCATAGTGTGGCTTATGAGGGCTTTTGATTTGGCTTATCAGAACATTACCTTAACCTCACCCAATGACAGCACTGTAACTTATTACTTTTCTGTTTTCATAACCATTATAATGGAATGATTATAATTAAATAACAGTCACTAGATTATTGGTACTGGCAGATAAGAGATCCAGGCAAGAATGGCTGTAGTATGCGGACATTACAATATGGTATGCAAGATATCCTTGACAGTGGATAAATTCCCACAGGCTCTGTGTTGTTTCGTCCCCAGGCTCCAAGGGTCTATGTAGACTGGGGGAGAGCTTACAGTGTTCTCTATGGACCTGTAAAAGTCAGTGGAGCCACATAAGCCTAAGCAAGAGGCCCATTTGGGTTTCTATAAAAAGCGTCGGATAGTAAAAAACACACTTTAGTGGGGAAATCTGGCATGTTGTTTTTGGATCGGCGCTCAGTTGGAGCTTTTGAGTGAAGCTGTGGCCCCCTGTTGGCTTATTTTCCTCAAGGGAGGGTCTTTCACCTCCATCGCTCTGCTTCTCATGAAGAAGTAATTTTACATCATGTCTGCACTCCAAAACATTTCATACGCACACCCTTCATCTTTGCTCCTGCTCTTTAAGAAATAAAGGTTAGGGTGTGACACTGTATGTATGTACGGGAACAGTGTAGGTGCCTGGTTACTGGTGAATCACGCCCTATCCAGCTGTATAAGTTTTGCTGATGACATGACGGATAACTTTTTGCCCCACCTGTTTTTTACCAGCTCCTCTTAACGGATTGCATTTCACTCCCATCTGATTAATGCGTTGATTGAACCTGGTGAACTCTCTTATTTATGGTAAATATGTTCTTCAAGCATATGAAAAAAGGCAAATGTGAAAACTGCTCCAGAGTATCCAAGGGCCTAAAGCCCAGGGGGAAACCCCAAAACCTCACAGTAAACGATTTTAAAATGTAGATAGTTTTATGAATGTTTCAAAATTACATTTGTCAATTATAAGATGCAAGTCTGTATAAAATAAATGATCAGTTCGGTGTGGAGTGAGGAGGAAAAGCATTTGTGGAGTAACAGTGCAAATAGTGCCAATTTTATACTTTGAGCTTGACACCACTCTTAAAAACGTACCTTTGCAGTGTTGAAATGATTTTTACCCTTATTTTTCATTTACTACTTTCATTTACTTACTAGGTCTCCCCATCATACAATGCTGCCAAGCCAGCCGCTGCATCTTTTCAAACTCCACTAAGACAGTGTTACTGGGTTGCTCAGCACACTGGGAGGAGAGCACTAACTGCAGCTGACTAACTAATGTCAGCTGAATGACGCCAGTGCTGGCTAGGATTGTGCTGTTGAGTGATGGGGAGAGAATAGGCCATTCTACCCTCCCAGAGAGAGCGAGGCCAATTATGCTCTCCTGGACTCCTGGCCACAGATGGCTGTGTCACTGCTAAGCATCGGACATGCTCTCCTAATGGCTTGGCCAACTTTTTGACGGTTGCACGTCTGGAGGTACACTTTAGTAAACAATATGGGCTAAATAGTGTTTGCAATACAGCAGTGTTTCTTTGGGATGCCATGTTTCTTAAGGTAGACTGAGGTCTAAATATCGAGTTCTCAGTACATTCATACACCAATCAGCCATAATGTTAAAGCCACCTGCCTAATATTGCCATCATGCCACCAAAACTACTGATGAATTGTGCCATCGCAACTTGTCGAAGCCACTTAGATGATTGTTGTCACTTAGTTTTTCCTGCTTCTAACACATTAACTTCAAGAAGTGACGCTTTATGTCCTGCCTAATATAGCCCACCCTTCGACAGGTGCCATTGTAGCATGATAATCAATGTTATTCACTTCACATATTAATGTCAGTTCTCTGACATTATAACTGGCTAATATTTCAGAATGATTGGAATCTAGAAAATCTACACTAGAATAGAAGCCTAGCCTTACAAGTCTTACCTGGAGGTGAAACTATTCCAAATCAACAATACATTTCATTGTTTATGAGAGATGAGTCATCATGTGATTTTAAGCAATAGCAAATGGAGCACAGTTTTGTTCGAACCTGGAGTTTTGGTCTGAAACCGAATCCAAGAACTTTCCAGAGAATGTGAAATTTAAACCCACCCAATGCCCAAAACAAATTCGGGAAATGAGGTCGGAACCTACATTTACCCAATTTGAGAAATCAGGCCATGAGGTGTTCGGACAAATGTGTTAAGCTCTATAGTGGAGAGATCAAGAGGTTCCCCGGCTGCACTGAAAGCTGTCCACACAGTCTTAAAGTTATATTGAGCTTTCCTCACTGGACTGCGAACGTATGTTCTCAAAAGGTGTTAGAGCGTGCAATGGAGAATTCACAATAGACAAAAATACTATAATGAACAGAGTTGATCAAACATGCAGATATCATTATACACCTGTCTGAAATTTAATACCTTGAGTTTTGTCTCGTCCAACAGGGTTCTTTTAGGTTGATTTTGATTGGCTGAAAGCCAGTCATCAGATGGAGGCCACAGTTTGAAAGCATTGTGATGTAACAGCGGCACTCCTTTCTGCGGACTTCCCCAAACCCTTTCTTAGTGATCTATTAGATAGTGTAAACACACACACACTGACATTTCAAGCACTCTGTCATTATTTGCTTGTGTTTATTCTTGCACACATGTCAGTCAATTTCTGTCATGCACTGGTGGCAATGAAAGGAGCCTAGGCTGAGCTCAGGGGCTGGTTAAAGCCCTTTAACCAACCCTGGGCTGAAGCCAGAATCATCAGGGATTCAATGAATCAGACCCTTCGTCATCTGCCCCATTGTCTTACTTTTCTTCCTCTCACTGTGACCTTTATGCAAATACTGGTCTCTTTGTCATCTTGAAAGACTTGCAAGATAATGAGTGTGGCTGAAACTATGTGGACATGGCTAAGTCAGTGGGTGACCCAGTTCCAGAGACAGTTTTGGACATTATGGGGTAAGAGAAGTAGGTCAGCTTTGCACCAGTTAACTGTCGTGTAGGCCCGTTTTTTTTCTTGCCCGTGTGGAAGTACTCAGCACCGGTTTTGCTGTTTACTTCCTGAGTGGGCTGAATTTCCCAGAAATTATCCAAGTATTTCTGAACTCTTCCTGGGGTTTGTTTTCCTTAAATGGGTTTGTGAATAAGACATGTGGTTTTGAATAAAAAGGAAGCATTATGTTTTTTCTTGTTATTATTAAATTTGATAATAATATACATGTGATGTAGAACCAAACCGTGTCAGGACACAAACAGCTCCCATTAAGTGAAATTGCAACATCTAGGCCTTATATTCATATTATGAAGAAATATAAAGTTGTGATCACTCTGCGATTCGACTTCCGAAGACTTATTTACACATCTATAATTTTTGGTTCATTTTAATATTTTCACCATGCTTGTTTTATTTTAACTCAAGCGTTTTAGCAATATTTTTATTTCATTGTTAAGTTTGGGTTGGAAGTCAAAGTGTTGGAAAATATAATAGAAAATTGTCTATTCAGGATATTTTGTTTTTGGGTATCCCAGTGGATACAGGATACTGGTTAGGCCTCCAGGATCTGGACAGAAGGCCTAACATGCTAGACTAACTATCAGTACAATAAGTAAGTGATATAAGAATAAACTAAATACATTTTATTTACAATTTTCCACAGCTCACTGTGAATGAGTGGTAGCCTAACAAGTTTGCAAATTGTTGTTATAAATGGAATTCGCTGCCATGGATTCGCTGTAAATCTGTAAAATACAAGGTATATTAGTATTAATGTCTGTTGTAAGTTTAAATTTGGAGCAACATTTGCAGGTTTCAAGTGTTTATGTTTCACCTAAAAAGGTGAAAAAATGTTGCAAGAGCGTTAGCTTAATCCAAACATATTCTTGGAAATCCTATTCATATTGTTAGAACACTCATAAAAGTCTCTTAACACTGGAAATAGATATAGATAGATATTATTACCATGTACATTGTGTCAGTCTGAGGTATTGTTCTGCAGGCCAAATAGCACAAATTACACACGTCTATACAGATAAATAAATACATTTACCAAATCAGTTGATCTGTTCATCTGCCTTTATCATCTATTGCATAGTAACAACTGTACGCAATAAATGAAAGTCTTTTTAACTTTCAGCTTCTAACTTTCATTCATATTAGTTAAAAGTATTTTCTAATTGGGTTTTGGGAATTCAGCTCATTATAAACAGTCAAAGTGTCCATATGTACTGTGTTTGAGTCAAAGGTCACAGCGTCACTGTGTCATTGTCTAAGCAGGACAGAAGCTTGGCATTGCCCTTGACCTGCTGCGCTATGTGTGGGCACTGTCAGTGTTCACTCCCAGAACAGTGTAACAGATCTGAGAGGCCGCCACTGAGACCCAGCCCAGCCGCAGCAGCAGCTTGAGCCATAAACACACACGCACACACACACTTGTACACTATATCAGGTCACCCCAACATGCAAGGCCAGCTTGGCCATCGCGTTTGATGTGGTCTCCTCAGTTTTCTTGACATTTGGTGCGTCTGTTGCCCCTGCGATCCACACATTCCTTGGTTGCGTATCAGACCACCCTGAGCCGCATGCCTTGCCCTACACCCCTCGCCCTCTGCTCCCAGGCCCATCTGGACTCCTTAACCTGCAGCGTTCCACAACCGGTTACCGTGTGTATGTGTGTGTGCGTGTGTGTGTGCGTGTGTGGCCAGATCCCTATCACACACCGGACACTGTATCTGTGCTATCTAGTATCTCCTGTGTGTATAAAAGGAGCTTGTCTAAGACATACAATATTCCCTTTCTCCTCATTAAAAGGGATCAAGACCCTCCTTTCATCCTGTTTAGGGTTCCAAACATTAGCTTTTTTAGTGCTCACATTTGAGGTTCAGCTTCAGAAAGGACCTGTTATGATGGCAAGCACAGATTACACTTTTGGAAATGAATGGAAGGAAATGAATGAGTGACATTATAAAAGCCAAAGCACTGACCGGTGCATGTAACTGTATGACTCGGGACAAATACAAACGCACACTGATGTAATCCCAAACGCAGAGCAGACAGATAAGATCTGCTTGTAAAGAGGAGAGTTTCTCTCTCTCTCTCTATCTCATACACCCAATCAGGATGCAAAACAAAAAAGGTTGGCCTAATTGGGGAAAAAAGTGCCTTTTACGTTAAACTGGCCATTACTGTCAGTCTGAAAGCACACAACAGTGCCCAGACAAAAATATATTTCATCACTGTCTTAAAAAAACTACTTTTTTGCACCATTTAAAAAGCCAGCCACCCATACAGTGTGTGAATTATTTGAAACAAAATCTTGTTACTTTAACATGTATTAAAATTAGGGTGAAAAATTCCCATCTCATGTTAGATGTTAGATTACAGTAATTTGATGTTTTCATACATTTTACTATAAGATTTGTGTTCCTTGGGTTTGAACATGTACGGTGGTGTTTTTTAAAGGATTTTTGTTTAAAGTCCAGTTAAACAAATGAGGCAAAATATTATACTAGGCCCTTTATTTATTAGGGATAATGATCCAATATTATATATCTGTGAGTGGAAAACCTTTGCCTTTAGGCTCTGGTAGGACCCTCCTTGTGCAGCAATGAGTACATCTAAAGATTTCTGGGAACTATTGAAACTATCCTGTACATCAGCTTGAAGGAATATTAGCCCGGTCTAATTCACTGGTATAATTCACAATTTATTGCCATCAGTGATGGCAGCAAAACAGGCCCCAACCATGATGCTACCACCACCATGTTTCACAGATGGGATAAGGTTCTTATGCTGGAATAAAGTGTTTTCCTTTCTCGACATATAACACTTTTAAACATATAACACTCATAAGTTCAATTTTGGTTTCATCTGTCCATATAAAAAATGCCTTCTGGCTTGTCCACATGATCTTTAGCAAAGATGGGGAGTAATGTTCTTTTAGGAGACTAATGACATTTTCCTTGCACACCATTATTCTCTTGATGAGTTCTCCTGGTGGGCTCATGAACATTAACATTAGCCGATGTGAGAGAGGCGTTTAGTTGCTTAGAAGTTCCACTGGGCTCCTTTGCGACCTCATGAAGTATTACACTCTTTGCTTCTAAAGTGATCTTTGTTGGTTGATCACTCTTGTGGAGGGTGACAATGGTATTTTGCCTGTATTTGTACTCCGTCTGTCTGATTGTGGATTGGTGGAGTACAGACTTTTGACAGTGTATGTACATGTACACTTTTTCTTCTTTTTTTAAAACTATTTTTAAATAACAATCTCTGTATTTCTGCATGTGCATATAGGTCAGTGGCAAAGCGGTTTAGGAGGTTGAGTGTACATTGCTAATCTGTTATTTAAAGGACTTTAGTCATGCACTCCATTAGCCCTTGCAGGTCAAGGTCTATGGCTGCGGATTGAGTTTTCTGATGACTGGTATGACTGATATGTGGATGGGAGTGTTTATGGGTCTCTGGAGCAGGTGTGTAATCTGAAAGGCAGCGATGGAGGCTCTACTGCTGATAAGACTCTGAGCTGTCCTGTTTAATAGGAGTGTCATTTCAATATGGCCAATGTGTAACCTATCTGTGCTTAAAGCCTATAACTGTCATAGAGATCAGAACAGACCTGTAAACACACACACACACACACACACAAACACACACCTAAACCATGTATTTGTGATCGAAACAGTTTCCTTGTGAAGACCCGCAAAATACCACACTTCTACAGATTTTTGATTTTTTTCTTAGAACTCTTGGTCCTCACAAGGGGCTAAATATTGGGACTCATACACAAACTTACTCATACAATTGAATATTTGTAATACTTGTATACACACACACACACACACACACAAAACTAGTTCTCACACTGTTACACACACACATACACAAACACAATTTTGCCTAGTTCTCACACTCTCATACATGCATAAACAAACATGTTCATGGTACGGGCTGTATCTCATTATCTCAGACTCTCTCTCACACACACACACACAGGTTCCCAGTTTCCCCACTTCTACGGATTTTTTTTATATTTTCTTTCCATCTTAGGACCCTTGACCCTCACACAGTGCTAAATATAGAGTCACATACACAAACATAGTCATGCAATTGGTTATATCTAATACTATCTTTTACACATGCACAAAAACACACACACACACACATCTTTTTGACTAGTTCTCACACATGAATAAACAAACATGCTCATGCTATGGGTTATATCTCATTATCTCAAATAAGTACATACACAATTTTCTCAGATCATCCCACATATATACATAGAGTGCTGTGGTAGTCATCCATTACAAATTATTAATGTCTTCTCACAAACTGTTTTACAGAAGAGTAGCAAAGTAACAGGAAATGAGATTACCATTGTTGGGCAAGTTACTTCAAAATTGTAATTTGTTATTTATTACTTGTTACTGTAGTTTCAAAGTAATTCGTTACAATATTTACTGTATTCAAAATGTAAGGCATTACACTACTATTACATTACTTTTAAGTTACTCACACCAAAATGGAAATATGGATTTGGAATCTAAATGTAGCTCATGACGCTCAATTAGCTCATTACACAGCCAGTGGAAGGTGATGTTGTATCTGACTGAGCTAGGCTTATGGTTAAAAACAGTACTATCCTATGTTAGATCAGCTGCAGGTTCACTCATCTCTCTGTTCTGTCTAACTACAAGAAGTGAAACATTTTGCGCGGACGTTTCTCCTCTCTTGTATGAAGAAAAAAAAACATACTCATAACTTTCTAAAATCCACACACATCTGTTCCTGCTGGTGACAATCACAGGTTCTTTTTTTCAGGATCACAATTTTATCTAGAAAGCAATCAACAAAATGAACAGCATTTAAAGGAACGTGCCCATACTTGCCTAAAAACTAGTACAAATGCATAGTGCTAAAAAGCTGCCTCTGTTTTAAGTCTTTATGAATAAAATAATGTAATGTTTACCAAACTGTTTATGCAGTTACATCAGCAACAAGTAGAGCAGCAGCAAGTAACAATACATTTTTAAATGATGCCTGTGGCATTTAAAAATGAATCACAGAATCACAAAACTGGCCAAATTGCGTGACACGCTTGTCTTTAGCTTGGAGATCTTTATCTGTTTCATATTAGCATGCAGTCTGATTAGATGCCTTGAGAGACAGATGACTAAATGAGCCTGAAGTGGAAAGTTTAGGCATGACTTACATGGTGCAATTGTTCTATTATGACTTACAATAAATTCAAAACAGAGATCACATCCACAGTTGTACTGTCACTGCACATGCACATAAAATACATTAGTAGACAAAGATAATATATTTTGTGGTGTTATGTTAGTTATTTTATTTACTTAGGAACATATGTGTAAGTTAAGATGAACCTTTTTTAGTCCCACAAGTGGGAAATTTGCAACACAAGTAATGAAATTCCTATTGCGTATATAACTGCAATGGATTGAATGATTGAAGTTCGCCATGATGTTCTGTAAATAAGTCATTATTTCAACTTTATCTTAGCATTCATGCAAACTTGAGCTATAAACTATTTCTGCCTTTGAATCTGCTCTTCTTTTCTAATGGCATCATTTCTCAATATTGCTGTCACGTTTATTTTAACATGTAGAAAACATGACCTAATAAAGCTGAGCATTTGTAGGTTTTTACTTTGTGGAATATGTTGGCCGCAAACCATATAAAATCAGCTTTTCTGCCCTGCAGTATGTGTGTGGTAAGGTTATTTTGGATGTAAATGGAGTGTGTGGTTGATGACTCAGTGTTCTCAGGCTGGTAGAAAGCATGTGAAGGCCTCTGTTTGAAGAGACTAAACAATGCTTTCCCCAGTTTCCTCATTCTCTAAGGCCTTCTCTCTGTTCTGTTGTGTCTGTTTGGCAAAGTCTTACTGAATATTTTGTCTCTGTCAATAAAAAGCCACTCCACCTGAACTGGAAGCACTCTGGGCCTTTTTGGTAAACAAGACTCTGAGCTGTTTTCTTCTTAGCTGGCCGTGTTCTTCTCCTGCCTATTGTCCCTTCAGCTGTAAGGTCATCAGGCTAAACAGCACAGCCTGTACAGAAAACTCCAGCCGCTCCACATAGAGCTGCCTTTTGTTTTGTGTTACTGATGAACAAGTAGGTTAAATGAGGGAAAATGCTCGCTTGTTTGAAAGCTTCATGATTACCTTTTCCACCAGGCCTGCCAGTAATAATGTTTCTTTCAGAATGCAATATTAAGAGGGGAAAAAACAGTCCAACCCCCCTCCCCCCAGATTTTCCTGTTGAAGACAGTTTAAATAAGGACTCTCATATAACAGCCCCTATCCCCACCTAATGGCTCTTAATTGGACCTGTAAAAGCTTTACAATAAAGGCTACCTCTACATGGAGTTGGCTGCAGAGCGTATGGCACAAATCACGGTTGGTGTTATTTGCTGGAACGACAGGCAGGCTGAGGAAACGAGCAGGAAAGAAAGATCAAGAGCGAGAATGGGAGTCACTGAACAATATATAATTTGTCAATCGTCATCACACTATTGCCTTTCAAATCTCAGAATGCTGCAATAGGCAAGTTGTCATTGTGTGCTGTGATCATCTTGAATAAATTTGTTGTTCCAGACAAATTTCTGTGTTTGGATGTATAGAGGGATTGATGTGATCCTAGAATGGTCGAAGTAATGCAGGCCATCCTTTAACCTTGGTACATCAAGGTGCTTTTAGTATATTGCAATAGCTATTATTGCATTATGTAGCAATATAGACCCAATATTGTGTTGTCTACATGTAATATTGAAATCGGACACTTCAGTCCAGTCCTAAACAAATAAATGTTTGTTTATGGCAAGTTTTTAATACATTTTAATGGCAAGTGAGATTTTTTTTTTGTAAGTTTCCATATCAGGGTAGAACTATTGTCAAACAAAACGACAAAAAAGAAGGAAATATATTTCACAATTGACTTCTTGCTTCCAGGTTGATGAAACCTTCCTGACTCAGGTAGCATCTAATCCTAACAAGGGAACAATAAAACATCTGTGTCATGAGGACATTACCAGTGAGTAATATTCAGCAGAATAGGAGAAATGTGATTATGCCACTCTTTGCTTAGGTTGACAATGGCTGTTAATTTTTTTTTTTATTTGAACAGAGCAGCTGCCCTTTACACAGTGTGATTAATTGATCAATAGAAATAGCCCAGAATAACAGTGTTTTACATTTACATTCTGAAAAGTAATTTTGCCAATGACTGTTGATATTTTACCACCTATATAAATCTCTGGGAATTTGCACCAGCTCATTTTGCCTGGGGTGTTACAGTGTATTTTCATTGTTTCAATTATTATCTATAATCATTGCTTTTCACAAACTGCTTTGCTTGTGAATTTGGGGATGTTTTTAGCTTATCTCGCAAAACACAATTCCGTCATACTTGTACAATGGCAATAACCAACATTTCATTACATCTGGAAGGAAAATTGAGAGCTGTGAAGAGTCTAATTAGGTGCATTATGAGGCAATTATGACTCTACTCCCAACCATTATGATAATGGGGGTTATCCCAGGATTATGATGCAATGCAGAACGCTGCCCTCCATCGTCTTTGGAAGAAGAAATGTGAACAACAGTGTTTAAGAAGGGGTGGTGGCATTAGCGGCATTGGGTTACAGCATGTTGCCTTCTCAAAGGAAAAAAAACACACATAGGGAAAGATGTATAGACTAGAGAAAAGAATAAACATGATATTCAGTTAACTTTTAGAGCAGATGAAATGATAAAACCATGCACTAAACCTAATCCGTCTCTTATGTAATGAGCATATGGGTTTTCCCTTTTTGAAAAATGTCCTGCTTAAATATATTATTACCTTTGTGACCAGTTTCCATAACTGAATGGAAATACAGTCTCCCATGACAGTGAGAGAACACTGTCTTGTAATAGACAAACAGGTATAGTCTTATGCAAAAGACTGAACACCCCTGTTCAAATTACGGGTTTTGTGTAATGTTCGAATGAAAGAGAGTACACATCTTCTACAGAGGATTATTATATATAATTATTATATATAATATATGTAATAATTACAGGATATAGCATATAAAGCATAAAAAGCACAGTCATTATTTGTATTCTGTTTCATGAAATTGAGAGTTCTTTTAATATCCAATTGACTTGAATCCAGATGACCAACTCATTTCACAGTGAGAGGAAATGACAGTAAAAATGCAGCTATTGAACTTAGAAGTTAGAGTGTAACAGTCAACATAAGGAAAAACGAATAGGCTGCTCTCATGAGTGCTCCAGCAGGGGGCAGTATGACAGTTCCCAAAGGGATTTGACTGGGGGGACCTCACTGTAGGCCAGTGGTGTGTGTACATTGCACATTTTTGTGTTTTCCCTACTCTTATTCATCCCATCAGGTAATCATCAAGCTCTGCAGGAGCTGAGTCAGGTGTGTTAGAGCCAGGAAATCACAACAGTGCACAGTGCACACTGAGTTCCAGTGCTAGCACTGAGAGCAACTGCTCTGGGCCTCACTTCATGACACCCAGCCGAACAGGATATTGCTTTGTGCGCATGTGTTTCGCCACATTCACACTTGCAAATGTCCCACATTTCACACCTTTGCATATCTCACCCCAACCTCGCACACCCCTCATCACACATGTACAGCATTTCTGACATTTAAAAGATACAGATGTGTCTAGACCTCAGCACATACCGCAGCATAATTATAAACTTTCTGCATTCACACTCCTCGCAACTACTATGCAGCCTCCATTCAGCCCAATCAGCAGTTCCTCGCATGCTGTGTGGATAATGTTATGGATTCGCTCATCACACTACAAACTAAAAAGAACTGACCACTGCACATCAGTGAACTATGATCAAGTTTGAGCCCAATCACTCTCTGCTACTATATATTTAAGGGCAATTACACAAAACTTTACTATCCACCGTGTGATGAAGATCACCGCACAATCTATGCACATGAAGATTGGGTGGATGTGTTGGGGTTCCTTTTCCTTTTTGGGTCTTTTTTATTATACTATGCTGGGGACAGATCCAGTGTTACATATCATCACCATCCAAGAAAATCAAGCATGTCCATTTTTTCAGTTTTTGTATTCCTCCATCATTTTAACTTAGATCAGTCCTTTGTATTGTGAGATTTTGATGAATGAGACTCTCCTGATGAATGAACCATTAGAAAAGCTCTGAAATTTCACAATTTTTAAAACCCTTTAACTTACATTAGAAGGAAATAATATTTTGCCTTCTCCTGTGAAGTTCCTAACTTCCATTTGACTTTTTTGCGTATTGAATTGATCATTTTTATATTCTTTTCAAAAGCACAAAAAACACACATCAAAATTATTGTCGTAGGTATGTCAGCATAAACAAATAAATACTGAGATATTCACTTTTACATGCACATACTTAGCAGGCATGTTTATCCATGATGGCATAAAAAGGTAGGAACCCTGATTTTAAAAAGTGCTTTCTGTGGGGGAACAGGTGTAGAAGGTATATTTGATTTTCAGTGCAGGGCAATGGTGTTGTCCACTACACTGTCCAACCACTGCTATTTACCTGCTATACCAACCTAGTGCATACTCACTATTGCTGCTGTTAATGAAAAAGCTAATCTTCAAAATGCATCAACTGGGAAAATGTTGATTTTGATGCAAATGATTTGATCTTTGCCTGCAAATGAAGAAACACTGATGGACTAGGTTTTGGAACGTATTTCAAAAACAAGCCATGCATATGCAAATAAAACAATCCCTGAGATTGGGTAAAGTAAAATAAGGAAAATTCTTGTCCCACTTCCATAGTGAGACTGAACTTGGTTCAGTCACTGTGTAGGTTATAAAGACAAACTTTTTACGTAGAACTGCCTAATTAACGTAATCAAATTGTTTCTGCATGAAATAAAGAAGAAAGTAGGCATTTCCTGCAGTTCAGTAGTGTGCGGTGCCACATCGTCTTCATGATCGATGACGTGTTGCCCATCAACACCTAATGGTCCTTTAAGTGGAAATAAAACTGTAGCTAGATCTTTACAATAGTAGTTCAGTTACTTAAAGGATAATGTTAACCAGGTAGCTAACATAGCTAACTATAAGTGGAATATAATAAAATCCTTGGCCTAATGCTAATTCACCTTTACTCGCTGTTAACATGTTCACAATGATAACGTGACAATAAATGTGGTTCTCTTATAATGTTAGATTACCAGAGTGTGAGGAAGTGAAAGCCAGACTGCTTGAAATGGCCATTTTTTCTGCGAGTGTGTGGTCGCTTTTTCAAGCATATGCAGTTTGATGAGGTTGTGCAGTTTTCGAGGTGTGTGCTGTATGTGCGCGTGTGCATGACTGTGTATCAGTGTGTGTGTGTGTGTGCACGTGTATGTTCAGGCGTGGATAAGTGTGTGCGTGTGGTGTATGTGTATGTGTGGGTGGGTGGGTGGCTTGTCTGGATGAAGATGGAAGCTGATCGTTCCAGAGGGGAGCTGCAATCATTCCCCTGATATGGCTGAAAAGTGCAGTGCTGCAGAAATGCATTCCAGCCCAGAGAGAGAGAGCAGCGAGGCTTCCACGACTATCAGGTTCTCCTGCACGCCTGTGGCTTTGGCCCATCACAGCCCTGATGGCGGGGGAAAAAGAGAACTGAGGAATATGTATGATTAGTTGTGAAGTGGGCAAAGCGGTGTGCTCAGCGGTGTGCTCTTGTTTATAGATGGATGACTCTGCCAGCACACAGATAAAAGCAGAGAGATGAGGGCGAAATCCAGCTTTGGAGAAGAACACACGGTTCTTCTTAAGCGTTTTCTCCTGGACTCTGTGCGTGTCTGTCTGCCTGGAAAATACTGACCCCTTAAACTGCCAGGGTCCATAAGTGGGCCAACACATCACTCACACAGCAGCGTTACCTGCATATAAGAGTAGAAAAAATAATAATAATCATCGTCATCATCATCGATAGTCATCATTCCATCAATGTAAAGTTACAAAATGTTGTAACAAACCAAAGACCTAACAAAAATTGCAACCTTAAAGAAACAGTTAGGGAAAATATCTATTTTGGGCAGTTTTCTACATACCCCAGCTGTAGTGGAGAAGCTAAGACAGTGAAGTCAATAAGTACACGGTCAAAACATCTCTTAATCCACTCGAAGTGCATCCAGCTCACCATTAGGGTCAGCAAAGGTAGACCTGTGTGCACCAAATTCGTGAAGAACTGGTGTGGTTTGAGGGGCTTGAGAAAGGTTTCGGGGTCTTTAAGTATTTTAATGACAATGATTTGGGTGAATACTGTATTGACTTCTAGTGTTAGCAATGTTAGCCTCATTACTCCACCTTTAACCTCAAGAAGCAAAATGTGGACTCCATGCGTGTCCTGGCTGACACACGGGGAGAGTGGAAAATTTTGTAAATCTGATGTTTTGCCAAACTATACAACAATAACAAAAGCACAAGATAATAGGATGTTCACAAAAGAGAAGAGTAAGGACACAGCCATGGACTAAAGATATTGAGTAAACATTGAAATGTAGATGGAATAGGCTCACCAAGATTAACATCATCACGATAAACAGCAGAAGAGGGAATGAAAAGTTATCAACTGGAATTTGAAAGACAAGATGGTGGAGATGCCACAGAGGCCTCCAGAGTTTGGGTAGCAGTTACCAAATAATTGATTGTAGTTACGGACATAAAAAGTCTTAGAATTCTGCTTAATGAATAAAACTGAATATTATAGACTGAGTAATAAGCCTTTAGTTTAAGGGATTAAACCAATCCTCTTTCCCCACTGTCAGGTTTTTATCCACTGAATCAGTCCAGTGCCCATTGTAAGGCTTTATTTATGCCACAGCCATTCAGAAAGCTAAGATACTGGCATGTGAATGTGATTTGGTCCTTATCATTGAGTAACTTTTAGTACAGCAGCGTACAGTATGTGTGTCTCAGTATAGCATGTGGTGTGCTGTCTCTGTGTTCATTCTACGACAGTCCAGATTGAATCCTTTTGAATCTGTCTTCATTCTCAGTGAGTTTGTGTGTGTGTGTGTGTGTGTCGTTTGAGTGAGAGAGAGAGGAACAGAGTATAGAATAGAAAGCAGTGCAGCAGGCGAAGGGGATTTCGTGACTACTAATGAGCTGAGGACATGAATGTGCTCAATAGACCCTTTTAAGCATCTTAGTCTACATTAGCATTAGCATCAGTGGCTGGAAACCACTCTCATACATAGGCATTCATTCTCTTAGGCCACATGTTTCATGCTTAATAACACTCAGAGCTTCAAATGTTCGTCAAATATTTTACATAGCGTGTTCCAATTCTTAGAATTTGATGGAATCTTTTCTGAGTGCTGTCTCCAGGGGCAACCAATCATTCCCGCGCAGGGGGCGGGGCCTCCGCCGGGCTTTCGCCTTTGGCCAGACGCTGAAATTCTTTGTGAGGGACCTTTAGTTGCCAAGCAAGAGGCCAGGCAGAGCAGGGGAGACGTGGATGGGTTAGAGGGAGTCAGAAGGGGGCTTTCTCTCCCTCTCTTCTCGCTCTTTCTCTCTCTTTTTGTGGCCTCTCTTTAGTTCTTTTCTTCTCCCCCGTGAATGAAAAGATAATATTGATTCGTGTCACTCCCGTTTATTATTCTCCCCAAAAAGCCGGCCGCGCTGACGCCAAATCAGATATGGAGCATAGCCTATTTACTTATTAACTTACTTCTCTGTGCATTCCCATTTCCATGAGTGACTTTGTGTGTGTATGTGTGTGTGTATTTGTGTTTTGGGCCCTCTTTGTGACCCAGAGACAAACAGAGTGGTGGGCAAGGGGCTGGGTTTTGTTGGAGCGGTAGCAGATGTTGTTGCACTGGACTTCTCTCAGTTCCCTTTAGCCGCCACACTGTCCCCCCCACTTCTTCTTTCCCTTCTTCTTTTTGCACTCTGTTGCAGTGATGAAGGCTTGTTTTGAACACTTGGCCGCTACGGTTTCACCCTGCAAGCACACATTTAACTTATTACTCACTGGAATAAACACAATCTCACTAAATGTACATGAATAGAAAATGAGGTGAAGCTCATGTGTGGGTTCAGTTCAATGTTCAATTTCGAGTTTTGACTTGATATTTAACTTTTCCTAATTTAGTAGGGCCAGCTGTGTAGACACAA
>JBBPCY010000001.1:43970140-43990932 GCA_037974405.1 Brachyalestes nurse
TGTATATATCTATTGTATATATATATATATATTGTATATATGTATATATTTTGCAACTACACAATGTAATACTTCTGGTACTTGTATACCATCAGTATTACTTTCTTATACATTCACTAAAACAGAGTAAATAAAGACCGCCAGGTTATCATTTAAATAAATCTGTGTGTGACAAACACACACACACACACACACACACATGCATAGACACGTGTGCGTGCTTGTGTGTGAGTGTAATTTTGTCGATCAAACCTTGACCTCAGTTAGAGAAGTACAAATATTTGTGACCTTTAAATAAAAAACAAAAAAATCCAAAAAAACCACTACCTTCTAACAATGCACATGTTTTATGTATGGTTAGAATACCTTAATCATGTGAATGTTGGGGGAATTTTTGGCCCCTTTGCAGCAAGTAACCGAATCGCCTGTAACGCTCCTACACACATTGAGGCTTATTTTGGTGTGTGTGGGTGTAGTGGAGGAGGAAATGATTATTTATGTGTGTACTGATAGAGTTGCTTTCAAATGCTCGTGTGAGTATTTCTTCTGTGTTTTTGACTGAACCGAAAGTGTGATGGAAGTGTGCTCCTCGCTCACATTAACTTACTGTACCTGGATATGAAATATAGATAGTAACTGAGGCCAGTGTACATACTCTCTGTGTGCAGTCCATGGAACAAGGCTCACATTTTCAGACATGTGTATGGAAGTCTGTGATTAGAGTTGTGTGTGTGTGTGCATGTGCACCCACTTGTGTGTACACATGCACAATACTTAATTGAATCTCTGTACAGTATTATCTAGCACACCTGTTCGCATGTGTGTAGTGTGTAATCTAAACCCGTGGTTGTGTCATGTAAAAACAGTGTTTTTTCTGTCGGCCCATCTGTCCTGGGACAGGAGGGAGTTTTACAATAGCCTGTATCCAATTCAGTGCTTTCATTTTAGTGTAATCAGATAATCTGATTAATATCTGCTCCTACATTATACCGCCCTTTCCCCCCCATTATTCCTCTCTTTGTGCCCCTCTCTTTCTCCTCCCTGGTCTCTTCTTTCAGCCTGAGCGATGTGCTTCTGGTTAAAATGTCAGCCATCGTCTGGTTACAATTTCTACCTTTCTATTTACTAGGGCTGTGCAATATGTTGGTTGTTAAAGAAGTAGTTCAGTACAAAATCAAACTTATTTAACATATTTACACCTATGCCAGATGCTACCCATACACATTAAAATTATGCTTATACTCACTTCAGATACATTCAATCAGCAAAAACAACTTGACAAATGTTACTTCTTTAATTTAGAACTACGACCTCAAGGTTAAAGTTGTTAACTAATACTAGAACCCAATAGTCACCCGAAAGGTTTCCGTAAGAATACATTACCAAAAGTTTTCATTAAGGTGGTGCAGACTTGTGGATGTGGTTTAGGACTCAGTATGACTTGCTGAGAGCTTATAAAAAAATCAACAAAACTGATATCACAGAAGCGTAAAAGATGTGAAAAATGTCATCTGCCTAATTACTCTGGCTTTTACTATCAAATGCAATATATGATGTACAGGCATTTTGATCAATCAGGCTATTCATGTAAAAGAATGCAGATTGATTTTTGTTTATCTTATGCTACATTGCAAGGTGTATTTTAATCAGAATATATGCACACACATAAGATGAGAATTCAAACGGGATTCATGCTACAAGGACAACTTATTTCATCCTTTTTAATATCCATTGTATATCCAATAAACTTGGCGAGCTGGCATGTGTCTTAGCAGAAGCTAATAGCGCTGATTATAGGGGCTTGTTTAAAGGCTGGACTCTTGTTGTATAGGCAATACTGTCTGTTGACAGACATGTGATGGGAGCCATAGTACCCAATCAGATAGCAGTAAGTTCAATTTGAAAGATAAAAATGTACTGTCACTGGACATTGGGCACTAAGACTAGTGCCGTTTCAGTCAAACAACCTCAGGGTGTTGCAGGACTACCCAGTTGTGATGAATTTGCTCTCAGTAGCTCAAGGTAGCTGTGTCTACATTATTCTGTCACTAGTTTAATTTATCAAGGACTGATCATCGTTGAGTGGAAAACGCTCCACAGACTACAGAGATCAGACAGAGTGAAATGAAGTGTTAAGTTAATGTCACCGGTTAAAAGACACATGTTCTGGGTTGGATTGTGATGAAAATGATTTCACAGATATATCACACCTTTTTTCTGCCCCTTTCATTTTCCTACATGTGGTAGACATCTGCACCACTGCTGAACCCTCAGATTGTGTGTTGTGGAGCCATCTGACTATGCCATTTGCTTTTAGAATCGCCTCTACTCCTCTATTGCTTTACATTCTGAGCCTATAAGTATGCACTGATAAATGATAGCGTGCTTTTAGCCTGAACCTAATTGTATTTTATGAGTTGGTTCTTTTCAATATTTGTGTTGTTTCATTTTTAAAATTGTGAAATACGCATGTGCCTGTTTGTGTGTGTGTGTGTGTGTTTGCTCGTGTGTGCTGGAGTTATTGAGCACTGCTAACTATCATCCAGTCGTCACATCTGTCCTCAGCGACCACAACAGTGAAATCATCTAGGCCGTAAACATGTTTGTTCTTCAGGCTCATTCATCTCTTCATCTGCTCACATGTGCGATGTGTTGAGTATGTTCAAAGAGTTTACATCTTCAAACTAAGGCGCACTTTAGTTAATGGAGCTCAAGCCATAAAAAAATGAAGGTGCCAAAAAGGGTTTGTTGGAGTGATGGACCTTTTGAAGGGGGCTCCATAGGACCTCTTTTGGCAACATCATGTTAGTAGTATATCCTAAAAGACTACAACTGTTGCATAGAGTTACGGGGCAAGTAAGCTCTAAAAAGCTCAACTGTGCCGCTCAGCTCTACCAGGGGCCAATAGACTGGGAGCTCCACTAAAAATGACATGACTATGAAAACAGCTAAATTACGATGATAGGCCACATTGCTGTAGCAAGACTAGCAATCTCTAGTATGGCCACCCATAGACAGAACACTGCCAGTAATGAGTAACACATGCAGTTCTGTGTCTGAGAGCGAGAGAGACACTATACAGGGATATAAGAGGGATTTTATAATAGC
The DNA here is from genome assembly GCA_037974405.1 of Brachyalestes nurse. Taxonomy (NCBI): domain Eukaryota; kingdom Metazoa; phylum Chordata; class Actinopteri; order Characiformes; family Alestidae; genus Brachyalestes; species Brachyalestes nurse. Next base: position 43,973,249 of record JBBPCY010000001.1, read on the forward strand.
GGGCGACATCCTGTCCTGCTGTCCTGTGGAAAGGAAGCTGCTGGTATCTCCTCTCCCCATAGGGCGCCGAGCAAGCTCTTCCTTCATTCATCTGCTCGTTTATTTTCCTTCCCCCGCACTCGTCCAACGGGAGCTTTGCAGTGACCTACTTTCATGAAAACTCAATAGCCGACACTATGCCAAGAGCTCCCGCGTGCCAGCGGTTTAACCCAGAAAGACAGGTCTGAAGCCTAGCTTTGCCAAAGTGCGTGAGAGTGGGAGATATATGGTCTGAGGGGGTCCAGCAAAGACACAGTTAACGTTGCTGCCACAGAGCTTAAAGCGATGGTTCAGCCAATAATCAAATTTACACAGTTTTCCCCTTACCCCAAAGTCATTTATTAGCCAAGATGCACTGGAACCGGGATCCAAATGTATCTAAAAAGTAATGAAAACTTTTAAGGAGCCTATTCCGCACCTCAAACTGGACTGAGTTGTTAAGTAATCTCAAAGAGACCTGCTTGTGTGGTTTCTGACACTACATCACATGCTGTTATCTATGTAAATAGTAACCTGTTACTTATTCAAAAAGGTACAGACAAACTTCAGGCCCTAGTATGACATGGCTGCTTGTGTTATTTTTAGCTTCATGACATGCTGTTGTCCATTTTTCCAATTTTTCCAAGTGTTTTTTGAGATTATTTCAGAACTTTACACAGTTTTAGCCCCCATTAACTACATTCACACCAAGGACTTAGGTTGATAGTATCACTAAGTTATGGTTGTCTGAACGCCATGGGTCTGTTCCCACTGTCTGACTAAGGTCTCAGTTGACCTAAGCTTATCCCGATTAAAACTTGCGGTCCAGGCTGATATTGGCTGGGCTGTCTGAGACAGATTTAAAGACGTAAATACTTAGATTGCTCCACTGGCTTGCACATGGACCTTTTGCGAAATTGTTTTGGCTCGTTTAGTCGTAACACACAGCTTTTTGACACCAGTACAAACACAACTTAGAAAAGGAGACAGGGCTCAGACTTTTACAGAACGGAAAAGATACACTGATCAGCCACAACATTAAAACCACTGCCAAGTAATGTAAATAAAATTGATCATCTTCTCACAGTGGGACCTGTCAAGGAGAGGTAATTAGTAGACACCAAGTGAAAAATCAGTTCCTGAAGTTGATGTGGTAGAAGCAGGAAAATGGGCAAGTGTTAGAAACTGAGTAACTTTGAAAAAGGCCAAACTGTGATGTCTAGACGACTGGATCTCCAAAACGACACAACTTGTGAGTTGTTCCCAGTATGCAGTGGTTAGTAACTAACAATAGACTAAGGAAGTGATGCTTTGGGCAATGTTCTGCTGGGAAATCCTGGGTCCTGTGACTTTGACCACCATGCACCACTGACCTAAACATTATTGCAGACCAAGTATACCCCTTAATGGCAAGAGCAGTGGCCTCTTTCAGTGGGATAATGTTCCCTGCCAGAATGCAAAAATTGCTCAGAAATGGTTGTAGGAAAATGACAAAGAGTTCAAAGTGCTGACCTAGCCTCTAAATTCCCCATATTTCAAACTGATCTATGGAATGTGATGAACAAACTAGTCTGATCCATTGAGGACCCACCCGGCAACTCCAAGTCCATGCCTTAATAGATTAGAGTCATTTGTGCAGCATGAGGGGGACCAACACAGTATTACATGAGGTGTTAGGGCTAATCGGTATACATAAATGTCAAACATTTAATCCAGAATATAGTTGTTGTATAATTGTTATAATGATATTTAAGTAGAAGGAGAAGGGAGGAGCACAGATATTTTTGAACTCAAACAGGGATAAACTGAGATGGTGTCATGACGGACACTTTTACTGTCATGAAGACAGTATGGATGTGCATGTAAACAGGTCTATTAAAGGACTAGCCTTTAAACAACTCATTGTTCTGTCCATGAAAACAGTTACTTTGACAATTTTTGACATCTGTAATGCTATAACTTGGTAACTTGAGCCCTTCCATTACTTGCTATCAACTTTAGCCTCGTGGGATAGTGCAGGAGTTAAGAAGCAAGCTCCTTATACATGATTTAACCCCATTCAGAATAAAAGGCAAGTTTTGCCATTTCTAGACACCTCCAGAGGAGTGGCCCTGTCAGTGCTCAGCTCTTGGCCTAGCACTGCAGCCAGTAAATGAAGGTTTATGACACCCAGTGAGGCTAATATATATAAACGCGTGGGGAAAATCAGACGTGTAAATTACAGGATGTCTTATATTGGGCTCTTAACAGAGTTGTTTAATGTGCCAGCACCTGCCTTAAGCCACTTTCCCTTTGCCCCCCTTCCCCATCCCCCTTCGCTTTGGTCTGTCCTGCCAGCTCCCAAAATCCCTGTACACAGACTTCCAGAATGGAAAAGATGCATCATAATCATACCACACACTCGCTCTCAGTCTGGAGCTCCAGTGTTACATCAGACCCCCGATAATTCACACACACACACACACACACACACACACACACACACACACACACATGCTCTCTGTCTCTCAGACTCAGCCACACACACTTACAGTAACAAGGATTTGTATGTTCCGAGCTTCCACAGGACCTGCACTTCCTGTTGCCATGACGCTGAGGAGGGGTGGAGGAGTTAGGCAGGTTGCAGTATTTTTTTTTTCATAGGTCACCCTAATGAGGAGCTCTTCCACTGAACCAGGTTTATGGGGCGTCTGCCAACGTCATTAAAGAGTCACTCATAATTGCCCTTTCCAGCCAAAAAAAAAATAAAGCTGAAACATCTGCTGGTTGCCATCTATTCGTCTCCTCCAAACACTCCAAGCACTTCCCCTACCCTGCCACATCTAGCTCTGCCAGTCCATCATCACATACAGCCAGCCACCATGAGAAAGTGCCCTTACTCTGATAGAGAGTGACTGAGGGAGAGTGAGAGAAAGGTTGAAAGTGGAGTTATTCATGCCCGTAACAGCTTAGTCATCATGCTACACAGATGAAATAATCAAGGGGAAAAAATGTGGTGCCTTTGTCACGTACACACACACAAACTCAGTCACGCACACACACAAACACACACACACACACACACACACACACACACACACACACACACACACACACACACACACACACACACACACACACAGATTAGATAAGCCTATTCTATCAGCACTGCTCTCCCACTCTTTATTCTCTTTCGTCTGCTCTCGCCTCTCAGCTGAGATTTGCTGGTGGGGGTGGTTTTGAGGACAATTATAAACCTTCAGAGACAATTCCTTATTGTCCTGCACAAGGTCCCTAATTCACTGCGTGTGACAGAGGGGAGGGCAATATGGGCATCCAGTTAACTGCCTGATAAGGCAGCTACTGTGTGACACTCAGAGTCTAGAGTTCGATAAGAGGGAACAAGAAAAAGAGGTTGAGTGTTTGTTTTTAGAGGTAAAGAAAGTCTCACTATTTTCCAAACTCTTGATTGAGTTTGTTTTCGCTTTCATTTCTGCCACAGTTAAAGGAATACTTTGACAATTTTTGGCTGCATTTGTATCTTATCATTGATTAGCAAGGACATTCATTTGTATAAGTTTCCCTATAAGTGTGTTTTAAATCAATGGGATGCATAAACTCATTAACTTAAAACACACTTATAATAGAAGCCAACTGACAACATTAGCTTCAAATATAATTGATTTTGGACCACAGGTCTTTTTGTTCTTCTATAGGGGAACACTGTTGTCTAATATTATTGTTCATGCTATTCGATGATGCAGCAAACAGAGGTTAAAATGTAATTTCTAAAGTATGTATTTAACTCTCTATATAATGAAATGAGATCATATAAGGGTACATTTATTAACTTCATAGAATAAACCCAACAGTTTCATGTGTGATATTTTAACCATGCTGTAGTGTGTTACCCTGATACCACATACTATATACACAACCCTGCACACCAGAGGAAATGAATGCAGAGGCACAGATGTGCGCACACTAAACTTGCTGTAACAGCTTCTGCAGATGACAAACAGTCACTCGAGTTTTGGTAGAGCACGCTCTCTCACTTCTCTTTCACGTTCACAGTTCTTCTTCTCCTATGCACGTCTACTGCAGTATTTTGATGCTCACCCTTGACTTCTGCTGAATGGTGTTTTTTTTCTATGTAAAGCACATTATTTGAGACTGAGTGTTTTGCCGCTGTAATAACATCAGTGTGACTGGTGACATCAGCCGTGAGTCACTATGTACCAACCTCTCATCTGACTCAAAACCGCACACTCTCGTACTGATGAACGCAAAGAGGAGAGAACTTGTGTTTGACTTTTGCCCTTGTAGTGTACGTGCAATATGCACATGTAGCTGTATGTTGGAACAACATGTTTTAGGCTGGAGGAAGTTTTAGTTTTAAAGTGACAATTCAGCCAAAAACCTAACAAACACAGTTTTAGCCTTACCACAAATACTGGATCAGCAAAGCCATTTTTACTCCTTTAATTTTGCACAAATGTAGGCTGAAGTAGCTAACAAGCAGGGCCTCATTTGTTAAGGATGAGGATCTGGAACAAAGCAAGATCCTGGAGTGATGAATCCAGGTTGGCAGGGCAAGAGGAGGTTCCCGGAAAAAAAAAGGATGCATCGGCAGACACGAAACTCAATTTTGTCATGTCTTTCTAGTCTTCTAAAAGATCCAACTCCTATTAATGCTCATCCAGAAGCCACGCTATTTACTCCTATTTCATGGACAACCTGACTGAACTCACCACAGTCCTGACTTCACTGTGTGTGTATCCTCTGCCAGTAGTCTTGTTTGTGGTTGCAACTTTAGCTCTTAGCCTTGTGTTTGCATAGCCCCTTTGTACCTTTTTCTCAGTGGGATTTGTGCCACAATTTTTCCCTCTTTAAAAAAAACATTCTTACGGTATATGTACAGCCTTCCATTGTCAAACAAAAAAAAAACAAACAAACAAAAAAATGGCCTAATCTCCTGGTCTCTGGTGGCGAAGTGAGAGTTTAAATATAAATGCGTACCATGGCACTTGCCCACACTTTATGCTATATAGAATATCCATGACAGATCTCTGCAGATTGGTGCATCAATATAATGTATGTGAACAAGGTGCTAGATGCACCAAAACAGGTACTGGATACAGAATGGAAGGTGCAGGATTGTTTCTGCATAAATTAAGCCCAGGAAACAATAATGGAAGCTTAAACTCCTTATTTAGCATTGCACAAAATGCATGCGTAGTTCCTCACACATTTTTATCAAACCACGTTGAGTAGTTAAGTGATCTGAAATAGGCTTTCTGTGCTATATGATGTAGTGCTGTCTACAAACAGTAAGTCACATAGCCAAAAATAATACTAGCTGCTTATAGCCTAAATGAAGTCCATACGTGGATCATTTTATAGATGAAAGTAAGTGTCAAAAACCACATTAGCATGTCTATTTTAGCTATGTAACAACTCAGTGTATTTTGAGATGAGTTTATTGTTGGAATATAAGCTTCCATTACAAGATTAGCATTACAATGTGCTCATGCCTGTGTGTTGTTACAGTCAAGATGGGCTGAGTATAGTAGTTTCAATTCAAAAACACTGATTTGTAGCTCATTTACCACAGTACAGTATGAATATACATAACGTTACTATTTATTAGGATGGCGTGTTTGAGTTCTCGGTTCTGTGTTTGTGGAGATAGACTGCAGCTCTTTTCCACAATGACAGATTTGTTTGGTGGAGACAGCTTGTCACAACTGCTCATTCAGGAAGAGTTGAAGGGAAATCTGAGGATCTCGGCATACTGCTGGACACTCTGAGACATGTTTTGTTTGGGTGTGTCTTTCAATCGATCACCTGACTTGATAAGGGACAGCGGTGAGGAGGGATGGATGGATAGAGAAATGAATGGAGGGAAAGAGTGAGCAGAACGGTCAGGCTCTGAGGGACAGAAGTATGCAGACAGCTGGACCAAGGGTTCGAGTTTCTCCACTCAAGTGAGGCTGAAATTTCAGCCTTTTCACAAATCTAGGCCTACAAATGATTTGGCCCTTGAAAAAACAACTATGTGGGGTTTCCCGCCTTTTTTTTTTCTTCATTGCTCAATTACTCTGGCAGACCCACAAGTCTGACTTAGTGACACATGATGTGCTTATATAAATATATTAAGCCAAAAATGGTCCATGACTGTATAAACTGCCCCACATGGCTGGCTGGTTTGTGGCCTCGGCCAAGTTGGTCTGACAACTATTTAGACGCCTAGGGATGAGTTTTATTGTTTGCCTCCAGGTGATTTCATCCAGGGTCTGCCATCCCATAATATTTGCACAAGGAAATGTTTTTGGGAAGTGTGCGCTGCTGACAAGACACTTATGTAAGGCTGCGCGCCATGCTTTAAGGATGGAAAACAACAGGATGGAGAAAGAGGCTGTGGATTGGCCTTCAGGGTGACTGGGGAAAGGTTCAGAGGTTTGGGAGCCTATAAAATCCACCACTCAATGGGTACATTGACTCATATTTTGCCTTGCACAGTGGAACCCAGATTGCCTTTTAAGCACTTATGAAAACATGTGTATCTGTCATCATCGCTCGAAAAAGCAGTACAGAGCACTCATTCCTTCATCAGTGGTGCCATACTTCTCTAAAGGAGGCTTCTTTTTTTAAAGTGGTCCATGACTGGATCAAACATCAGTTGTGCTCAAAATATGTGATCTACTGCATGTGGCGGTTTGTAGGTCTACTCAGAATTATTGTGAATCATAGATTAATCTTGATTAAAATCTGATTTATAATTAGACCAAGATAGTTCTAAAATATGATTGACAGAACCATGTTGAAACTACTCAGTATACCCATGCAAATGACTGCAACATAACTAGAAATCTATATGACTGTACTAGGTTATTAACAACCACTGAGCTAATTACTGAAGTAATCAAGTTGCTTGGCAACTGTAGCCTAGTAATCACAAAGTGTTGTTGGAATAACTGATTATTTTAATTATAATTGATAATAAATGAAATTAAACATTGGTGATCAACAACATTGTGCACTACAGTGATTTTTTGACAGTTAAAAGAACTTCACTAAATTTCTTATTGTACTCGTATTTGCGGTATAATTTTTTTATTTTAAAACTGAAGCCTGATTAAGCCAGGCCTAATCTAGTTCTTGTTGACAATCACTATTTTACAAGAGGTTGTATACCTCTAATTTATAAAACACGCACTGTGAACACTTATAAATAGAGAGTGAGTTCATGCAGAGCATTTTAACATGTTTTTTCTGTGACATCTCCTGTTCTACCATAAAAAACATGAAAACGTTGTGTCTTTACTCATCAACTCGTTCCTTTCTCCATCTGTGTCTCGTTCCTCCCTTTTTCTGCATTTCTCTCTTTTCTTTCATGTGATGAGTAGAGGTTATGAATTCTGTCCAGCCTCCCAGGGCTTCTGTGGCAGGCCCTGAAACAGCTGAACAAACACAAAGAGTTCTGGAGTGCTGCTCAGTGCAGCATCACGTAACTGATGGGCCTGCAAAGGGGGGTCAGCCATGGGGGAGGTGGGGGACCAAGGTGTTTGACTTAAGATATAAGATCACAGATTTGTCTGCTCTGTTGCTCATTTTGTGTTCAGAGACAAAAAAAATGTGTTGAGTAATCAGACTAGCTTGTGTGGTTTCTGATTCTGTATGAAATACTGTTTTATTTAAAGTTGAACAAAAGTTCAAACAAAGACAGCTAGATACTACCTTTTTTATAGCTATATAGCTTACTTTGTGTCTGATTTCTGATGATTCAGGCAGGCGGTTTGCGTGATGCTAATTGGGGCTATAAGCTTTTACTACTTGTTAGCTACATTAGCCCTGTAGCCTCAGTTCAAAACACCTGATCGACTAGACCAGGCTTGGGAAGGGCCTGGATGGGGTGAGGTGGCCAATTTTTAAGATAAGTCTCATAAATTCTTTTGTTTTGTCCATTACTTATATTTGAAGAAGATGAAACCATGCCTCAGCTAAACCTTTTCTTGGAAGACCAATCATACAAAATAAAGCTTCTGGGCCATGGCCATGTTTCTGGATTTTAATCTTCAACCTGACAGTATTACCCTTATCTGTTAAAACCTTAAACATAGTTCAGTTAATTTTCTGTCACTGCTGTGTTGCATCTATTAGACAGAGAGATTTTGAAAAGCCCTGTACTTTAGATTTGGAATCGGCAGCTTTGCAAATAGCTCTTAGATCCAAAGTGTATAATGGTTGTGGAGCCGGTGGCCTTCAGTAAAATGGTATAAAATGCACAGTAGACCGCTGGAGGCTCGTCAGCTCTTTAACGATCTGCAGGCGGTGCGACTCGGCTGTTCTTTTAAACCCCCTTCCAGCCCCAGCCCACAAACATTCCTCACACATCTGGCCCTCCAACGCACTCTCAAATGTTCTGATTCGCCTGTGCCGTAATTACCCTCAAGTTCGAGTGTTCTCCTTTTCTCTTTTCTTTTTACGAGCCACAGAGTCCCCCTCCTCCATCAAGGTTCGTTGCCTGGAAAGCTCTGAAGATAAAGACGTAGGGATGAAGACTCCATGCAGGGTTGTTATGTATATATAGTTGACTTATTTGCCCTCTCACATTATTTCTCAATTGTAAAGCGACATGTTGCTCTTTAATGGCAGATGGAAAATAAATCTGATACATACACAATCTATAAAACGAAATAAATTGTACTTTGCGAGTTTTATGGTTGTTATTAGTACTGTATCCATCAGTACAGATACACAATACTGTACAAAAGTGGCATGTAGTATGAAAGCCACATTAGAGAATTGCATTAAAAACAATTTGCTTGGGCAGTAAGAAAAGGTTTGTGATATTTATGCCTGTAAGTCTGTTAAAAGTGTCTAAAAAATAAATCCCTTAGATATGATGGTTCTAAAACCTGAAATGGAGTGGCATAAACTGTCCAGTGAAAGGTTCTAAAAGTGGCATGGGTGCCTGGAGATCTACCACTCTGTGGAGTTTAGCTACAACCCTTAGTTCTGTGTTTATTGAAGAACAATTTCAGGTGGATATTTACAAAGAGATAATAAGTATGAAGTGTGAAGAACCTCTACATAATGTAAAGATTCTAGGAAGACCCCATAAACTGGTAAGGAGTATTTACATTATGTGAAATAAATCAAAAGAGTCTTCATTATATATTTTAGAAAGGAAAAAAGGTTCTTCCATGACATGCATTTTGTGCCAACTTATTTTTAAGCATTGTAATCTAAAACAACTGATTCAGGTAACATCTCAATATTAAAGTCAGTTATGTTTGATGTGAACTCTTCAGGACAATATATCTTCAGTATCAGGACTATGGCATTACTCCAGAAAACCATTTTTTCCTCCTTTATGTTTTAAGGGAGTGACTTGAACATTTCCAGACCTGTCCTTAAGGCAGCCTAGTATTTACAGTTTTCATCCAATACCTGATTTGAATAATCGATGCTTCATTAATTAAATTCATCACTTGTCTTGGTGATTACTGGCTGGGCTACAGAAGAGGAAAAAAGCCTGGGTCTTAATTTCACACCATCATATTTGAGAAATGTGTGGGTATATTTGTGTTTCATGGTATTTCGAAATTCTGTATAGTGTTTTTACAAGCAAAGCCACACTCACTACCTGGGTTAGCAGTTTTAAACAGTTCTTTTGGTTGGGCTAAGACTTTTGCATAGGACTGTATGGGTGGCAGTGCTGGAAAGTTTAAGTTTACGTTGGTGTCTGTGTGAGGAAGTGTGTATCTCGGGGGAGTTTCGCTGTGTTGTGGGATGTTCTGTGGGTCAGGTGGTGGAGGGTTAAGTGAAGGTTGTGCACAGTGTGTATGGGTGAACACGTGTGTGTGTGTGTGTGTGTGTGTGTGTGTGTGTGTGTGGAGGGGTGAAGTGTGTGCGTCAGGCGCATGGCTGAGCGTTGGTCCTGCTCTAAAACAGGAAGAGAGGACACATGCGAGGGGCACGCAGAGAGGAAGCGTCTTTGTTGGTGTTCTCTGGCGGGAAGCAGCATTGTTGAAAGTGCTGTGCTGTGTTTTTTTTTTCTTTTCCTTTTTTTTCCCCCCTTAAAGCGGCCTTTACTCCAGCTTTGTGTGTAATCTTACGCCTTTCTCCTCCCAGACTCTCCAGGCACCCTGCCAGCTATTTGTCTTAAAGCTCCAGTGTTTGGCCAGATAGAGCCCATCTCTTGCGCTCTGGGAACAATTGGCGGGACAGCCGAGTGCCTTCTGTGTGTGAAGCTGTTTGAAGTTTGTGTGGGCCTGCGCACCACCTTCAGACACACACTGCTGTAGGGCCTGTATTAACAGTGCGGACGCTGGCTGAGCACTCTATGAAAGCATGTCTGGTGCCTGTTTAGTTTGTAAGCTCATTCCTCTGGCCTGCGTATGTTTTCATATCTTTCCTAATATATTTTCTTATTAGAGTTCTCTATAACCTAGACATTGATACGACTCTAGAAAGAGTATTTCCAGCAATCGTGTCAATGATTTATTACAGCTTCAAGCTATAAAACCTCTCCCCCCTCTTCCACTCCTTCCCCTCTTTCCCCTGCCCCCTTTCTTTTTCTCTCTCTCACTTTTTATCCCTGTCTCTCTAACATACTTTTTCTTTTTCTTTTTTATTCTTTCTTTCTCTCACATACACTCTCTCTATCATTTTCTCACTCTGGCTGGCTCTCTCTCCCTCACATTCATCCATCTGTCTCTTTGGTTCTCGATTCCAGATTCATAGTTTAATTAGCCTGACTGTTTTAAGAACAATGTTGTCAAAGCACAGCAAAGTCTAAATCTGAACTTTCTTTCTGGAAGTTTCTAGCAATTCTAGCAATAATTACAATAATAATCATATATAATCAACAATTTGCAAATATAGCATAGTAAAATAAATTAAATAAGATCACTTGAATTTGAATAGAATAAATAATAATAATAATAATAATAATAATAATAATAATAATAATATCACTCACTTTCTTAGTCTGTCTCTCTGACTATCCCTCTCTGTCTCTCTCTTTTCACTTGCTTACTTTCTGCCTCTCTGTCTCTCTTTCTAACATACTTTCCTCTCTCTCTTTCTCTCTCTCTTACCTTATGTCACTTTCTAGCATACTCTCTCTCTTTTGCTCTGTTTTTCTCACTTTATGGCCCTCTCTTTCTCTCTCTCTTTTTGTCTTTCACTCTTCCTATGTCTCTCGCTCACATTCTCTCTCCCTTTCCCTGTGTATATGTGTGTGTGTGTGTGTGTGTGTGTGTGTTTATGTGTGAGTGTGTGTGTATGTGTAGTTTTAATGGATGTGGAAATGGCCACAGTCTGCCCCTCTCTGCCCCTCCCTGTCTGCATCCCCACACTCCCCTCCCACAAATGTGCCAGGATGTTTTGAAAAGTGGGATATTGCTCCTAATGGATTCCAAACACCACAAAAGTTTATTAGGAAGCAGAGCATCGTAAAGTAACAGGGCTGTGTGAAATAGGGGGTGCAGGGGATTATGGGTGAGGGAACAGTGGTATAGAATGGTTTTTGTTTAGGGGTTTACACATTTAGGTCTGCATTATATATGAGCTTCAGGAAGTTAACATCATCAGCCAGTGATTGCGCACTGGTTTCGTTTGAGTTGTGTTTCGACAGTTTTATTTATAAATCTTTTTATTTATAAGTGGTATCAAATTGTAAAATTGCAAAATCCATAGGTCCGTGTAAGTAATACTCTATCCTTATGAGGTAATACTGACAATATTGAACACTTTTGTTTTTGGATTTTGAAAGCTTACTGATTTTAAAGGTGAATGCTAAGGTGGGTGATTTGGCAAAATAATGTCACAATATTTCAAGAAATGTATAAATGTCACAATATTTGTTATTTTTTTCAGACAGTTGATTAATTGGCATATAAAAAAAATACTGCTTTAAAAAATATTATCAAAACAATGATTTAGGGCCTGTGACGTGACAGCCAAGAGACCAAGAGACACTGCACCAAATCCAATTAAACAGGGCTAATTATGCTCTGTTTGTAATGAAGTGCTTTAGGTACTGACCAAAAAAACTTGTCTGGTCTGGCACGTGTTTTCTGGAAGCCCAACGATCATCCCAAAATGATTAAGGAAATGTCCAGCATCTGACCATGGTGACTTCTCCTGTTAGCAGTTAAGCTAATCGGAGCACTGTTACTCTTTAGCAGTAGTCTGTCCTATGTTGTCCTATATTATCTCGCCACTGGCAATGTAACATAAGACACAAAGCCAAAACACTGTGGCTGCACATGAGTTTTTGAATTGCTGTGAATTTGGTGTCTTGTTCCTTTTGCCTGGAGAAAAATCCAAAAGCTCTTTGTTTTACGTGTGTCTACGTGTTGAAAGTGAATGAGGGGAAAGCGAACGGAGATTGAGTTTATCACTTCTGTGGGATGTGTGTGTTGTGTGTGCTGAATGGTCCTCCCTCCTCTCTGCGTCAGTGGCCCATTTGGATATTCTCTCCACAAAGCCGTCCTTTGATGTGTTGCTGCTTCCTGCCTCTTAACAAGGCCGCTGTATTAAATTGAGTTTGCCTCCCGCTGAATGAATTAGGCTTTAATAGCGTTATTGATCGACGACACACAATCCTACACAGGCTCTCGCAATGCAGCCTTGCAGTGCCCGTTACGGAGAAAGCAGCAAAGTCTCAGGCACAAAAACTTTATAATGATTAGCTGTTAGCCATGCTGTTTTAAAGCTTCTAAAAGTATCCATTGTAAAGGCCACTTTGTAGCTCCATCTCCTGAATCCTGTATTGTGATTTCTGAAGTACCCCCTCCTCAGGCTGCTTCTGATTTCATAAAAGCCTCCTACTTCCTCCAGTGGCCTGATCAAGAACACTTCTTGAATTGTCACTGGAGTTTATCCTAGTTTAGGAAATGGCATAAGACATAAACGGAAAAAGAAACATCCACACAAGGTGGCTGCTTATACAATATGCTTTAAATAATCGTGTGCAAGTGTGTATGCATGCGCACGTGTGACCACGCACGTGTTTGCATCTGTGAATGTGTGTGTCAATGGGTCTGTGCTGGAAGGGGTGGCATCTGCATGCATGTGTGGGTGTGTGTGTGTGTGTGTGCCTGCATGTGTGTGTGCGTGTGTAGGTGTTTCAGTTTCTGACTTTGTACAAGCAAAACAGGCAGTCAGCAATGTCAGAACCAACTAAGTGTTTTATTTGTAAATATCCATCCATTCATCCATCCATCTGAGCTGCTAATCCTAACCAGAGTTGTGGTGGTTGCTGGAGCCTATTAAAGCATTCATAGGATGAATGATGAATAATCACCCCAGACAGGTCTCCAGTCCATTGCAGAGCTTTTTACAAAATATGTTGGCATATTTGACCTTTTTTTTTTTTTATCTGGTTGTTTTACGGTGTAAACAGCAGCTAGCGTTTTCAAATTATGGTAAAAAGGGTAAAGAAGCATTTAAAAATGTAGATACAAGGTTTTGTTCCGACACAAGACATATGTGTGTGTGTGTGTGCAGCCCTGCAGTAATGATCAGAGAATAGGCCTCAGAGCTGTGAACGCTGCAACCCAGTGGGAGGGCTGAGGGCCTCCAAAGCCTGTGTTAGCCGTTTAAACGCCTGTTTCACACGGCTGACCCCTGAGCGAAGTGCGGCTGGGGTCACCAGGTCAGAGCAGAGCGTACACTGGGTAAAAAAATCTGTGACTGAGCAGCCCTGAGCTCTGTCCTGTAATTCCTGTAATTTTACTGCATTCATCTCTGTCCCTCCCTACTCAGTCATCAGAACATTCTCAAATTACTGCCAGGTGAAGTGCTTGCTCCCACACACACACACACACACACACACACACACACACAGTCTTTCATGGTACATAGTGCTTAAGATTGTACACATGCAGGATTGCATGTTTTTTAAGGTTACCAACATACATTTAGAGAGAGAGAGAGAGAGAAAGGGAGAGAGAGAGTGAGTGAGTCATGGACGGAGGCTGCAAACAGAGCAAAAGCAGAGATATAGAGAAAGAATGAGAAATAGACAAATACAAAGAGAAGTAGATAAAGTTAAAGACAGAAACATAGAGAGAGAGAGAGAGAGAGAGAGAAATGTCAGAATTATGAGGCAGGGAAAGGGGATTGATTTTCCTTTCCTATCATTACGCATCAATATTCCAAAACACATGCGGTTTTTGCTTTCCTTCTCTTCTTCTATGACTCCCACTGGAACTGTCACAGGTTTGGCTTCAGAGTCACCACTGTTTGAGGCTGCAGCCTCACGGTGCCATGAGGAATGTTTATTTATCCAACATCCTGTCTCTGATCCGTTCAAATCATGGAGCCAACTGCATGAATTAAACATTAGATTTGAGCGCAATTGTTAGTCAACTATTCCATAAAGAGCCTCTTTTGCTTTCATAGTATTTCATGTTGAGGATTTTTGCTTTGAAGTTGTACCCAAGAGGCCATGTGCTATGCCAGATCATTTGTGTAAACACAAGTGCTAGGTGATGTCCAGCCAGTGGCTCTGGACAGGGGAATTTTGGCCACCTCTAATGCATGGGTGCTACCTTGTTTCTGTAATTTCACCTTGTGTGTTAATTGTTCAGTCCTTGTTGTTGACTCGTAAATGAGGTAGACTAAACTCTCCACACATGTTCGACAAGACCTCTTTCATCTGTGTAATTGTTTGTGATAGTCACATCTTACAGGACAGTGAAGAACAGGATTACAGATGTGAATTAGGTTAAACAACTTACTGATATAACTAAATACAATGTAGTTATGTATTTATATTATAGGCCTATTATATTATATACAGTGTTACCTATTATGAAGTGATATTATTTACAGAGGAGATACAATGTTTTGTTCAGTGTAATATTATCCTCTGGGCCAGATACATACACAGTGACTTACTGATTTATGTCACTGGGTTTTGGTCAGTGAAGTAGTTAAATAGCTCATCACTTTGTTCTTAGAAGGTGGCAATAAAGTACATAAAGAGAATGTAGACTATCCAGACTAGTCTCATTCCAGCTCTGCCCATACCAGTGACTGACAGCGCTCTTTCAATACACCCACACTCCACCCTAGAATGTGCTCTCTGATGCTGGTATAGGCATGACGTCTTCTTGGAAAAGACTTGGAAAAGTTTATTCAAAGAGCATTTGAGGTAATCTGTACATCTGTAACATGAGTCTTCATATCCAAACAACGGACATGCATGACTCATATTTTACAATGATGTGAACCCTCTTGGGGATCAAGTGTCTCGTCATCCTTTGCACATTAATGAAACATACTCTTTAGGAGTAGATCTCCTTCCTCAAAAATAGCAATTTTGCCCTTAGCTTTAATGTAAGTAAAGCACATTTTATTCCAAGAAATTTCGGATTGGTCTATTTATTCTGAAATCCTCACATATTGTAAAAGGCCGCTAGTCGAGGTTATACCGACTGTCATGTGGGATTTCAGCTACACATAGACATGCAATGCTAAGAGATGTATATTGCAGCAGCTGTAAGAAGAAGGTGGAGGAGTGATTGGAGACATTTAAACAGTCAGATATATCCCTGCACATCTTCTCTTACTGACAGGTAAAGCAGAGACCGATGGCCTTTTTAGAGCAGAGAAAGTGACGACCCTGGAGGACATTTAGAGAGAGAATGTAAATGTCAGAGTGCCAGTATACACACGTTGGCTCTGGGACTTGACAACGAGGTGCTATGGCAACCTAAACCATGTGCTTCCATCCCAGACTGTGCCTCTTGCTCTGTACATTTACAGCATGGTACAAGAAAACAAGAAGGAACTGAGAAAGAGAGAGAAGGTGGAGTGAGAGAGGACCACACTCAGCAGGTCCTATCATACATGACCGGTGGCCGTGTTGAGTGAACGCAGTGTTAACTGTGGGGTCGGTAAAGTAAAGCCCTCTTTGAGTAAGGGAGCGTGAAATCCAGGCAAGTGCACCCTGATCCCCAAATCCCTCTATTGTCACAATAAACAGAAAAGTAGAGGAACTGTGTGTGAATGTGTGTGTGCACCACAGCGTGTGTTAAGGCACGGTGTTAAGCCTGACTTAAAAGGGATTGTATTAGATTTTGGAGCTTTTGTCCGGAGTGCCTTTTGAACTTATTGGACTTGGTACTTTGAGGTCAGTAGTGTTTTTTTCACACGGTTTGGAGCTCAAAAGCTTGTTCAATTTCGGAAACAAGCTAATAAGACATGTTGAATTTACCATTACAGTTCATTTTACCATCTTTTGCTCTTTCTCTTTTCCTCTGTTCTATCGGCTTACCCCGTCTTGCCTGACCGTAAGACCCTTCCAGCTCCTGTTGAGTTCACTATGGTTCCTGCTTCTCATTAGCGTTACCCGGCAACCAGGAAATCTGCTGGAGAACCTTGAAGTGCAATTTGGAATCCGAAGCATTCTGCTCTTTTAGTTTGACATTTAAAATGCTGAGGTTGGCTCTGTCCTTGCCTCAACTTTAGCAAACTTAAAGAGAGGAGGAGAGATCAGTAGATTGTGCTCTAATGTATGGTGCCCTCCAGAATTATTGGCCCTCAATGAAAAAAGCTCATGAAAATTCCCCTTAATGTTTATCAAATGTTGTCTTTCCTTACTAGAGAAAGAAAGTCTATAAAAAAGTCCATTTACACAAGAAAAAAAGTCACAGATGATCACAAAACAAATCTTTTTCTAAAAAACATCAAAATTATGGCCACACCTCATTTAGTATTTTGTATGACACCCTTCTGTCAACAGAACAGTGCTGAGTCTTCTCTAGTTTTGTTTTATAAGAATTGAGAACACAAAAGAAGTGGCTTTCAACCATTACTTATTGCAAAATCTCTTCAGATCTTGCAGTCTTCTCTTGTGCAATCTCTTCCTGAGCTTGGCCTGCAGGTTTTCAGCTGGACTTAAGGCACTGGACCGGGATTGCCATGGCAAAAGCTTGATTTTAAGTTCTATTTTTAAGTGGATTTTGAGTGTGCTTTGTATCATGGTTCTACCTGAAGACCCAGCCACTACCAAGTTTTAGCTTCTTGGCAGAAGCAGAAAGATTTTGATTTAAAACGATCTGGTTCTTCCTGAAGTCCACATTGCCATTTATGTAATTTGGAGGCAAAACAGCCCCACAGCATCAGAGATCCACCACCATATTTAACACTTGATATTAGGTGCTTTTCTCTGCAGCTATCTTTATTTCTACTGCAAACTCACCTTGAGTGTTTGGAGTCAAAGAGCTACAATTTTGTTTCATCTGTATCAGTGGTGCCTGGTTTGTTGGCATGGATCTAGTGTCTTATCATGAATTCAGAGATGTGGTGACCCCAAGATGTTACCAGTTCTGATATTGTGATCTTTGGAGTTTATTTCACATCTCTGCGATAAAATGCTCTTGAATGTTGACAAATATCTATCTGGGCTCTGTGTCAGATGGGATCTGGGCTCTGTGTCACCATGTTTTTATGCCCCAGTGAAACAGGACATCATTGTTGATTGCTTAAAAATTCCCAAACAACTTGAAATTAGTTAAATATGCTTGGGATCATACTTGAGATTTCTGTAACTACATTCTTGGGTTCCATTAATTGTAACATGTTTTGTTTGTGATGTAATTTTTTAAATGTATTAAATGACCTCAAATATAGGAAAGTTTTTTTTCTCTTTTCAACATAAT
>JBBPCY010000001.1:43995790-44043651 GCA_037974405.1 Brachyalestes nurse
CTCTCTCTGTGTTTCCTCTACATATAATATCCTTGTCTCATTATTTATTCTCCATTCTCCAAGACTTCAAACTTTTTCCCCTCTGACCATCTGCTCCTCACACACACACACACACACACACACTTCTCACACTCTGGCATTATTTATTTGCCATGGCGAAAGCTTGAGCCAAGAAATCAGTCTCAGCATATCCTCCAGATCCACCACTGAACCCAGAGCAGAAGAATTCTCAACTTCTTTTCCCCTCACCGACGGCTATTTTAGGTTAACCACACATTTAATAAGCTGGAATGGGGATGGGAGGAGGGCTATGTTCTTTCTTTTGCTCTGTTACTTTCTGAAGGTTTAGTGAGATTTGGCTCTGCCGCTCTCCCACGAAAAGTGTTCACGTACGCACACGCACATACAAAAGAAAAAACACCAAAATCCTTGGGTGTTCTCCAGTACAAGTTCAGCCGACACAAACATCACGTGATCCCGTTTATTTCACAATCTTACAGTATATTCATGAATCATCCAGTTTTCAGTATAGCACACGATATCCTTTGTATTTATCCATTAGTATGTGTTCCTGTACTTTCCAGTATTGCAGTCTGATCTGTTGTGCCTCTAACAGTAATCTTTCACTGTAAAACTTGCTTTGGCAACCTCAGACATGCTTTATCCTGTCTATTTTGAAATAGACCGCAATACAAGGACCCAAGGCGTGAAATCCTGTCTATCATGTCTTAGGTCTTATCGAAGCTGTCGTGGATTCTTGATGCTGGTAGGCCTTGCACAATCAGAAGCTGACACAGAAAAAACAATCTGTAACGCTGCCAGCCTGCGGCATTTTTTCATACCCCCCCAATGAACTGATTAATTCACACCTACAGTTGACCCTGCTGCGCAGTCATATGGTTACAAACCTGTAGAGGCTTGTCAACAACCCAAGAGCCAGACACTCTGACGGGTGCGAATCACAACAGGCCTCTAGACGTAATCTTGGCTTTTTTTTATGTGAGCCTGGTGCCTTCGTTAGAGCTGGAAGGCCCCCATGTTTATTTTGCAACTTTCAGGCAAACTACAATGCCTCATTAGTAGGGTTCTAAACTGTGATCTCACAACTTCAATTCATTTTGATTACAATTCTTTAGGCAGACGTATTTAAAATTCACCACAACTTTATTGGTTCGATGCAGTATTATTTAGTATTATTTAAAAGAAATCAGATGCACAAATATACATTAAGGGACTATTTACATTGTAATGAATATATACAGTGTTCATTTTTATCTTTGAAAATAAAGTGGTGCTTTATTTTGACCAAAACCTGAGCACTTTATTTATCTAATGCTATTATAGTCTATTACGTTATAATGAATTCTAACATACTAATGTAAACACTGTTGAATCAAACCTTGGGACTGACACTCCTACTCATTGGAAACCCTTATTTTTAAGCGGGTGGTAAAATGGAAATGCTAACTATTCACCTTGGAAGACTCTGGCTTGATCATTAATGTGTAAGTAGAGAGACACATGACACAGACAGCCGCTGGTCTATTTATGGCCACATAAAGTCGAATTCTCACAGACAGGGCAAAGATCTTGGTGAAACTTTAAACCCAGTGTAATCTTGGTATACGAATGAGCACACATACATACACTTCACTACATGCAACCTTTGCTTTATGAATTACTGGGGTGCTCTGGCCTACTTGCAAAAAGGTGATGACACATATATACACACACACACACACACACACACATACATACACGCACACACACGCCATGCTTAGAATCCAGATGTGCTCTTGTTTCCCATGGTGCTCTGGGCTTCTCCCACACCTGCGTCCAATCACATCGTGGTGCCCCAAATGTGAAGCAGCTCCATCAGTAATGCATAAAAGCTCAGCAGTATATAATCCCCCATCTGCAAATTCCATTCATAAAAATCAAACTGTCCCTCCTCTTTTTATCCCCTTATGCCTTAATATAAGGATTCATACATTTATAATGAATGCATCCCTTGTGTGTGGGATAAGTCCTTATAAAAACGTTGTATATATATGCACATTTGAGTTCAGTTGTGTTGGTCTGCAGAGATGTGGAAAAAGTGATATGGTCATCCTTCAGTATAAGTGGGTGAGTGCATGTGTGGCATATACCCGAAAACAGTTCAGGCCTAAATGTTTGACTCCTCTGAAGTTTAAGTGTAAGGGGAGAGGGTACTCTGACTGATCACCTTCATCCTGTGATAAAACATTCCACGGGGGCACTGAATGGTTTCTTAGCAAGTATTCTCTCTACCTACATTTGCACATTTTCAGGCGGGGCTATTTCTCCTAGGTGCTGCTGTATATCAGTAGTTAAACCACACACACTGTTGAGCCACAGTACTTCAGAAAGGATGTGGGCCGATTAATGATCATTAGAGTGTCGTGACCTGGTTTTCTCAGAGTTCAAGCTCATTAGTCTCCTACGTGATTATTCTCGCCGGCTGTTTTGAAGGTGAAGAAGCATTGCCAGAGGGGGTGGTCTCTTACCTTAGAGCAAGCAGTGCTAATCCTGCACCTATAATGTCAAAGGTGGTTTGGTCTTCTATTACTGTTTAAACTAAGTTAACAAAGATCACAGAGGCCCAGCCCAATTGTGTGTACACTGTAACAAAGTTATACTCTTGAAATAGGTCGAGGCAGCCTCCCTGATCTAATCCATCTTAAAGCACTGAGGTGTACGGCCTGCGCCTCCCCTCACAACACAAGTTAAATTTCACAGATCCAAACGGTCGCAATATATCTAAATGATAGTTAATTAGCTACTAACTGGGTTGCAGGATCCTAAAAAGAAAAAGAATGTTTTGCCACGGAAAGAAAGGCAGTTCTATCAATACTGATGGTATTAATGGAAAATGGTTTTATAATTTTATTATATACCATTAAATACAAACACCAGGTGCTGACCCCATGCTGGAACTTTGGAAGGTCTCATCCCTTGATGTTAGTAGACGTCAGTCATGCCCCTTTTACTGAAAAAAAGAGAATAACCCTCTTGACCCCAAAAGTATTTGCTCTAGTACCATCATGCTAACACTCTTAGGCTTAGCCAACAAACTAGGTTATTGGTTGTTGCAATGCTTTCTGTCGTACTAACATGCTTTAGTGAAAAATCTAATTTCCACAGTTTTTTAGACTCTATGACGTACATGACCAGCAAAGGCATGTTTGGTGTCCAAAGTTTGCTTCTTTTGTTTTGTGCTGGAGAACTTAAGCATGCAGTTGGTTTAGTGCTAACTGTTGGCTAGAAACTTTTACTATTAAAATGTAATGTTGAAGGAGCTGTGAGGGTAGTGCTAACCTTACAGCTCAATTGCAAAACCGAAGCAGCTTCAGACTCCAAACATGTCATTTTCACGAGGGGGAAATGAGTTTGATAAGGGTGCTTTTACTGATATTAAGGGTGCAGAGCATGTGTAGGTTCATGGCAAAAGATGCTTGCAACCTTATGAAACTATCTGGTTCAAGTTAGTCTTTCTTCCTCTGTTTTTCTCTTTGAGTGACAGATAATAGTTA
Organism: Brachyalestes nurse; assembly: GCA_037974405.1. Lineage (NCBI taxonomy): Eukaryota > Metazoa > Chordata > Actinopteri > Characiformes > Alestidae > Brachyalestes > Brachyalestes nurse. The sequence continues at coordinate 43,999,345 of JBBPCY010000001.1, forward strand.
AAACAGGACGTGGTCTGACAGAGGCTGACTCACCCCTATGAAGAAGAATAGGGTGTTTCTTCTTTTTCTCTAAATTCTCTCTAATCAGCGCTCTCAGTTAATTGTGCAATGCAGCGTTTTATCTGTAGTAGCTTCATTTCATTACAATAGTATATATAAGTTTTGCTTCATAAATCAAAGTGTAATCTGGACATCATAATGAAAGCAGACAGGGTTGTGATGTAGCTGTGTAGTGAACAACACGGGTGTAACAAACAATTAATTTTGGTTCATTTTTCATGAAATCCTCATGAAACAACCTGAAGGACAGTTTTAAATGTGTTAAAATGTACAAAGAAGCAATTTTTTTGTTTTTTAAGTGACAGCGACATGTGTGTGTGTGTATGTGTGTGTGTGTAGGTTGGGGGGTATATTGGGGGTTGGGGATAAGGGAGTCCTTTTTGGGCAGCACGAGTGCAGGCCTACAATGGGATGCATTGTTCCAGACCCATAATCAGAGCGGACATGGAACTTGGCCGGGAGATTCGTCCCTGCAGCCCTGGACACAGCTGCCGCAATTCCAGTTTATATTCCCTCCGTTCTGCTTTCATCAGCAGCCCTCCCTCCACCTCACTCTCTCTGGCTTTCCCATTCGGGGCCTGTTTTTCCCTCCTCAAACTTGCTGCTCTGTGGAGCAGGTCAAGAGATGAACTGCATAAGACAACACTTAACTGGCTCTTTTGCATTTATGTGTATTTACATGGTTTCCCCCATTGCATAAATGGACACCATCAGAGCAAGTGCATTAAGAAAGAGTTCAGTAGATTTGTCTCCACTCTCTTAAGTTTTATACTGAGCGTGGGAACACTCAGCTGTTCTCTTTCCGACTCCACTCACCTTGGGGTCCTAATGGCTGGAGAAAGCACTAGTCTAGTGGAAAATACAGTCACTCTCCACATCAGCACCTGGACAAGTATGAGATCTCTTGGTTGACCTAGCTCACAGTGTAGAAACGGCGTAGCAGTGTTTGCAATGAGTAATAGCAGGCAGCATGTGTGTCAATAACACATAAAAAAGACAAGAGGTTATCTGATACTGTCTGCCTTATAATAGTTTGCCCAAAAACACTATTAATAACACTATTAAATAGATATCCCATATTTCAGATTGGTCGATTAACCAAGACATGTTTGATGGCTAATGCCTGAGGTTTGGCTGCTAGCTTTGTCTAATGATGCTATCATCTGATACCCTTCAGTTGCACAAACAGCCTAAATCATCCCACACTCGCCCCAAACCACATCAAGTTAGGTAATGTCACACAGACTTGCTTCTGTGGTTTATGACTCTTTATGACATACTGTTATCTATAAAAACAGACAAAAGTACATTCATTTTTGGCCTTTTAGATGGCTGGTAATACTGTTTATAGCAACATGTTTTGCCCATTTTCTTAAGATAAAATAAGTAATGCGACGTCAAAGACAACGTAAGCAAGTCTGTATGAAGTTAATTAAGAACTCAGTGTGGTTTGAGGCGAGCATGTAATGATTTAGGCATGCAGTTTGCACAAGGTTTACTTATGGCTCTAATCCTCAGTAAAAAATTAGTCTTTTAGCTCAAAAGCTCAAAACTAAAGACGTTTTGGCTGTTCAGCTACCCTTGAGGAAGGGGAAACTGTGTGAATTAGACTTTTGGCTCCACTCTCATAAGTGGAGCCAAGTTGTACGGTCGCCACCACTGTATATTTACCGAATATGCACAGACGATTAAAGAAAGTTCAGCTCGTGCGTGATATTCCCCTCCGTTTGTGTGTACCTCCCCTCCCTCAAAGTCAGAACATCATCAAGTGGCCTGTCAGCGATGTGTCAAAAAATACTACTCACTTCTCAGCTTTTCCAATCAGTTGGAGCATTTGCGGTGTGTATGTTGGCTGTGTCTATAGCTGGCTGTGGTTCTGGGCTGTGGACAGGAGTTCTGCATAGTGCTACACAGTGGGGTGGGGGTGAGGGGTGGTGGAGGGGGGGTTAATGAGGAACATTATGTAAGACCACAGCCAGCCATGGTCTCTGTTTAGCCTTTTTGCATTGCTGTGAGCCTGTTGTACGAGTGCATAGGTCAGGTGTCCAAACTTAGGTTGCCTTCCATATGTTGAGCATTTCCCCGCAACCCCCTCACCCCACCTTCCCCCTGTAATTGGCAGGTAATGTTTCAGCCCCTGCCTCTCCTCTTCAGCTATTATTCCTGCTCTGGATTAATGAGATGGCCAATATTGGCCGCAGGCTTGGCAGCAGTCCAGAGAGGGGCCTACCTCCGATACATTATACACCAGCAGCTTTCACCAAGGTGTGCATTTCAAGACAGTCCTCCTCTGTTTTTATATGGCACGTTTTTTTTCTTCCTCTGGCTAAATCAAAGCTGGAGGAGACACTGGAGACTTTTTTCTCTCACCGGTCTGATCTCCATAACCCTTCCCAGCTTGTATCAGATACTGCCCCAGCTGCCTGGTGCCCAGGGGGAGGCCCTGCTCACCATCCAGGACGCTGCTACACTCTCGGTAGTGTAAATCAGTGCTACTCTCGGCTGCATACACACTACTGGACAATGACCTCACGCACCACTTAGCATACCTTTATCTCCACACCAACTGGATAAGACCTATAACTCAGCTGAACATGACCCGACCCTCCTCCTACACAAATCCTCATGAAAACAGTTACCCATATGTGCATTTATTTGACAAAGAGAATGTCATAAGGGACTGTGACATTTTTCTGGAGGAGTAAATCATGGCCAGTGTTCCTTACTGTAAGTGACATTGTAGCAGATTTGTAAAAGCTAGGGGACACCTAGCTCTTCAAGCTATTTGAATAGAAAATTTTCCTTTGTTGTTTTGCAATTACTTATCACACTGACGGCTAAGCAGTTTTAAGGAAAACAATGTCTGGGACACTATTCATTTGGTTATGATGCCATACCCCGTGCATTTTATTCTTGTGATGTCAGCACACATCACTTCTCAGATCTTTCAGAACTTCATTTAAGCCAAAATCTATACCTTTAACAAAGGTTTTGAAAAGTAAAAGTGTTAAATGATGATTTAGGCAAGACTTGATTTTACCATTGAACATACTTTGATTACATGGAATGTTTGTGAGAGACACTCAAAATATTAGTAAATGGCTATTGTATGGTAACTAATCCAATGCAAATCCAAAGTAAGGGGTGTCCAACTGGCATGCGTGACTTGCATATCGTCTCTGTAGGAACATACCCAAAGCCAATTCGCATTTTTGTCATTTGAAAATTCCTGTTGTTGTTTAGACTGTGTCAAAATTTCCAGATGACTGGTTCAATACAAGTGGTCCAAAATGGTACAAATGGTCCAACAATACATACATTTATGTAAAAGTACATGTAAAAGGTAAAGAATGTGTTTTCTTTCTCCTGTAAAGTTGGCAATTTGAAGATTTGGCTATTTCGCTCTTGCATTATGCAATACACACACATACAAAAATTGCACTTAACCCAAGGCTTTCACTGAGGCTGATGGAAAGTATAAATAGCAGGGTGTCAGCCTACCTGAAACCAGTTAAAGAGCTAGACAACGCTCTACGGTTGCATAATGCATCTTTTACTGCTAATCCTGACACATTGTCAGCCCCTGTTCTGCCTCAGGCCACAGGTGAGTAAGGGCCAATAGTGTTTCCGAAGAATGTGACTCAGTCTTGATGTTGTTGGTGTGGTTTTCTCTGAAGAGAGACAAAGGGCAGAGAGAGAGAGAGATATGAATAACGAATATTCTCTACTATTAAACTTCACCTCTAGGGCCTTGCTGCACTCTCTTATGCTGACCGCTGAGTGTTGTGGACTGCAGTAATAATTCTTCTACCATGGCGTCTCCGTGTCAGCCTGGGGTGGCTGACTAGACGATCCAGTCCACTCGGCGCACGCACAGGAAGTGGGGTCGGCCTGCAGAATTTTTCTGAGTCTTCGCCTGAGTAAACAAACACCCACTCAACTCCTATCCAACCATTCCCCCCGCCGCTCCCTCTCCAAACCTGGCACACTTATCCCCTACAGACCTGCTTCTTACTGGCAAAGCGACAAAACCAGAAGCTCACCATAACTCATTATAACCCGCTATTCCAGTCAAAGCCGTTATGGATTATGGAAAGTATCAACTTTCAGGAAGATGTCGGCACACCTGGACAAGATTAACAACTTTACTGTAAATAATAAGACATGTGTATGGGTCACATACATCATGGTGGGAGTAGGAAAAATAAAAACAAATTAAATGAGACACATCATTTAAGACACATCAGACTAGTTGTTCTGGGGAGGCTGTGTCTACACCTTGAACTGTTGCTTATGTTCCTCAAACCATGTCTGAGCAATTTTTGCAGTGTGACTGAACGTATTCTTCTGCTGAAAGAAGCCACTGCCATTAGAGAATATTGTTGCAATGGATGGAGTGTACATGTTGAGGTTGGTGGTACATGTCAAAGTAACATCCACATGAATGCCAAGGCCCAAGTTTTCCCACCAGAACAATGCCCAGATCATTGCGCTGCCTTACTGACTTGCCTTATTCCCGTAGTACATCCTGGTGCCATCTCTTCCCCAAGTGATGCACACACATACCAGCCCATCCAGATGATAACATACTTTCACTTGTGGATTTTTCCTACTTTAGCTTCAAGTACAGACTGTTCACCTGATGCCTAATATATCCCACCTCTTGACAGATTCCATAGTAATGAGATAATCAACATTACTCTTTTCACCTGTCAGTGGTTTTAATGTTGTGGCTGATCTGTGTATTCAGACTTCCTTCAACATAAATAATGTTAATGGCTAACGTCAATATGCTGTATTAAGTCAAATAAACCTATGATTCATTTTTATATGTTTCCAAGACAGCATATACAGGGGGTCCGTGTGTTACAACAGTCTCAGCATATGACATTTTGAGTTTCCACTCCCACTCCTACTCCCACTCGGCTTACACCACTATCCTCGTACTTACGTGGGCGAATTAGTCTGGTTGCGCGCAGTGGAAGAATACGCGGTAACGTGGCGTATAAGGGAGTTTTCCTTTTTCTGTGGCTTAGTTGAGTTTTTATGATTTTACAACTGTGTTAGAATAGGTAAGTGACTAAGGCTACAGTGTGTTTCGAGTAACACCAAAACTTGGGTTTCATCACTGTCGAAGGATCTGTGGTGTATCTTGAGGACAACAACAACAATAATTTATTCAAGTATTCAGTTATTAACCTACATATGTAGAATTTAGGAACATACCATCAAGTACAAATTATTCATTAACTGCTATGAAAGTAAATTGTACTTATGTAGTTATGAGACTGGGAATCTGATGTGTGGGCCTACAAACATTTCCTTAAGGTTAAAAGGAATAAGCTGTAGAAGACCAATTTCCAGTCTTCATCCCCAGTCTGTGTGTCTCAGAGCAGTTAGGCGAATGTTTCTGGGAAAAGGGTGGACACATATGCGCACACATACAGGTGGTGGATCAGTTAGGCTGTGATTTATCGAGCTCTCCTCTGAGTTTCATTGTGCAGCTCTTCCTCTGGGCTCCTCGTGCTGTTCTGTCTGGCGTCCAGCAATGCTGCTGGACCTCCTGTCCATGGGAACAGGCTACTTTGTCCTTAAAGTACATTGTTTAGCCTAAATGGCTAAGAAGTTCATTACTTTGTAGCTGCAGCTGTGTTGCGTTATTAGGAAAATACATTTGTTTCTTTGTCAGGGTAAAAGATGACCGTGATTATTAACTATGACAAGTGTTTAAATCCAGACTACACAATTAAAAACACAGTTTTGCTGTTGGAACAAAATTGTGTACTTCCAAAATAGCCAATTTCAATAAGAAGGAAAAATAAAAATATGCAATTTTGCCTATTTCTATCAGTTCCTATTTCTAGAAAATGTTCACAGTGTAAAGGGCAGCTGGTATTTTCAGACTATATATAGAAATGAAGAAGGTTTGGTTTCAACAGTAAGGATAGATTCCAATGCTCCCAACACACCTCATCCAGCTAATAAACTAATAAACAAGACTTTCCTAGGATTGAAGTATGTGTGTAACTGCAGGGAATTGCATTAAAATACACAGGTCAGGAAAGCCTCCAGGGCTGAGATGTGGACTCGTTAATATAGATTAGATACATTACGTGTAGGTTTGAACTTTTAGGTTTAAAATGGTTGTTCACACTCATGCTTCTCAAGGAAACAAAAGTCGTTCTTCTATGGAATCATTCCAAAGAACCCCTTTGGCACCTGTTTTTAAGGGTGTAATTTTGTTCACTAACTAGAGTACAACTGAAGCCTGGGGGATGTTTCGTAATGCATGATTTCTTAGTTTAGCTGAATGAGCCAAAATTAAGAATGGTACAAAAGGAATGTCCCTGTTGGACAAGTTTCCTTTTTTGGCCATTAAGTTATTTGGCTAGGTGATAAATGTTGCTTTTGTAAAATAACCATGTTGTACGCTCAGTAAAAATCTTAATCAAACTCAAATAAGCCGAATATTTAGGAGGAGGCCTGTGTACTGCATGTTATAAGCTCCATCTTGAGACTCCATGACTCCTTCTCTGCATTTAACAGCTAGCAGTTGAGGTCAAGGTGTTTGTGTGTGTGTGTGTGTGTGTACTAGTCTCTGCTTTGGGGGGTCAAAAGGTCAGGAGCGTGTGTTTGTGTTATGATTCGGAGAGTGCTTAAAGGTTACCTGAGCTTACACCTTTGGCCTCTCTTGAGTAGCCGGTTATTCTGAAACTGCCAATCCAGCAGTATAACCTGCAGGGAGATACAGTGCTTCAGCAACGTAAATAGTTAACTGTCCTTTTTGGTCCTTCTGGTCAAACTGTCACAATGAAAAATATGGAAAATGCACTTCTGATGCAGTGACCTTCATCAGGGCACCCACATCCTCTCACTGATGTTTCTGAACTTGCGCAAGGGGCTATGACACACTTTTGTCGGTGCATATGAACGCTGTGTGGCTTTATGTGTGCACTGTAGTCTGTGTCTGTGTGTATATGTGCAATTGTGTGTGTGTGTGTTTGTCAGAAATATCTTGAAAAATCTCTATAGTAACATAGGCTAGCGTCAGCACACACCCTTAAATGTCCAAAACAGCTCTCAATATTTACCTACATTTTAATGTACGATAATGTACGAATACTTAATTTCACAACATTTGGACCACTTCTATTGTTCGGTTCATAATAAAATTTTCACACAATGTAGTGTTTTCTATAATGAATCAAATTAATAAAAATGACAAATGACAAACAAACTGAAATTAAAATGAATTAAATAACAAATTACAAACAAAAGAAAACACTAAGAATAAAGAATAAAAAAATAAAGAGTCTGCTGAAACAAAACACTTCTGCACAGTGACTAATATTAAAAAGGGACTAATCTTAAAAAGCATGCCTTCTAAATTTGATTTACTTTGATATACTGTTTATATATTTAAATATAGATACTTCTTGACTTTTAATAAAATAAATGACTATCATTTCTACTTAAAATATAGAATCCTAACAAAGAATAAAACTGTGTGTGTGTGTGTTTGTGTGTGTGCGCCTGTGTGCGTACGTGTATGCCATGTCTGTGCAGGTTAGAAACCCTGAGGGTAGGTGGATGGGTGGCAGGAGCAGGCCTGACTGGTTTTAGGCCTTAATCTTGATGGAACATAGCCTCAGAGAATCTGTGGGGAGATTTACAAACACATTCTCTGGAGTCGTTCCCTCCCTGCTCAGAGCCTCGGGTTTTACACTGGCTGGAAACTCCATTGTCGGTTGAGCGTTTACTGATGACAGGCTTTGTGTGCATATGTGCATTTGTGTGTGTGCATGTGTGTGTGTGCACACCAACACACTCCATCTTTGCTTTCTCAGACACGTTATCACTCGTTAGGATCTTGTCAGCTGATAATGTTTTGAAACTCAGGAGAGAATCCCTTCAAGCAAGTTCTTCAAGCACAGGCCATGGAGCTTTTACATATTATGTTCATTATGGCCCCTGTTCATTAGCTCAAAATGTGGCCTACAATCAGTCGTTCACCAGCATTATCAGCAGACAGGTGAGTCATTTTGGAACCAGTCAGAAGATAAACCTGCTGTTTGTTTTTCAGCCCTTTTCTGTCTATGATTACACCTGTTATCTGAGGTTACTCCGAGAAAAAAAGGAGGTTGTTGAAGCATGGCAGCATTTCTTAGTGCGCACTCAAGGTCCCACCGTGGATAAGGACAATGCTACGTGTGGGTGTGCTTGTGAATGCATGTGTGAGTGAAAAGGGGGGAGGGCACAGGGCAATGAGCCCTATTTATCTTTGGCATTTACTTATGGTTTATCCTGAAGATAAGCAGCTCGTTGGCCTACAGAGAGCGTGTGGGGAGAGTGTGACATGTTGAGGCCTGAGAGAATGGAGACTGCAGTGCTGCTTGACTGCCTGCAGGAAACAGATGCAAGCCTGAAACCAATGGGCGAGAATAAGTACTAGTTTCCAAAACCTGAGGAAAGAAAACCTCGGGATCTACTTTATATTGTTGCCTTGCATTTGTTAAGAAGATTAAACTTTTATTTTTTTTTGGTCTTGGATTGTAATGGCTAATTTATACAGGTATCTTTGGAATGTGCTGATAGAGCCAGAGCAGAGTTCCAGATTCTTGTTGGATCAAGAGGTGTTTGCCATATTACATTACAGCCTTGGCCTAACACAAAAGCTGAAGTACAGCCTCTTTCCACCACACACACACACGTATTCAGTGAACAGGCAAGGTAATCTGCCAGCTCGTCTCCAGTGTAAGCATGCTGTGACGACATGAGGTGAACACACTATCTGTGTCACTCACTATGGTTTCAACATCTATGGGGTTTACTTTTATGCTTCATTTGTGCTTATGTGCTCACAGACTAACAGGAGTCTAGTCCAATCAATCCACACACATCTACAGTACGTAAGAGTAAAGTTTGCGTTAGTTATGATGAGAACAAAATCAAGGGCAGGTGTTGTTGTGTCAACGGGTAAGCTTTTCATGTGGCTGAGCACAGGTTCCGAGGGAGGTGTGAGGCAGGATGTGCTTGAAAGTGAGAGGCAGCTTATAGGTCTCTGCAAATGTGTGTATGTGTGTGTGGGGAAGCTTTCATTCATCTCTTTGTGGGGACCAAATGCGCTCATAATTGTTGGAAAAACTGTGAAAGTGAGAACAGATTGCCAATCCTCACAAGGAAACGAACTACTGGAAAAACTAAAAGGGCAGAGCGGTTGGGATTAGGCTCAGTGTCGGTGTAGTTATACTTCACTATAATCATTTATCAGTCAATAGAATGTCCTCACAAATATACTAATACCAAAGTGTGTGTGCGAACATCACTCTGCTATTCTCACGTCCCTCAAATGTCAAAGCCAACGTAGTAGAGGCAGACAGGTCGAGATGTTTAACCTCTCAGTCTGCGACAGGAACATTTCATTTTTTACTATTTGCGTTTTTACGCTTTTTGTATTCGCAGTGACGTCTGGAACATAAACTATTACGTTTGGATTCAGTGGTATAACTAGAGTCAGTGCAAAAAATACCCCACATACAAAGATAATTGATGCATAAATGATAAAAATACAATTCAATATTCTTATTTACTCTATGTTATGTCTCAAAATATGTACTCTCAATGCATGCCACTCTGCCCACTAGCATTCATTTAAAGGACACTATATGATATCTAGTTGCCTGACAAACCACTGGCTAAATAAGGTTGCATAGATTATAAAACACTTGCTGTATGACATACATACTTTTTTTTTACAATACATAACGAGTATATCCTGTTATATCTTCTGTAGGGTGAGAATTCTGTTCAGGTCCATCTGAAAAAAAAAACACAAATCACAAATAAGATGCCTGACAAATACGAGGGAGAAAAATAGACATCAGGGCTGAAGGAAGCTAACTGGAGAGTCATGTTGTTAAAATATTTTATCTTTCTGTGAATCGTGGGTGTGTATTTATGTGTCTACCTTAGTGGCCCAACAATGATTTAAATAGGCTTAGTTCCTGTGGGCCCCAGGACAGTTAAAAAATGCCCAAAAATTACTTTTTAAACACGGTCTGCTTTTTTTCTTAACAGAATTATTCATGTTTGTTGGATGATGGTGTTCATCCAAACACATCACTCAACACGGTAAAACATTTAAAGATGCAAAATCCATTTGCATACTGCATTTCTGCAATATCAGCATTGCAGGTTTCGAAGTTGCAGTTAAACAGTATATCATGCAGCCTCATACATTCATGGTTAATATTGTTTGCTTTGAGCGGACAAGTACTTAATCCTACGTATGGCCTTCCTCATCCTGCTTTTAGATGTCTTCAAATAGAGTACTGGCGAGGATGAGAGTCTGACCTTGTACTGTGGCTATAAGAGAGGCCTGTATTTTACTCCTAGCCAAGCACAATACGCAGGGCTGCAGATTACAGCTGTGATAGAATGAAACCTCCCTGCTGGCTCTGACTCTTCTGAAACTTCTATCTGATATCATCAGCAGCTAGTACATGGCCAGAGCAGCACTGCTGATACTGCTCAGCGTCTGGGAGAAGATATAAGCCGCCATTTCCCAAACCACACATATTTGAAACCGCACATACTTCGAACTTTACTCAACCCTCAGTACCCCCCCCCCCCTCATAGGTTCCTTTTCAGCTGTAAAACAAAAAGAGCATGTGATAAGATGACTGCCAGAAGACTAAGGTTAATGTGAACGACAAGGAAAGTCATTACATGGCTCCACAGCCAATGTGTGAGATGAACCACCTCCAATCTGAGAGAAGTTCACAGCACTGTGGAAAGGTTTATTAACGACTAGACTGGCTACCAGACATATTCTATCAACATGGGTCCTCAGAGCCAAATTATACTAAGGCTTGACCAGTTCATTTCAGTGAATGCTAGTTTATCACTACACATGCTATAGCTGTAGTAATGGCATGGTGCTCCAGATCTTAACTGAGATATATGATAAAAGATATCAACATGTTCTGTTCCACTTTGTCAACAGGTTTTCCTGTTATGTAATCTTAAACTGTCTGGGAGGATGTGCACCAATGGATTGTTTTGTTTGTGAGCTATTATTTGTTAACCACTTTTTTATGTGTACAGCAGTGAAATGTTGGCCTTTAGAACAAGTTTTAGTGCACATTTGATCCTAAACTCGTTCCATCATCACAGTCCTCCCAAAATACACTCCCTAGTGACGGCAAGACATTTTCATATTGCTTCAACAATGTGCCAGCTAATTCTAAGCACCACCATGGATTAAAAAAATAAGCAGATTTTAGAATAGGAAAAGACCAAGTTATATAATGTGTCTCCAGTATTTGTGAAGTGCTGCTTTAGAGGAAGACCAAAACCTGCCCAATCCGCATATAACACCCATGCCGGCCAATCATATGCCTGCACATACAAGCACAGAAAGAGCAGAAATAGCAAATTTACACTGTTTACTTTCTTTCTTCTCAAACAGAGAAGTTCAGCACTCCCTGATACAGGAATTACAAAGTCTAACATGTGTAGTAGCATTGCTCAATCCAACTGTGTGGTGCAGAAAACAGATTGTTAACTGTGACTGGGGTTATTGCTTTACATAATTAGCATACAATGGTGTTCTCAGCATCTGTCTAATTTCCATTTTGCAGGTGATGGAAAACCATGTTCTGGAGGTTTTGCTCTGCAAGTTTGCCTATATAAAGAACCACACACACACACACACACACACCCTCCTCCACCCTTCACCTTCAGCGTAAAGCCACATCCTGCAGCACTTCTGTAATGTGTGCGTATCAGTGTAGCTTCTACATACACTTAGCATGCACCTCATAAACAGGAAACAGCTCTTTGTTTCATATCACGCATGAGGCATGTGCTCCAAGAGAAAGAGTACATAGTCCGGAAAGTGTGGTGGTTGATAGCTAACTCTTCCCCCGCCACTCACCTGAGAATGAAAGACGCACAGTGCCACATTTAACGCTGTTGGCACTTTTTTCTTGTTTTGTTTTTTGTCATAACTAACATTTTTCATTCATAGACTTCTCTAACTCATGAAGACAAGGCCTGCGGAAAGTGTGACCAACTTTTCGGTCCATTTCTGAGTGGTTTGGCCTAAAAACTCAGTGGAACTGTTATTCGGTTTATATACTCAACTTCTGTATTTCAGAATTACCAGCAATACATGAATATCCTCAGCTGTCATATTGTATGGGTGTGCAAAAAGTAATGTTCAGGTGACTTTGATGGAGTTCCATAAACTGCTATAGGCTAGATTTTAATACAGCATGAGTGAGAAGGTCAAGAGCATACATAATCGTGGGAGTTATGTCAATTCAGACAGTTTTCAGACAGATGGATTCTCCGTACATGGATGCTCTGGGACTAGGCTGGAATTCTGATGAACTAATCAGCTGTTCAGAAGAACCCAGGCACATTTCCCACTAACCCCTTGGTGTAATCAAACTCGAAGTTTGATCCAGTCAATACTCCACCAATCCTCTGTATATCCTGCTGTATATCAGAGTTCAACATTTTTGCTCCCCAATCATTTCAGAAATGACTAAGAAAACCATAATGGCCAGATTGAGGCCTGCTATGACAGCAGTTACCAGAAGCACTTTCCCTTGCTTTTTCACTATTATTACAGTAATTTAGCCAATCATTTTTATAGTATTTGCCAGTAAGGCGCACATCCTCTCACACTCACTCATTCTGTTGTCCACCCAACTCAACCACTTCAAGAAACAAACAATACTCCAGACTAGTTTTTTGAAAAATATGGGGTTTATTGGTTTTAACTGTAATCAGTCATAACAAAGCAAATCAATTTTATATAAACTCACATAGAAATTACTGTAGTGAACAGCAAAAGCTGTTTAAAAAATACATTCAACAGTTTAAGCTAGATACTTTCTTTGTGTCTATCCTGTTAAGCAAATCCATTCCATCAATTTAGGAAACAAGGAGTATCTATCAAGAGATTTTGTCATCTTCTGCATTATTATTCAAAGCAGGGAGCATAAGCTCAATGGAATGTATAAAAAGAGGCACTTTACTTGTACATTTGGGCTGGAAGAAGTGTTCCAAAAAACCAATTCGAAACAAAAATAAGGACACCTGTTCTTCAACCCGTTTGGTCACAGTTATTGCCTGCAATTCACCTAATTTACACATGTAACTGGAAGAACTGCTTTTTAACACTGAAGTTTTGTAACTTGCATTGATATCACATCACAATCGTCTCAATGAACACAAATGGAACAATAAAATGCACTTCAGGTGGTACTCAAAATGGAAGCAGAAGCTTTAAGGCCACGAAAGTCCAACTTGAATTACAACTCTCTTCTGATGAATGTGTCCCCTTGAGATATTCTGACACCAGGATATCTAGTGCTCACAGTATACAGTTCAGTATTACAAACTGATGCTGAATCTTCCGCTACCATCTACGGTACTAAAGGGGAGGGGGGAAAAATGCTACATGTGAGGACTCAACTTGCCTCAACTTAAAAAGGGGTATGACAGCTGAAGACTGACTAAAGAAATAAAGATGAATGTACTGATGTCAAGCTTTCTAGTGAGTCCAAATATCTAAATCAAGGAAACAATAGGCCTAATGGTTTTGCAGTCCAATACTTGGGAAAAAAAAAAAGAATGAAAAATCTACAATAAATAATCAAAAACGCAGAGGATTTTTTTGTTTTTGCTTTAAATTAAGCTTCATTTTTATCAAAGTGTAGTTGCAAACAAGAAATTGTAGTACAATATATTAAACTGTGAAAAAAAGAAAGTTGACAAGTCTTCACAATCTTAAGATTAATACAGAAGATCATAATTTAACATAAAAGAAAATATATTCTATCGTTTCATTATCAAGATAAATACAAACAAAATTAACAAAAAAAATGCATATGATCACCAATAAATATGTTTGATAAGTTAAATAAGCAGTGACAAGCAAAACCTTCTGTCTTGAAAGTTTTCTTTTCCAAACAACAATAATAATATAACCATAATAAACAATGACAATAAGTCAAACGAAAGAGGTGGAAGGATGTGATGAAATTACAAAGTGCTCTTCTGAGCAGATTCTATGGAAAAAGCAAATTAGCTTGGAGATCTAAAGTGAAGTTGCAGGAAGTTCAGCTGCACCTTGGGAATGCTGGAATTCCCCTCTGCTGATTGGAAGGTGGGGGTAGAAAGTCAGTCTTTAAAGTTTAATAACTAGTTAGGCATTCCCTTCCCAACAAACACCAAGTGACCAGCCACAATGGGGAAAATGGGGTGGGGGACAGCAAAAATTGTTCATTATTGAGTGGAGGCACCCAATCTGGGTTTTGTGCTAGTTTTGTGATAAAGCCAGAGAAGGTAGCACATGATCCAAAAAAAGAAAGAAAGAAAAAAAAGGGAACAGAACGTGCCAAATAAATTCTATAACTCCCATTTCCAACCTCACAATAAGTCCTTCCTACAGGCTTATGTCGTCTGCCATCTTACAGGAGGGCAGCAGAATGCTCAGAGCAAGAGCTACTATACCAAGCTGCAAGAAACTACTGAGAAAACAAAAGGAGATACAGTAGTCCTTTCACCTCAACACTTGCTTGATTAGACCCCAGGCACTTTTATTTCCTTTTTTCTTTACACTGGTCTGCGTTCAGACTGCTGTGAATGATCCAAGTGTGACTCTAGCAAACTCATTCAGCTGGTTAGGAGAGTGTCCTTGAGTAGAGTGGTGCTATATTGGGGGAAAGGGTCCTCAGCAACAGAACTATCCCCTCAACAGGCCACCTGTGGCTCTGCTATGCACTACTGAAGCAGTAGTACCTGGCACAACAGTCTCTTACCTTTCATCAATCCACTCCCTGCTAGTTGTTTTGGCACAGTCACTCATGTCATGGGAGGGCATCTATGAGATGTGGCCAAGGCAGCAAACAGGCTTTCAAACCAAAGAGGGAGTTTTCGCTTGTTGTGGTTAATTGAAAATTCAAAAGGAGTTCCCTTAATTTCACTGCATCTTTTTTGTTGTTTTTTTGTGTGTGTTTTTTAAAGCCTAAGTGATAGAACAAGGGAAGTCTACCGCCTCTAGAAGGCTAAAGAGTAGGCAGGAGAAAGAGGGAGAACTTGTCCCTCATGCTTTCTGGCCACTACTACTGCGTGCAATGGAGGAATCTGGCTCTGAGCACCCTAGTCATCAGAGATGGAGAGCCTACTGAAGATGGGCAGTCGGCGTGTGGTGTCAAGGACGGGCGATTCGGAGCCACTCAGGCTGCCACCCGAGCTGCTCTGGTAGCCCTCCTGGTCGGACAGGGAGTCTGGCTGGCTGGACGGAGACTCAAAGAGGTGAGGAGACTCAGACATGGGCCTGAAGTAGTAAGGAGTTGTAGATGGAGACGGTGGTGCCTGGGCGGTGGGATCAGGACCAGATGAAGGTCCACTTCCCAAGCTGGGGCAAAAGAGGTTAGCCAGCTCCTGGCTGGAGTATGTGAAGGGGTTGCTACTGGGCCATTCTGACAGCTCGTCCGGGGAGAACATTGGAGGAGGCGTGACGGAGGTGGGGCTGTCTCTCAGGCCTCCGGAGCTGGGGAACCCCGCAAAACTGTAGCTGTGCTGCAGACGTGGTCTCTCCAGCTTATTGGAAGTGGAGAGAGGGGATGGGGCAGGAGGGGGCCCACGGCGCTCTTCAGCATTGTGAATGAAGTGGCAGCGGGGACCGTAAGGGCAGAAGCCAATGGTGTGGAAGGTTCGGCAGAGCTCCGTCTTGTATTTGGGATGGCGGCTGAGGCTGCGCAGCTCGTGGATGCCATGGGCAAACTGGCACTTGTCGCCATACTTGCAGGCACCATTCTCCTCAAAGGGCCTACACAGCTCAGTTTTGTAGCGGCTGGAGTTGACCTGGTTGCTGCCGGGGCCACCAGGGCCTGTACACTTCTGCAGCAGACGGTCCCCAGTTTCTGAGAAAGAGCGGTCTCGGAGCCGGTTTTCTTTGTTGCTGCCGCTGGTGCTACCCATCCCTGTGCCCAGCAGGACTGAGTCTGGCTTGCCACTGTTCAGGAACTGGTTCTGGTTGAGCTTGCTGCTGGGCAAAGTGACCGAGTGCCGTCGTTGGTAAACCCCTCCAACGGAAGGTGTCCCCACGGCCTTCCTGTCCAGCAGGCTCCCGGTGGGGTTGGAGATGGGCAGATTTGCTCCAGAACAGGGCACAGACATGTGTGGAGCACCGAGTATATTTTTATTGTAATTCAGCATTTTGTTGTTCTGCAAAGCAAAGAGAAACAACGAAATGTTGATGAGAGGAGAGTTAGCATTAGAAAATTCTAACCAAGGAGACCATTACCTAACGTAACATCATGCAAATTTAAACACCGACTTGTTTAGACATCTTAGATGAGGCATAAATGAAACAGTAACTCAGACTCAGTTATAGCTCGTTCCTGTGTACAACCTTTGGCTAAATTTTAAACCAATAAGGAAATGCAGGCCTATAGAACAGCTGGTCTGGCAGGTTGCCCAGTAGAGGAATGCATGGCCGCTTGAGTAAATGGAACAGGAGGGTGACAGAGCCCAACAGGCCAATGTGGAACAACAGCTACCAACAAGGATCTGTGCTCCTAACAAATAACATCCAAAAGGGCCATTTGTAAGCATCGTCACCATATCTATAAGAAGCCATATATACACTAGTGTCCTACTTTATTTCACAGTGGTATTAACAAACTGCTCTTCTAGGTATCATTTAGCAAAATAATGTTACAATCCAACAAAACAACGATGACATAAAACATTTACTAAAACTTTAATTTCAGGGGGTAAAAGTAAGTTTGGAATAAGTTCCCCAGACTTCAGGTACAATGTTTACTGACTAGCAGTCAAAATCACATGCCAAATCACTGCAGTGGGCATTAACAGGTTTCAGAAATTTAGTATTTAATGTTACCTCGGCATGGACAAGTCACCTCATTAGAACCCATGTTACTTAAGGAACATACAGGTGGACTTTAAGTTGTAACTGAAGCAAACAGTTTTCAAAAAGAAAATAAACATTTGTAGAGACTCCTAAGGGTTTAAGTTAAATGTTAATGCAGGGACCAAAGAGAATTTCACAACACGAATCATGTCCCTGGTTCAGCTGTGAGGAGATACAGATGAGGATCCAGACCTCTTCTGAGCACAAAGTTAGACTCTCAGTTAACGTTAGTGGAGAGTGAAAGTTTGTGTTTGGGCTGCTCGAGACTGACTTGTTCGGTCTAGCGGGGCGAGCACGTGAAACTCTCGAGCTCCTCGCCTGCAGTGGGGCCCAACAAATCTCGGTCTGACTCAACGGGCACAAACGCCCATTTTGACTAAGTTACCTGTTACAGCCAAACAAGACCACAGCCAGTCAAAGAAAGCAAGGTCAGTATTTTCTCCCCCAGCCACAACCATTTTTAAACCTCTTTATGCCACCCAGACCGCCTTAGACCCCTCAAATTCCACAACACCAGGACGAAGCTAACGGTGCTAACTGCAAACAGCAACCCAAAACTTTTCTCCCTACCTTGTTGTTGTTGTTGATAACTTCGCTGAAGTCAAAAAGAGGCGGCACTACAGCCGTGGTCATCTTGGAGAAGAGCAAAGAAACAACGAAAAAGCCCGGGAAAATAATAAGTTTCAACAAAACGGGTTCTTGTGTGAACTTTTTCTTTTTCTTTTCTTTTTTTTACCCTCACAGAGAACCCCCTCTCACCCTGCCTGCGTGCTGCTGAACATTTCCTTTATAAAACCACGCAGGAGGAGCCACGACAGCGTCAGTAGTTTAGGGCGTTTCTTTCCTCCCCAAGTTTTTTTTCCCTCCCTCTTTAACTGAGTGCTTGCAGGAATCAGGACTTACGCATGCAGCTTGAAAAGGGTGAATAGTTACTGCTGCTGGCGCTGTGAGACGTAATGTGTGCATGCAACAACTGATACAACTGATACACACAACTGCAGTGTTTCCTTTTATTCTATAGGAATTAACATGAATGTTTATCTTTTTTAGGCCTTTCTTGTCTTAACCGTCTCCCCTTTCCCCTCTTCTGAGTCTTGAATATGAATAGACCTAGTTTGAAAAGAGTGAATAGTAACTGCTACTGCTTCTGTGAGACTTCATGCATGCATGCAGTAACCTGCAAATGAGCACTGACAAACACAACTGTAGTATATCAATTCATTCAATAGGAATTAATAGGAATATTTTCCTTTTTGGGCCATTCTTGTCTCAACTTTCTACTAGTTTTCTTTCCTTGTGAAGCAAGTTTTTTCCCTCACTCTTTAACTCAGACATTGCAGGGCTCAGAACTTTTGAATGCGGCTTGAAAAGAGTGAATAGTTATTTCTGTGGCAGAGGCTTTATGCATGCATGCAACAACCTGCAAATGAGCACTGATAAACGCACAACTGCAGTGTTTCCCTCCATTCTATGAGAATTAACACGAATGTATTCCTTTTTGGGCCTTTCCTTACGTAACCTCTATCTTTATTCAGCTTGACAACAATTTCCTTGATTTAATAAGTAACATGTCGCAGTTAACTTCTGTGAATGAATTAAGCACACCTGGGCAACAAGTGTTTTGTTTTGTTTTTCTGGTTGTTTTGTTTGCTTCCTTTATTTTGACTGACATAGGACAAAACCATTTCAAACATGGTAGCATCCTTCTGGACATACATTCCATGACATGCCTACTTAAAAACTACTCCAAAAACAACAGGGGCAACATTCAAATAATTATACTTGGTCTGAGGAGACTTATTTTGAGACTCGACCCCTAGTTGTATCCTTAGGCTGCAGCTACATATCCGCTGTGTAATTAATGCACTCCGCTTTTAATTGTTGGCCCGAAACATTACATGTGGGGCTTTCCGGTGCTCCTGGCGAATTAACCCTCCACAAAGAGTGTGGTCTGGTAAACAGCACAGCATCGGTCAGATCTCTTTAGCTCAGATTAAATGTCACTGTGTGCCGTGCTGTGATATCAAGGGTTCCCAAACATGGCTTAAGCGTTGTAGGTGTTTAATCAGAGATAAAGTGATTGTTCATGCTGCTTCACAGGACGAAATTTCAAGGCCCAATTAGAGGTTGCTTAAGAGGGCCAGTATTTCAGAATGTATTTGTGACTGTGAAAGAAATTCAAGACCTGAGTGACCTCATGACGTGCTCATAGTCATTCTACTCATAGATAACAGTAAGAACCATGAAATCATTTTGAAAGTAACTCTATCCAAATCCATTGTCGCCATCACAAGTCTTCCTCCTCCTGTTCCATGACTGTGCAGCTGCTCGCCATGCATACGTGCGGTGTCATTCTTTGGATGATTAGTAGAGGACGAAAGCAGAGCTAGGGAGAAGAAAAAGAAGTTGTTTACAAAAAAAAGTTTGAGGAGGGAATAGCAAAGGGGGAAGATTTACAGACGACGTTTATTACAACACTCCAGGGTGTGTGTGGGTGGGTGGGTGTGTGAGAGTGAGTGTGTGTGTGTGTGTGTGTGTGTGTGTGTGTGTTGAGTGGGGGAGGAGTCAAAACATTCCCCTCTTTCAACTTCTGCTCAGCTAGAGGTGGAAGGCTTCACATTGGGCTTTTGTGTGCTGCACTTTGCATAAATTGTAAATAAAGTGCCAATTATGAGAAGCTGAAGCATAAGCAACTTACCTGAACACTCGTCTAGCCCTTGCTTGGTGTTTTCTCCTTGTGGGACTTGGCATCTGTTCACACTGTTTAGAGACTGCAAGGAGGAAGGTGTGTGGTTTTTTCCACATAAAAGAAGTTTTACAAGTTTCAGCCACACGGAGTAATCTCCCCCTGGGGTGTTTAAGAGATGGGGCTGTAGACTGTAAGGAGCAATGCGAATCATGTCTGCGCTTCAAAGGATCCTTAGTTTGGTAATGAAATTATTACCCATAATCTCAAGAAGAACAGTTGACTGAAAAATTCAGAGGCTGAAAAGATATGTGCAACAGTCACTTGTCAACTGCAGTTAGTTCAAACACCTCGTAAAATCTTGTTTTGTGGGTTTTCTCACAATTCATGACCCTAAAGCCATTTCTCAGACTGTTCTTTGTACTATTCACATTCTGAAAATAGTATGAAATTGTTTTAAATCGAAGTGATGACAAGACCCATTCCAGCATTTATGCTGTACAAAAACAGTGCGGATAATACAGACAATATATCCTTCCCTGTGACAAGCAAGACGCTCTTTTTAGAGACACTTGCAGTACAGGCTACAGGCCTGTAGAGGGAGTGTACAACTCCACCAAAGCAATGGTTACATTACATATTACCATGCTTTCATCTCTCTTGTCTGTGCAACAGTTATTAAGTCTGTTTTATATTTGCAGAGCCATATGGAACTCAGTCAAATGGATTTTGGGATTATCCCATCAAGTTTGTATGTTTAGAATGGAACATTGTTGAACCTCCAAAGAAATGTAATTTGGGCAATTTTGTAATTTATTGCAACTTTTTGGACTATTTTATTGAAAATCAGATTTATGTCATTTTAGGCTAGTTCACTTCCACCACCCTCTCATAATGAAATGAGAGGGGGTTATGATATTTTCGTGCTTTTAGTGTTTACATTGCTGTAGATCACAGTGTGTGCTCTGTGATTTTGTTCCTTCTGTCTGCTTTGTGCTGTTCCAGCCAAGCTTTTTCAGAGGGAGGAAAATTAAAATGAGAAGAAATTAATTGACCATAAAAGCTTGACCACAGCATTGTTAGTGGTGCACCACCCGCCCTCTCCAGTCTTGCTGTTCCCATGAAACTCTTCCGAACAACTGGTTTTTGCCCCCTGTCCCTTTTTATATAAGGGCTTCAGTGAGTTGTGTTTGCTGAAAGACCCAAGGGCTTTCTGTTGAAAGTAATGTTAAAAAGATGTATTTAATTGAAGAGAACACACAAACAAGTGTGGTTTGATATGCTAGCTACTTAGAATGTGCTTAGTGGTGTATATAGAGAAGAGCGCAGAGGTTTTGTGCTCAATAATTTAAAATAGTTTATGTTAATATCAAACGAGTAAAACATGCCACAATTTCCATCGTTTAGTTATTCGTTCGTGATCATAATCTTGTTTTCTTTTAACTCACAGATATACTGGACACCACAGCTGACATTATATTTAATGTAGGGCAACAGCCCCCCACCCCAAGGGAGGAAAAATGTGTCGAGGTTTAATGATGGGAAACAAAGGAAGCGATGAGCATAGTTATTGAAATAGAATGTGCTGATGCTGGGGAGTCTGCCGTTAGAGTTTTGCGTGTGAATTGTCAGGTCAGTTTCCTCCCTGACCAGGTTTCCTACACTGCTGACCAAGAGGAAGGGTGGAATCAGCCAAATGACCACAGCATGGTCCATCTTTATACCCAGGTCATTGTAGTCATCCCAAAACAAACACATACATGACCGTCTCCAATCAGATATTCAAAAGCAAAAAGCCACACAAGGCCCTGTGTTACTGTGATTTTAAGGGTACTGTTAGGCCTAACATAATTATCATTGTTAATACTAACAATACTATTAATTGTAGCAAATATTTTTTTGACATCTCAAATATTTCTTTCACATCACTGACAGTGGGATAGTGTTACCAAATGACACTAAGATTATTCCATGAACAGCCCAATAAGTACTATTACATACAGATTTTAGCACTCTCATCTTGTTCTCGTATTATAAGTCGCTTTGAATAAAAGCATCTGCCAAATTAATGTAATGTAAATTTTTGTAGCTTTATTTGATCTATGTGGCCATATCTGAATATATATAGGGTATTTTACAATGGCTTTAAATGTAGCTCAGCCATTCAGTTTTGAAAGCTGGCTGTATCTGACACATTTAAAAACAAAGACTGCACAAAGCACAGAACTAGAAGTCCACCTAAGTAAATTCATATCACTGGTAGTAGCTGTGAATTCATTGACCTGAGAGGACCAGTCTGGTTTTGACTGAGATGTAGGACCAGGACCTCCCCAGGGTGAGGTGTTTCTATGACCTGACCCAAAGACAGGTGTCATGGCTGTGGTGCAGGCGTCACTGAAACAAGATCTTAGCATTGCTCTGGCAAAATCAATGAGCTTTGCGAGCAGTGGCCAGTGTAGAAACAGTGGAGGCCATTCTCTCTCAGAACTGCGATCAGTCCATCTGTCTCCATTCTGCGGCCACCCCTCCCCTCTTCACCTCTTGTGTGTGGCCATCTCTGGACTAGAGTTACACAGCCCATGTGTCCAGTGCTGGACAATAAACAAGGCCAAGAATGAAGCCTCTTGAGTTGCAATACAAGCTCCCAGACAATGATGTTGATGATGATTTGTGAGGTTGAAGCTTGTGGGGAAAAATGGTTCCATTTGTACTAATTTATCACGGTTTGTGAGGCGTGTTCTCACTGAAGTGTTATGGAAGACGTTCTGATTGATTAGATGAGACCTAACTGCTTAGAATTAAGTACATGTGTCATTAAACTATGTCAAGGTCCTTGAATTGTAACTAGCTTAGAGTCCTTGCACTTTTGTTGTTTGCAAGTACCGTCTAATGTCTCTCGCCATATGTCTGTGCTCTCTCTCTCTTTGCCTGAAAGTGCCAGTTTGATGCTTTTCTCTGCTCTTGTAATTACTGTTATCCTCAATTTACCCAGCAGCTCTGCACTTAAACCTGTACTTTTGATTCACACTCGCACATTTGTCCCAATTATGTCCACAGGAGAGGGTGTGCATTCGCATATGTGCTCGTATGCGGTGTCGGAGTTTTTCAGGATGCATTCGTGGGCGCACAGGGATTACTGCTTTTTCAGTGAGTGGTGAAGAAATGTGGTCAACAGAGGTGTATTCAACTCACAATTATACTTATTCCCCATAATAAAGCTACAGGTGTCTCCAGCCTGGCGAGCCAAAAACAGAAACACATAAAACTTAGTTCTCAGACAACTCACAGTGCTCTTATGTGAACCTCGAGTTTTTATATGCCTCTCATTGCCCTGTTGCAGTGCCATACCTCTAGTCATTTCTCGTATTAATGATTAGGATGGGAAAGAGAAGCCCAGTGTGCAATGCTGAAGGTATGTGGGCCGAGGTTGTGCAACCGCAATGCCGTAAATTGCTCTTTTCTCTGTTTTCATCCAGAGAGCAAGGAAGGCAGCGGATTTAAACAGACTTTCATGTGCCTTTGGTCTGCCAAAAAAAGATCAATGGTTGACCTTTGATTTTGATTTCACAAATGGTTTCAGTCATACACTGAGAAATTGACTTTGAATGTTTTTCACTGGCCATAATCCATGCATGAGGTCTTGGACATTAAAATATTGATTGGTAAAAGAGTGGTGTCCATGCCATTTTCTTTCCGTAAACAAGGGCTTTCCGACAAGAAAACGACCCTTCTTTAATTCTTCTAAATGCAAAGTTGGCGGGAAAGTGGAAATGATCTTCTTGAAAGTGTCCATGAGACATGAAATGACCACAAAGAACATGCCGTGCTTTGAAATGTCCTTGCATCTCTTTTTCACTTGTGTTATGAGAAGGTCTGTGTTAGTCATAGCTACACTAGATATTTTATTGGCACTTTCATTATCAGAGCTCATTCAGATTCAGATTCAGATAGGCTAGCTGAGGACACGGGGGAAAGATGAGTAGGCCCATCCCAGACCTTCAGCTGACAAGTATGAAACTGTGCTGTTTCTGTCCTCATCTGAGGAGCATTCTTACTTCTGTTTATGGAAAGTGCTTAGTGCTCACTCTCAGTTGTTTGAGACCTGCAGATGTTGGAGAAAGCTCTGTGGGTCTGACTGTTGAGCAGGGCTGAGGTGCAGCTGTGTGGAGTCTTCAGGGTGTCATAAAGGAACTAATCATCTCATTTGCTACATCAGAGCTTTTCTAGATCAGAGCTTAGAGCAGCATTCGGATGGCTCTGATTTGCTCTTTAGTGTAATTCACACAGAAAACAAAACAACAAAAACATGATTTTATCACTGTTTTTTAAGGTGTGCTTCATTTGGTACTCCTCTGTATTTTGTGTATGGCTATGGCATAGAAAGAGAGAGAGAGAGAAAGAGAGAGAGAAAGCTTCTTAGCCAACAGGAAACTGGAATCAATTAAGCCCTCCACCCTGTGTGTTCACTGTGGATATTGCTGGCATACCCCCACACACACAAGACCCTAACCTCTCCCTCTTCAAGCCAACTCTATTTCTCAAAGGCCACTCTCGCATGCCCACACTGTTTTGTTAGCCCGTTTCTGTGTCCTAACATTATGTCTCTGTTGTGTGACAGTGGTGTATGGAAACTCTTTTGGTGCTTGTTTAATAGTACTGGTTTGCATTTTGTTTGCCTTTTGTGCTTATACGCTCTGTGAAATCCAGTAAAATAAATGACTTTCCCAGAAGCAGTGTTTTATGAGCCCCCGTCCCCATCCATTCCACTTCAGGACACATTCACCAAACATTGGCCACCACTGGCACTAACTTCCTGCTACACCCACATACTCATTCTGATCCCATTCATTAACTATTCAGACCCAGTCCCTCATGAGTCTGCACACTTTCCCCATGATTGCTCTTAGTGGCTCCTGGAACAAAACTTGAGGAAGACCCCAATGCAGTATCGGAACTTGCAAACACTGGACGGCTCGCTTATTGACGTTCCTGGCTCTGTGCTCGAACACCACCCAGGCTGTCCAGTCCTCCAACAAATGTGGCTCTGAAATAATGAAAAAGTGGATGAAATGGTTTCCAGATGAAAACGATACCCACCCGAGGGGAAAGGCTATTAATACATTTAATATGTGACCTCAGTAATTCAACATTTTGAAATTAAAACAATCAGGGGTGAGCCTGCATATGCTTGGCCTGCAGTGATGTTTCCAGGGACCAAGAGATCAGAATGAGGTCAGCCCGCTGCTTCCCAACTGACTGGCTACATTACTGAACAACTCCTCAACTGCTACACTTAAACAAACATTAACAATCAGACAAGAAAACTATCAGAATGTTAGTGTTCACTCAGGTTGGTTAGTGGGCACAATATCGAATGATATCCTTAGACTAATTATCATATTATGTAGTGATACTCATTTGTATTTTGAATGTGATTTGTTATACTTTGTTATACTGACTATGATGTGTTATATTTATTAGAAGTGTTTTGAAAGTGAGTGTATTGTAAGGTCTTTTTTGAATGGGAGTGACCTTCTAGGTCCCATACAGTGAACGTAAGCATACTGTAGAGACGTTCACTGTGGGATTGGGGTTCCATTCTTAAAATGAGTCATGCTTACAGTGAATGGAGATTTTCTGCGCTTCTGTGACATTTAGAATTGGTTTGTTGAAGTCTGAGAGCCTGAGATTAGATCATTGCTCACCTCCCACAGTGGCACATGTACTTCACTGACAGAAAAGAACAACGGAAAATTTATTTTTTTGATGTTTTTCGCTGATGGGTTTGCATGTCAGTAAGTGTGTGTGTGTGTCTATGCGTATGTAATATTCATTGTGCTCGATCCATTTCTTGTGGTAGGCCCGCGGAGATCTTACATGAAACTATGTTCTTCTCCACTATTGTAGACATACTTAAGTTCATAAATGACCTCCATATAGATTCTAATGCTAGAATTTTAAACCGAGAAGGTTTTCCTTTGAAATCATCCTGATTTGTCTTGAATCTCATCCAGTGTTAAATTTATTAATGCAGTACCCCTTACCCTGTTTTTCTCTAAGGAGCTCACATACTTTACATATCCCTTAGCATAGAGTGAGAAGAGAGGCTGGTGTGAAGCCATTGATTTTTCATCATTACATGTGTTTTTGGAGCTACGTTTGTTAACTATAATAATTTCTGTTGTTCTGTTTAGCCCAGAACAGAGCAAATGCACACTTGTGGCTTACATTTAAGCAGTTTTGACTATAGTGAGAAGAGATAAGGGGAGAAAATGCCACACTAGCATGACTGGCTGATAGAGGGTAGGGCTTGTGTTTGTAAAGGACAGATTTATAATTTATCAGGGATGAAATGGAAGCTTGAGGGGCGTCCTGGAAATGTCTTCAACAAGACTCTCTCAGTCATAAAAAAGCACCATGCTCTTCCAATTTAATGGAATGATGGATGAAAATGCTCTCGCTTGTTTATGAAATCTGACACAAGGCATCTGCTAGGCCGCGATAGGGCCCCTGCCCACCAGTGTTAGCCTCCCTCTCCAATTCATTCCTTTGCAAGAGAAAGATTCCAGCCGCATGCGTTCTGAGCGAACAAGCCCTGATAAAGCAACAGGAAAAGCCTCATTAAACTTATTAGGAATTGAGATTTTTCTTGTTTTCATGAAGGACTTTGGCCTTGAACTTCTCATTGAAGAGGCAGTGTTTGAAATTGCACTGTTTTTTGCTAATTCTAAGCTCTGTGCCTGATTGTGCGCTCAACCGCCCTATCACAGATATAATTCACTGTCTTTCCCAATACCCCATCTGTGGTGGACAGATACAAGACTGCATTCTTGCTGCTAGAGAAAATTGCCAAGAAAAACTCCAGCTTGCTGCCAGCAGGAGTAGGACAACTTATTGTACTGTTAAGACTCCGTAATGAGTCAAGTCCATGACAATAATTATGAGCCGCTCAAAGATATGCTTGTTAAGTTGGAGGGGATGTGTCTCTAGCTTCATCTAAGTTCTTTTTTTTCTTCTTCTTTTTTTGCTTGTTTAAGCAGAAGCGAGTGACAGTACAGGAAACATCTGGAAATGGATCAGCAGTCGTCCACTGGGAGAGTCTGGATGACAGGCTTTTGCTCTCCCCTCTACATATTGCCTCATGTACAGGGAAATGCGTGGACTCTGTCGAGGTCTTCTAACAGACCCTGAACAAATAAATACGGACAAGAAGCAAAATAGCCACAAGAATGAAAGTCCTCCTAGCAGGTTGTAATTATCATGAGATAATTTTAATGTGGTGTAAATATGGTTGCACTGCAAAGTGAAATATGTTGGCTGGGGAAAGAGCTTGAGGTTAGCTTTTCCTCTATGGGTTCAGAAGACCACATATGTTTACTGTTTCTGTGGTGACTTAAGGATTAAAGAAGCAAGTTTCAATCCTGTAGACTTCTCTTTTTCTCTCTCTTTCCCTCCGTTCTCCCTTCCTCTCTCCTCTCTCTCTCCCTGGTCGCTCTTTTTTTTCTGCCTCCCCACACACCAACTGTACACCACATGCATATGCATGTCTTTCTGTTTCATTCTGGCTCATAAACCCCCATAAACCCCTCACATTTCTAGTCACACGGACTCAGAAACCCCACAAATCTCACACTCCCCCTCCCACTCTCATTCATGCAGCCCACAAATATCTCTCTCACTCTGACGCACACATTTAGACACCCCACAACTCTCTCTGAACCCACACTGCGACCTGATTTCTGTTCAGCAACTCTTTTCTCTTTTTTTGTCCCTCTAATTTCATGACACCCCACCCCCTGAAACTGCCCCAAAACTGCTGTTGTTTCCTTTTTCTTGTAGTGTAACCGGAAGGAGTACAGAAAGAAATCTCGAAAAAATAAGTGAGAAAACTGTAAGAGGAAATAAAAGTTAAGGGAGTTGGTAAAGGTGGAGAAGAAAGGGAAAGAGAGAGATAAAAGTGAGAGTGAGAAAGCAAGAGAGAGACGGCTGAGGAGGAGGAGGAGGAGGAGAAGAACAGCCATTAGGGAGAAAGTGCGGAGTCATGCTGCAGGAATGCTGCAGGGGAGATGGCTGGCGTGACTGCCCCATTTTTCAGCCTTAATCAGAGACAGCTGTCAGTGAGAGCGGCAGGAGAGCGGGGGAAGGGAGCAAAGGAGTGGAGCGGAGGAGTAAAGTAGAGGTGGAGGTGCCTGCTGTACTTGGTAGTGTCTACACAAGGTTTATTTTTTCCTTAACACTATTAAAAAAAAAGGGTTCTCTGGAGTGATGCCATGGCACAACCTTTTTTAATGGAAGATTTTAATGGATAATTATTTCTGTAAATGAAAAATCATCCAAAAATATAAAGATTTTACACTAATGTAATATTTTAACTAGGAACCTTTACTGAACTTAGGAACCTTAATTTTTAAGAGTGCTGCAAAGTGGAGAGGAAGAGGGTCGGGGACTTTTATACTTACCTTCCTTCCTTCCCTGACCTGAATGTAACAGGAGATACAACCATCTCTTCACTCACTCTTCTCTATTGAACAACAACAACCTCTTGCTCATTCAGGCCATTTCAGTTCCACTTTATATGACACCACTCTCACTTCTGCTGCTGCTCAGTGTAGCAGCTTCAGCATCTTGTCCCTCACTCTTCCTAACTGTTATAGCTGCTAGGAATTAAGTACTCTTATACACTTTATACACCCTGCATACACTTTACTGTATACAGGGTGTCCTGGCATTACGATGGATCTGTTCCTTCGACAGTGACGTAACCCGAATTTTGCCCTAGCCTAAGTCACTTACCTATCCTAACATAGTTGTAAAATCATAATCTAGAACATAAAAACACAACAAAGCCACAGAAAAAGGAAAAGGACATAAATATACACTGTACTGTAGTAACAGAAAAAATGACAAAAAATTAGTGTAAAAACACTTACATTTAACAATTAACAGCCAAAAATGACAGGTGTATGCGTACTGGTGGACGCCAACTTCCTCACTCATATGTGGCGTTACTGCATATTCTGCCTATACTACGTATTCTTCAACAGTGCGCAACCAAACTAGTTATGGGAGTGAGCGTCGTAAAACTCGAAACGCCTCATGTCAACACTGTCGTAGCCCAAGGACCCCCAGTATACAGAAGCCTCTGTTTGGTAATAATACTTTTCCCATTAATAATGGCATATTTTGGGCAGGTTGTTCAGTTTGGTTGGATGATGCTTATAGACTACAGTTTTCAAATACTGTTATAAATGGCACTGAGGTGATGAGTAGGTCACTGTAGGACAGCATTCATTCTTTTGGTTCTGAACCGTTTCAGTCTTTGTACTGCTGGACTGCTGTTTTTCCCCACTATTTGCACTGCCCCACTATTTTGCCCCTTTTATGACATCTTTTTCTGCGAATTGAAGCGTGGTGGCTGCAGTATCACAGCATGATGCGGTCAATGCCATATTTCACTATAGGGATGACATTTTTTTGAGGAACTGGAGTGTCTTAGGTTTGTGCAACATACAGTGCTTTTTTTTGCCCTAAAGCCTCTATCTTAGTCTCATCCAACTACAAAACATTTTCCCACGTCTCAGCTGGGTCATTCTCAGGCTTTCTGCCATGCTTTTATACTTTCATGTGTTTTTGTTCTTGAGCAATGGCTTCATTTGTGCCACCCTCCCATATGGGCAGTTTTATACAGAGCTCTTGATATTGCGGACTGGTAAACCTTTACTCCACTTTCAGCTACTTGAACTCTGTTGCTCCTTTTCGTCTGTCTGTGGACTCCCTCAAGAAGCATCTTTCTCAGATGCTAAGATTTAAAAGGTGGCCTATTGTAGCGTATGCTTTATATTTATATATTATATTTTTTATGTCGTTTTAATATTTTTTTTGAATGACTTTATAACTTTTGTAGCATGTTGCATATTTCCTTCCAGTTCACAGCATGGCCAGTGATCTACACATTTATTATTTTTATTTTATTTATTGATTTTTGTATTATTTTTTTTTTTAGCAAATAGTTACTTAAATTATTATTAAGTTGACACTAGTTATGTAAAATTTAAAGGTTGGTATGTCCTTGTAATTCTACCTTATCCAAGCATTTTTTGACCTGCCACTGTCATCTCTGTGATCTGTTGTGCATTCATCTTTCAACACAAGGATGCATTTTTGTTTGTGCGGGCACAAAATAGAAACATGAAGGTGGGAAATTATGCTGCGGAGAAGTGTGTAAACATCACCATGGGAAGAATGGTTCACTTTAAATGTAATAAACACTTATGCAATCAAGTGAAGATGAAATAAACAAGATTGTTGTTTGTTTATCGCCACGGGAAGTGTGTTGTGGAATGGATCTGATGAGCTTTGGTCTGCCATGACAACTTTTGATGAGCTTGCTAATGTTGTTTTGCTTGTTCTGAACCAAAGATTCATGTTTATGCGGGTTCAGAAAGGGTTTCCTGTCAGAAGTGGGCACAGTACGGCCTGGAGGGTGCCAACAGAAGGTTAATATGTGGTTCATGCGGTAAAGAGAGGGCTTGAACAAAGATCAGAATACTCTCTAAAACCAGTTTCTCATTCAATCCTGATTTTGCTTGCTATTTAAAATACATTTTAAAATGTCACTTCCCAGTCCACATGGTTTTTATGATAACACTAAAACAAAAGCTGAATAGAACACATACATGTATTCTATTCAGCCTAAAGCAGTTTAGCTTTGCCCATTCACACTAAGTACTGAAGGTTCTCACAGTCTGGTTTACTTTTTGAATGAAACTTCATACAAAAAAGTCAATCAGAAAAGAGGTTATTTGCATATATGTACCTATTCTTACCAATAAATGGGTTGAAAATAGTGCTGATGTCTGTAAAGAATTGTAAAGAATTATGAAGTCATAATTGTAAAGGAAGGGGAAATCACAATTGTAACTTTACAGTTGTGATTTCACAATCCTCAGGCATGAGCACTATTTTCAAACCATCCATTGGTAAATGGTTCCAACATACCTATGTACCAAAAAAACTGTTTTGATTGACTGTCTTGTGTAGAGTTTCCTTCAAAGAGTGGGCCCACATCTCCCTCTCATAACTATATAATTGATTCAAATGTATTATGTCATTATATATTATTACAGTATCATTTATCTGTTTATTTACATATGCAAGCATCCCAGTTCCCAAGTTTTTTTTAAGTTAAAACACTAAATAGTTTAATGAATAATAATTGAATAATAACTGAATAATAAACCAGGGGGTTCATTTAATGTGATGTCTGACTATTTTGCAATGTTTTGGAACCCCCCTTAAAAGTGAAATAGGCTTGATGTGCATTGGCTCTGATGACATATCTGATATTTTCGGTGTTTTCCTAGTCAACCGCTGCCACAGCAAGTGTGATCAAGCCAGACCAAAGTGTTTGTCGACATACCATATTTTTGTGTGTTCGTGTTCTATTTTGGTCGTAAAGAACTTCCCTCTCTGTTCACTTCCTGTGCGCATGACCTTATCTGATGGGTAACGTTTGTGTGGTCCCTGATCTGTGTGCCAGCCACCCACATGTCTGGCTACGTAGCTGTGTGTGTCTAATGTCTATATGTGTTTTAAATGGAAAGAAGGAGAGAGAGACGCAGAAAGTGACGCAAAGAGAGTACATTTGTTTGACATGGTTCTATCTGTGTGTGTGTGTGTGTGCGTGTTCGCACATGTACTTGTGCGTTCCATGAATGGGACTAGACTTTGTAACTCAACCTTTGCCCTTTGTCCTCATGTCTCCTCTGTTATCAGGCGAGAGGCAGCCTGACCTGGCCATGAGCTCTTTTTTTGGGGGGTAGGGTCACTGTGAGTCATTCCACTGTCCTCCCCATGCCAAAGCTCAGCACTGTGGTCCAATCCCACTGGGCTTATTTACCAGCCCATGTCACTATTGCTAAACATACTCTGTGGCTTTTGTCGTGTGCTAAAAGCCAAACCAAACACAGCCGTGAAATGTTGAGCTCATTTCAAAAAGCACAGTCTTTTATATTTCATTCCGAAACACTGTGTGTAATTTGTGCCAGGCAGTATATCAATACAATAACAATATTCATTTTAGTTGTGTTGATATCGATAAGGTAAAAAGCAATGTATATCACATGCTTCAGAATATTTTGAATAAACTGTTTAGAACTATCCATAAAAGTAAATAAATAGTAAGTTTCTTCTCTGGAAATATGGTTTCTGTTTGGTTATCTTTTACAGAACTGTGTATAGTTTCGTTTGGTATAACTTTAAGAGAAGGAGACCAAAGCTACTACAACAATCAAAAGTGAGAAAGTGCTTGGACTACTTGTAGGTCATATTTAACCAGATTAAGAGCTCTCAATAGAAGAGATTTCCCCGTGTGCAAGGGAGCGTTCTTGGTACTTTCCAGGCAACTCTCACTCCTGTGCAGACCGTGCACACACTTGGTGTTGTATTGTTTACTTACTGCTGAGTACCAGCGCTATGATTCATGTGGTGAACCTGGCCCTTAAGAGTTCAACCGTCAACTTTAATGTTTCACAATGTGCCTCTCTCCCTCGCCCTTCCTCCCTCCCTCCCTCTCCCTCTCTCCCTCCCTCTCTCCCTCTCCCTCTCCCTCACCCTCTCTCATTTTTCTTCCTCCCTTTTTGTTCTCCCTCTCCCTCTGCCCATCTATTTCATCCCCATTTTCTCTTTCTCTCTCTCTCCTTGTCCCTCCCTCTGTCTCTCTCTCTTTCTCTCTCTGCCTTTTTCTCCCTCCCTTTTCTTTCTCCCTCTCCCTCTGCCTGTCTCCTTCACCCCCTGCTCTTTCTCTCTCTCCCTCTCCCTCTCTCTGCCTCCCTTTCTTTCTCACTCTCCTTTCCTTCTTCCCCTCCGTCTCCTTCACCTCCCTTTCCCTTTCGCTCTCTCCCGCTCCCTCCCTCTCCATCACCCTCTCTTTCTCTCTCTTCTTCTCCATCTTTCTTCCTCCCTCTCCCTTTTCTCCCGTTCCCTCTGCCTGCCCCCCTTTCTGTCTCTCCCTCTGTCCCTCTCCCTGTGCCTCCTTCTTTCTCTCTTGCTCTCCCTCTGCCCCCCTGTCTGTCTGTCTGCTCTCCTACTCACAGGATTGCATTGATGTCACATAGAGCGCAGCTCTCAGAGGAATGAGTCAATGGTGACGACTCTGCACTTGTATTCTTCACACTGTTTATGTCACAGAGGTTAGTGCATCACAAGCCTAACACAGCACCCAGAGGATGTCCTTCATTTGATGCAACGCACATATAGAAATGGCAGTCATTTAGCTATTTTTTCTCATTATTAATTTGATAATTTGCCATAAATGAGATGTTACAGAAAGCAAACATCTCAGTGACGCGATGTGACAGGCAGTAAGTACGGCACCTTGCTCTTTACACCCACAGATCTGAGCAGGCCCTGTTTCAGGAAGTGAGGTCATTTCCTGCCCCAGTGCACTGAGGTGGAATATGGCCTCACAGTAGAAGCCCCCCAAAATTTCTTTTTTGTTTTTGATATATTATTAGATAACACATATTTAAGTTTCATTAGCACCCTCATAATGACATTTAAAGTTCCCCTATACGCAAGTATGTGGTATAGATGAATATGACACTCTGATGTGTTGTGCAACCTTTATTGTATTTGTTTATTTTTTTATTTGTAATGAGAAAAAAACACTGAATCCACTGTGCTTTTTCCTCACAATACTGATATAGTCATATATTTTAAACATATATTCAAATCAGCTTAAAATCAATATTAAGTCCCAAAGTGACTTAAACTGACAAAAAAGACATATAAGATACTGCCATTTTAGCCTTATCCAAAAGACGTTGTCAATTTGCTCATAACTCAAAGAAACTGGCATTTTAGTCATATCTCAAAGGATTTTCGGTATTGTCATTTTCAGCGAAAGGTCTTCTTGCCCAGGTTTAGAAACCAATCTAATGACTGAGAGATATGTGATTCTAAAAGTAATTGATAATTCCCAATAATGATTATTTATAATGTCATAAATTATCACATATTAGTAATAACACAGGTTAACAACAAAAAAATTGTAATAATCAGAAACCACAATACACAGCATGAAGAACAGATTTCAGATTTCAGATCTGTTTTCAGTTTTTTTCAGTCACATCAACTTTTTGAATTATGAATAATATTAGATTTGCAATGGACTTGCTTGCGGTTTTTATTAAACCACAGGCACCAATCAAGTAACTGTTTCAATATTTTCAGTGCGAAGTCAGATGGGCGCACACTGTGACATAGATATAATGATCAGTGTCAGTCAGCTACTATTATATGCTAATTATACCAACTATCATGCAATATATAACTAGCTTCATCGCAAAAACTGTACACGCTAGGGAAAAACTAAACACAGATTTGAAATCAGCATGAGAAACACTACAAAACCCACATAAACTTATTTCTGATGATTTTGACCTGTTGACCTGTGTAATTGCACCAAAGGATTGAAAGTAAATCGAAAAACCTTTTTTGTGCAATGGTCAGGCCTCGCCGAAGATCATGATGCTTAATCTTTCACCAGTAATAAAATACAGACTACTGTATTTACAGTGTACTGAATAGGGTGCAGAAAAGCTGTGTTTATATAGTTCAGGGCTCTGTGAGTGAAAAAGTTATAGCGTACAGCACCATTTTACTTGAGGCACAAACAAGGCTCATATAAAAGGGGTGATGTCCATGGGAGACTGTGCACTCCTTTTGTCTTTAGGCAAACAAAGTGTGACTCAAAGTGTATTTATGCTGAGTCTGCTGGTGCACTTAGCTAAGCAGCGATGCTATTGGCCTAGTATGGTGTGGAAAGAGACAAACTGTTCCCTCTGACACAATGGTTGTTAGTACACAAAGTTTTAGTGTCAGATCGTTATGATACAATTATCTCTCATGAGCCTTACAGCCTTCCTGTTGCTTCTATAAGAGAGAGAGAACTGGATCTTCTAAGTTGTTATAAAGTTTGGAGGATCACCTCTTTTGCCACATTACACTGATTACTCATTTCAGACTTAATTCATGAGGCCTAATAGTTTTGTAATATGTGTCATAGTGAAACAATAGTTTTGACCACATAGATGTTAGATACATGCACATTTCCAATAGTTTCAGATCAAATATTCTTTGCTGATATGAGCATTCCTGTCACAGTTCCTGTAGATGTGGGCAGTTTTACTTTATATGTGTGTAAATTACATTAAGTTGTGTTCTTGGGAGTGTATATATTTGTGTGTATGTGTGTATGTATACAGTATGTTCGTGTGAGAGAAAGAGACAGAGATGGAGAGACTGTGTCGGCACTGGAGAAAGTAACCTCAAAACATCCTGCCCTATTTCTAATCTCTCTCTCTCTCTCTCTCTCTTTATTTCTCTCTCTCTCTCTCTCTTGCTCTGTTAGTGGAACATGCAGAGGTGGAAGCCATCAGAGTGTGCATACATACACAGCTACATATGCAACCCACAGAAACACATGCATTTAACCCCTTCCGTGCCCACTCTGGAATCTCCGCTTTGCTTCATTTAAACAGAAAAACACCTACTAACTCTTCAGCAGTGCATGGTTTATAGGAAGTATTAATGTTCCTCTGAAGTATTGAAATATCAAGGCGTATTTGTAAAAGCCTGCCTCATGTTTCCATTCCAGAGTGCTATGTGTTTAGTCTGACTATGATCAGAACTCACACTCTCAGAATTATGTGGCCCTTTATTCTAGGCCATCAGGGTCATGGACACAGAGACAGACTCTATGTCTGTTTGTTGTTTTGCAACATTTTCTGGCAACAGTGGCTCTTAATGTCCCTTGTCTTGTCTTGTAGTTTCCATTACCGAATGACAGAACCACTTAGAAAGCTGGGACAGAAGGTGAATGACTGTTTTTGGGGCTAACCGCTAACACCCTTCCCAACGATGGTCCAGCAAACATAGCGCTCTCTGGCCCCCATGTTTGTTCAGGAGGGTGATTACGGGAAGGGCTAGGATAAGTGGGTTTAAATAGAGCCAGAGTGGCTTCCTCTGGGAATGGGTTAATGATATAAGGAGCCCAAAAACAAGCCCTAGCAAACAAACCATACTTTTACAAAAGTTCCTCAAATGGCATCTAACAGCTCTTTCCTATCATAAATGTCAGATTGTTTCCACATTATTTGACATTTTCATAGTGTATCATTTGAAACTGTGTTCCAAATTTAACTGTAGCTTCATGACAGTTAGCTTTTTGCTTGTGCTATGAGCGTTTGTAATGTTGCTGCTGTAGATGGGACCAGGTGTGTCTGTCAGTGTGCGTGTATGTGTATGTGTGATTATGGGTGTTTTTAGAGGGAAGGAGGGTTAAATGGGTTTGGGTTTAACTGTAATGCAAATGCTAGTGAAGTAAGCGGCCAAATTACCAATGCTAAAATAATTTCCTGTAGTGGTGCTTAGAATCAGCTATTTCTGCCTCGCCTTGTTTGTTTTGGTGGGGGGAGGGGGGGTAAAAGGGGGTCTGTGGATATATAATCCTCCCTTAAAAAAGTGATTTATTTATGAATTCCAGCCCTGAGTCCCTCCCCCCTTTCCCCCTGCAGGCCTCTGGAGAGCACACAAGCCTGCCAGAAGTCATTGGCTGATGTTTACAGGACTGGATTGGCTATTTCCCATGGTGCCTTGTGCCTGTGGTGATATCTTATTTATATAAGGCCCGATATGGGAGAACAGAGGGGTTTATTTTGGGATATTCCCCATAGATGGATTCGATTCCTCCGACTAGAGCTATTTCCTAAATACGTGCCGCCCTCCTGGTTCTGGAGTGTGTTAGCAGTCAGCGCACAACGTTTATTAATTGACACCTTTAGCGGGCATGCCTTCATTCTCTTTGGTGTAAAATAATGTGCTGAAAGTTGCTGATTACTAAAATGTTTCTACCAGGCTATTGTTTCTGTAAGGTGGTCTGAAGAGTGGATGTCACAGATCACTTATCACTGTTCTCAGAAGATTGTGTTACTTTTCATTAGCTGGAAGAAAAAAAAACATGGACTAGATGCAGCAGTTGTGTTCCAAACTAATTATGAAATACATTTTATAATGGGACATTAAAGAATGATTATGAAACACTGTAAACTTACAAGATTACAACTGGGCCTAAACCTCTAAGTTTAGCTGTTGGGATGAACAAAATAAACCACTTACATTCATGGTAGGCCTCAGCGTGTGCCAGAGAATGTTTGATAGTAACAATATTTGGTGCAATAAAATACAATATCTCGACTTTGGCACTGTTTTCCTAAATGTTTGAGCTCTGAAGCACAAACAAACAAAAACAGAACATATTTTCAGCATTAAGACGACCATCTGGCTTTTATAACACCTTGCGTCATGGTGCGTGGTGCTCGCTGCCGCTCCCATCCCTCCCCCACCGCTGATAGTCTGCTGCTCTTTCATTTTACTGGGTTCACTCTCGGCATGTAATCCATGACAAACCCGTAGTGGGAAGTATGTTCTTGTTCTGGCTACAAAGGCCCAGTGAGCTAATGAGCACCATGGAGGGAACTGCGGAGGGAATTATGGGAAAGGGCTGTGCTTCCTGGCTACGTCAACTCTTAGGCCCAGATGTGCACTGGCACAGTGATGTGTGTGCGCATGTGTACTTCTTGCTCATTGAGAAGGTTTAACAGCCCTATCTGCTCTAATTCTCTCAGTTCCAGAACTACCAAGTTAGGATAAGGAAGAAATCAGTGTGTCATCTCCCCATCAACATCTGCAATAGCACTGTAGCACTGACTCGCTAGCCTGCCTTTCTCATCCTACAAATTTATGAGGCCTGAATGGAATCATTACGATCGGCCTGAAAACAGCACTCTTCCCAAACGCATAAGCCAACACAATTTGTAACATACTCCTCTGACTCTGCCAACTATTTAAAGCTGAAATATATCTGGTTACTCAAGTTTCCCACAGGTTTGCAGTTGATTAGAAGGCTTACGTATCGCATCAGCACTGTCCAAAATAAACAAAACAAAGAAAAAACATCTCCAGAATGGTAACTTTTTGTAAAGTCATTTACTTCTATTGTAAGTTAATGTAAAATATTAGAAAAAGTCATTTTTGTGCACTTCTAGTCCATTCATCAGGATTTTTTTCATAAAATGTAAAGGTCATCTGTGTTCAAATAATGTAGAAACATGTTATGTAAAAACACTAAAAATGGTTTTAATCAGAAATCTATAATATATTGGTGTATATAGAATTTAATATATGTAGAAGAGCATTCAAATTCAAACTGGGTCTGCAGTGCTCAAACTGTGCATATTAGAGTACATTAATCCACGTCTGGGGACACGATATCAGTGGTGAAGAACTAGCGGCAACTATGTCTGACTGCAAAAAGTTGCACTGTAAAGACTAGAGCGGATGGCTGACATTTGCACTTGCTCATAGCATGAGCTGGGAATAGTCTCTATAGCATGAGCTGGGAATAGTCTTAAACTACTCCAGGTGCTGTTTGCCCTCCTCACCACCAGGGACACTGTAGCTGACATTCTTTCACATTGACCACAGCATTTAAGCCAACATTTGAAGCTTGAACATTGTGAAGTATTGTCTTCCTCAAAGCATACTGAGCTTTTTTCCACTGTGATATCTGAAAACCTGGACTCCAACCCATTCTGTATTTTTGACCACTAATTTTAGATTTTACCTTGGATGTTGTCAGTAATCAGTTGTTCACTACTCTGCCTGCTTTTATGTGAACTCCTGTCTGTTTATCAATTACGATTGTGGATTGTTTATCATTGGTGGCTTGGTAGTTAGGGATCTGCCCCTGCAGTGGGAAGGAATACCAGGACTGTCAGTGAGGTACCCTTAAGCAAGGTACCAACCCCACACACTGCTCCCCTGGTGCTGTGTTCCTGGCTACCCCTTGCTTCACTTGGTGAATGGGTTAAATGCAGAGAACAATTTCTTGTGTTCAGACTGTGCTGTGGAGTGTTCTCATATGACAAATGGACACTTTATCCTTTAACCTTTACACACACTTTACATTATGGACCTGTGTCAACCTGCCTTTGATTACCTTGTCTTTGTTTACTTTGGATAAATGCTGAAAGTTATTGAGGCCAGTCCCAGACATTCATTACAGCTTGTACATTAAAAAGTGGAATGAAACACAACTGGTGCATTTTTAAACCTAGTTGACAAAAAATGTTTTGTTTTATTGTGTGTCATCAGAATGCCATAAATGTTTTTGTGTCTCTTATAACAATATCTCATTTTCTTTTTGGCAATATGATATTCACATTTTATAAATTTGACAATGCCCAATCCTCAGGGAAAAATGTTGCTATTGGCACTAGAAAAATTAGGCTGTTCTGTGTGTTCGTTGGAACTAGCAATAATCAAAAGGTGTTTGAAAGCTTTGAAATACGAAACAATTCTGTCTTATAACTTTACCTATAAATGTGGGTTCTAAACCTTTGTTCTTAGAAAAATAGCTTAAAAGCTATTGACACAGAATGGCAATTGAGTGGAAATGTAGTTCATTCATAGCTCAATGTGTGGTTTAATATGTGATTACATAATTACATTTGAATAGTATAGCAAAGAAGTAATGAGCTTATGAATACTGGGTGCTAACCACGTTACCATACTACCTGTTTTTTTTTGGTTTTTTTTTAGCCTCATATGCATGATTGTTGCCATGGTCCTTCGCATTCTCCATGGTCTAGTGCTTAAGAGCAGTCAGGGATTTCTGTACACTACTTTGGGCCACTCTCCCTGTGTAGTGTCCATGTACTTCAGAAGTTTCATAGTTAGACCCAGCAGGAACTCCTCTGACATCATTCCATGTTTAAGTGCTTTAGCTGCATTATTCCAATAAAAACTAGCAGGGGAAGCAATAGGGACCAGGTGGAACAGCAGACTAGAAGCCTCTCCACCCACTAACAGTATTCATAAGAGAGACAACAAGAGCAGACTGGCCCCTTTCATATGGGCACTGGCTTCAGGGTTCAATACTAAGCAATGGTTTCAATTTCATGGTTAATCTTTTGGACCACCGTAAGTCCTTTTGTATGAAAAGGTAATGCTGAAGAGTACAAGAACCACTTTTGTTTCCTTGAATGAAATCTAGTTTATATCATACTTTTTATTGGAAATGGATTCATGTGAAGCCAGGGAGCACACGTAAGTCCTTGAAGATGGTGCGCATTGGAGATGCTGTGCTTAAATGCATGATGGAAATGGTAACATTAAGGATTTCCTTCATCTGCAGCATTGGACTAAATTTCCCCTAATTTCAGTTTGACTGCATTTGCAGATAGTGGCTTGATTCACAACATGATACCAGTTAACCTCGTTCTTAGTTGAGACTTTGATGTCCCGTTATCACAGCGATCAATATACTAAAAGGCAAGCAAAAAGATTT
Organism: Brachyalestes nurse; assembly: GCA_037974405.1. Taxonomy (NCBI): domain Eukaryota; kingdom Metazoa; phylum Chordata; class Actinopteri; order Characiformes; family Alestidae; genus Brachyalestes; species Brachyalestes nurse. Next base: position 44,039,458 of record JBBPCY010000001.1, read on the forward strand.
AATCGTTCTCAGCTATGTGCGTAGGTCAAATATTTGCTTATACATAACTGACTTGATTCAATTAACTGAAAAGCTATGGAAGATAATGAGAAAGAATCATCCATGACTGCATTTTTCCATTTTTATTAGGTTCATTTTCCTATGCTGGCGCAGTTAAATCGGCAAAATGATTGGTTGTGCATCTGAAACCATAAATATGATAACAGATCTTTAAAATAATGAACACTGTTTTCTTTGTACTCACTTCAAGTGGAAAATATATATGCCAAACTAAGGTTGTTCTGTCTACTGGAGACTATTAAGCACCTTCTCGCACATTTAGTTATTTGTTAAAGTGCAGGTCAAATGTCTGCGGTCAGGACTAGGGTCCAGATCTAGAGTTCCATGGTTGTAAATATCACAGTTCTTTAAGCACAAATTTCAGCGCCTTCCCCCTAACAATAAGCAGTTTGCCCTCATAATGATAGACTTCAATCTGGCTCATTATTAACTGAGGTTTGGGCTTTCTAAACCTCTCGGTTAGTGTTACATATAAAGATACTTTCACATGCATAATTTGTTCAGTTAAAAAATTAAAGACATTTTCCTTCTTCATCTAACAGATGAAGTCTGCCCTTGCTGGTTGTAGTAGATTTAGTGTTTCAGAGACTGAAACACTAAAATCCGTAGACTCCTTGGGTCTATATATATATAGGTTTATGACCAAAAATTCCTTCAAGTTCTTTTCTTAAGTACCATCTGAGTTTTAGCAGTGAGCCGAAACAGTAGTACGAATGTTGCCTCTGTTTGGAGATATAAACCTACAAAGAGTCTAGAAATGTATCTCTTTCTTCATCTCCCTCAAACTGCGGATGAGAACTTGCATTTTATTGTGAAACTTCCTCTGATTGAGAAAGTACTGGAGTTAGCAACAATAAGACTTCCATAATTTAAAACCATTTTTGGCATTTTTTTTGCTGAAGCAGCAAATTTTCTCTAAGGAACATATCAAGAGCTTGCTAAATAGAAAGCTGTTTAGCTGTTGCAACTTTTCCTCTGTTAGTGTGCAAACTGACATGCTCCAAGAAAATACCCTACTCAGTTTATACTGTAGCACCTATCAGCGGGTGCAGGTCAAATTTCTGCAGTCAGGACTAAGGTCCAGATCTAGAATTACATGGTTGTAAATATCTTCTTTAAGCACAAATTCCAGTGCCTTCCCCCTAACAATAAGCAGTTTCCCCTCACAGATATAGACTTCACTCTGGCTCATTATTAACAGAGGTTTGGGCTTTCTAAACCTCTGGGTTAGTGTTACATATAAAGTTACATTCACATGTATAATGTTTAAAAATAACAGATGTTTTCCTTCTTCATCTAAACAGCTAAAATCTGGCCTTGCTGGTTGTAGTAGATGTTCTTTGAGACTAAAAAACTCAAGGTCATAGTTTAAAATGTAGCACTTATCAGCACTCAAACTGCAGTTTTTTTATGTTACTAGTCTTTGACTTATTATTCAGTAACAGTAAAGGTTATAGAGATGTGAGTGAGGAGTTAAAGGATGTATAGGACCTGGCATTTTAAAGGGTTAAACCACTTCTGGCACAAAGATGTTCAATTAAAAGCTATTAGCGAAAGTTTCAAAAATGTCAAATGTTTATTTAGGTAAACCCTACTGTTCGTACCAAGTGAGGCACTTTGATGAACATGAAGTTGAGTGTTGCGAAATATTAGTATTAGCAAAGAGCTGTTTTAATTTTCTAAATTAATTGAAAAGTAACAGCAAAAAAAAAAAAAGTTTAAAAAAACTTTTTTAAACAACCCAGCAAGCACACCCACCCACGCCCCCACTTTTGACAATCAGCATATACGTTTCATAACCTTCTCCTCTCTTTTCCTTTCTTCTCCTCGGCCTGTATTCCAGTGATTATATTCCAACTGTCTGAGCTCTCCCTCCTCATGGGAATGTAGAATTCTAGAAGTGAGGAGAGCTTATTGGCTCTGTGCCTTTGCTTATACCATGTCCAAGCATTTCTTCATCATCTCCCGCCCCTCCTCTTTCCTCTCCCTCTGCTTCTCTGGGCCTTTTTATTTGTTTAATATGTGGAAAAAACATAAACATTAGTGTATGATTTGTGGAAAGAGGCTTAAGAATGATTGGTGGAACATGTGTGTGTGTGTGTGAGAGAGGAATAGAGAGAGAGAGTGGGCAAGCATGCATGGGTGCCCTGTGCGAGTGTAGGAGTGTGCGAGTGTATGAATGTGACTGCATGTATGTTTGCGAGGGTGTGTGACAGTTAGAGGACACGTGCCTGTGGAGGTGTTGTGAATTTATTTATAGGGGGTGCTGTGGCTTGTAGAGTTTCCACTGAGGCTCATATTAGTAAGTCCAGATGTTTGGTGAACTATGTGTGTATGTTTGACTTTAAACCTATACTTCAATGCATTCATTTTTACACCAGTTGGATTAAGATTTAAATTGACATCCAAGAAAAAAAAGTTTAATTCTTTAAACTGCAGGCTTATTATTCAGTTAATGTTAAAGCAAATTACGTATGCATATTTATTCATTCAGACGTAATCAACATTATGGCCTAATATAAGAAAATCAAGTCCATCCATAAGTTGCCATCTAAGACAATGTACATACAAGCATAGGCGTGAAGCATTTTGATGTTGGAGGGTTTGGAACGGGGGTGGGTGGGGTGTGGGGGTGATAGATGAAGTGTAGTGTGTTCTGGGTGATCGCGGGGGGCGCTTGCTCAGGTCACTGGTGTTTCATCTGACACACAGGTTGTAACAGCCACTGACTGTGTAGAAGGTACAACATGCACTTACTGTACTCAAACCCCTTCTGGCTTTTGGAGTGTGTGTGTCTTTGAGAGAACAGCGCTGCAAAATGTGGACAAAATCCTACACTGTATACAATTGCTGTCGTTTTACATTTCTGTTTGATAGAGACTGGTATAGTAAGTACTAATTTGAAGTCTGTGATTATGTCAGATTATTACTGAAGCAGCTGTTTAGCTTATTAATTTACAATCTTTTAGTCTGATGAATTGGCTGATTGGCAGCCTAGTTCTAGTTAAAGCACAGGACAAATGTTTTTAGTGCAAAAGTGTTATGTGGGAGTTATAGGTGTGTGTATACTAAATATATCTTCAAACTAGAGTCAGATCTTAGGCCTTGTCTAGCCTGTGCAATGAAGAAACCCTGATGTTTGAACCTGTTTGGGCATCTAAGGCAAGGTGTTAGTGTAAGTAGGTATTTTCACATGCAGGTAAATCAGTCAGACCCTTTCTGTTCTCTTCCTAATTAACGAATGAACTTGAATATACAAGGAGCCAATATTGGATTTAACGACTACTATTAATTAAAGGTGGTGGTGGCCTAGTGGGTAGTATACTTGCCTCTGGACCAAGAGGTCATGGGATCGAATCCTACCTTCAACGTACCACTACTGGGTTCCTGAGCAAGAACCTTAACCCCCAGTTGCTCCAGGGAGACTGCCACTGTAGTTAGGGAATGGAAGTCACTTTGGATAAAAGCATCTGATAAATGCCCTAAAATGCAAAACATAAATCAATAAAGAAGTTACTAATACTGTTATGATTCTGCGTTACAATCTGAGTGTAGAGAGAGGAAGACTGATCGTTCAGAATATTTGTGTAAATGTACTTATAGTATAGTGTTTGTTGTCAGTGTCTAATCTGAAGATCAGTGTAAAGAAACTACAACTGCCTGGGATTCCTTACCAAGTGAGACTCAATCGGTGATGCTGAATATCTCCCTCCACCCATTACACACTCATACACACCCAGTCACTCACACACACACTCACTCTCACATGTACACACAGGCTGTCGTGAGTGTGTTGAAACAGAGTTTCTGACCCCAGTGTTTGGACACTGCAGTGGAGTTGGTGATGACAGTGTGTGCTCAGGAAGGTCAAAGGTCAGGCTAGTGAGGGGTCAGGGTGCTGACGGACAGGCCACAAACACGTCTGTCATACTACACAATGACCTGGTTCAGTCGTGTGTGTGTATGTGTGTGTACACATTTGAAAGTGTGGGTTTACATAATTTCTTGTCATTTTGTCTTTCTGTCTCTCTTTTTTAGTATTTCACTTGCTCACTCACACAAACACACACTCACACACACACACACACACACACACACACACACACACACACACACACACACACACACACACAC
>JBBPCY010000001.1:44061340-44087255 GCA_037974405.1 Brachyalestes nurse
GTGTGCGGGAGAGTGTGTGTAAGAGTGTGTGTGCGGGAGAGTGTGTGTAGGAGTGTGTGTGCGGGAGAGTGTGTGTAAGAGTGTGTGTGCGGGAGAGTGTGTGTAGGAGTGTGTGTGCGGGAGAGTGTGTGTAAGAGTGTGTGTGCGGGAGAGTGTGTGTAGGAGTGTGTGTGCGGGAGAGTGTGTGTAGGAGTGTGTGTGAGCAGGAGAGTGAGCAGTGTCTGAATTAGACTGGTGTTGTTATCGTCTTCATGTCCGCATGCTGTCAGGATTCAGAGATTACACAGAGACAAATATAATCCCACATGTTCAAATCCCACACACAGCTCGCCGTCCCCTCACACACTCTTCAGCGCCTGGATTACGCTGCTGCGCGACCTCACACACACACACACACACACACACAGCGGATCGGGTCAGTGGTGAATCTGCCTGGTGGTGAAGGTCCGGAATGCGACGGATCCTCGGGTCTGGAGGTCTGGTGAAGGACTGGTGAAGGTCTGGTGGAGGTCTGGTGAAGGACTGGTGAAGGGCTGGTGCCGCTGATCCTGTGGGCTGAAGGTACCGATGAGGTCCGAGAGCGTTGAGTAGGACGGGATACAGCGGGTCAGAACTGCAGGTAAGTTTCTCCAGAGCGCTGGATCTCACCGCTGCCTCTCGTGTGGGTTCCCTGAACCCAACCCAACTTTAAAGTACCACATAGAGTGAGTAGTTTCAACCCTGAGCTCCTCTGAATGTGGAACCATGAGGAACAGTTCTCTGAAAGGACCTGTGGAACGCTGGAAGGTGGAAGCATGTTGTTCTGCTTGGGGGGCCTTTCTGAGAGGTGATGATACAGCACCAGCCTGCACATGTCCCGTGTAGAGCTCCAGGGCCGGGGATTCCCCTGTGTTTGGTGATGTTGAGCAGGTTCTCCAGGATCTCATCAGTGTCTGAACCCACCATGTTTGGGTTGGGTTCCTGATGTTCTCTGTCACATTGCCCCACAGAACCGAAGTGTTTTATACTCAGAGTCAGAGAAAGACTCGGTGGATGGAAACGTTCTGCTGGAGGGGAGAGGAGTGTGTGAGTGTGTATGTGTGTGTGAGTGAGTGTGAGTGTGAGTGTGTATGTGTGTGTGAGTGTGTGTGTGAGTGTGAGTGAGTGTGTGTGTGAGTGTAAGTGAGTGTGTGTATGTGTATGTGTGTGTGTGTGTGAGTGTGTGTGTGTATGTGTGTGTGTGTGTGTGTGTATGTGTGTGTGTGTGTGTGTGTGTGTGTGTGAGTGTGGGTGTGTATGTGTGTGTGTGTGGGTGTGTATGGGTGTGTGTGTGTGTGTGTGTGTGTGTGTGTGTGTGTGTGTGTGTGCGTGCGCGCGTGCATGTGTGTGTGTGTAATTACAGACTGCAGGTAATGTAACACTGCAGCCACTCCCAGTAGAAAGCTTGTGTGTTTGGTTCTTGTTTATTAGAATGAGGAGTTTAACAGAGGTTGGGTAATAACAATAGAACACTGGATGAGCAGTGGCTGAAGTCCTGACTGAACTCATTCTCCTGTGGCTCTCCTCACATTCTCGGGCAAGATCATACACACAGTTCAGTAGTGAATTATAAGATATCAACCTCTTTCACTCGAATGCTGATGATTGTGAGGAAAAAACTTGTGTGACCTTATTATTATCGTTATTAGAATATTTTAAAAAGTATGTCCTAAAAATACAATACATTATATTTAACAAACTAGCTGTTTTATATTGCCTTGTCTTTGTTGAACTTTTGGTTTACACAATAAGGCAATTTGAAGGAAAGTTCATGGGAATCTCTTTGATAATATTTTGACATGTTCCAGTCACTTTGGCTTTCGGTTTGACCTGCATTGCCAAATAAAACCACACAAAAACACATCTTACTTTCAGAGGTTCTGCAGCAATATGTGCAATATCATCCAATTTTAAATTAACATCAGATCACATTTTTGTAACCCATAAATTCCCAAAGGTTCAGCTGTATGCAGCATCTACAGCCCTTCTTATACTTAAAGCCTGAAACATCACGTGGTTAGTTTTAGCCATCCATCATTAATGCAGCTCCTAAACCCTGGTTTCTTAACCACTGGGCCGGGGACCCCCAGTGGGCTGTGAAGGCTTTTGATTGGGCCGCAAATCTAAAATCGAGATAGGCCGATGGTCCACAATTGGTTATTTAATATCATGTAATGTGCTCAAGTGGGCCTTGGCAACATGCTGTGATAGATAGGTGGGCCTTAATGTTGAAAAGGTTAAGAACCATTGCCTAAACTAATTTTCCTGCATTTACATTTCGTAAACAGGCTGTGACATCGTCGGAATGAATGGGCAGCAGCTCCTTCATCTCTGAACAATGTACAATAATACACTCCTTTTTTTCTCCCAAAAACTCACAACATGACTGTAGTAGCAAACGTATCACACAAATGTTTTGTCTTCATGTTGTGTTGCTTTTGTGCATAAGCAGCAATGTACACAATTATGGGTGATTTTTTTTTTGAGGACCATCTAACAATCATAGAGTTTTCATTCAAAATATTTTGCTGTTAGCCTTTGCTGACCGTAACCTAGATGCCACAGTATTTTTTCTCTTCAAACAAGAGCCCTCTTGGTAATTTCCTGGGTTTTGCAATATGCCCTTGTGCAGGTAAATTGCTGGCATTTCCACTCCTTTTCATGTTCACACTCAACCCCTTACCGATTAATCACTTTTACCTTGCCAGGAAATAGACCGCAATCAGATCCTGAGTGACTGTTCATTCTAAATGAAGGGAATGATTCCAACAGCTTCCAACAGGATTTCTTTGCCTCTTTAGCCAGTTCACTATAAGACAATATGAGAAACACCATGATTAAATCGACATGACCAGAAATCTCAGTCAGCTCTCCCTACCTCCCTTTCATTACAAGTGTAGTATCTATTAAAACGATTTGTGTCAGAGTGAACCTACACAACATTTTAATGAGAAGAAACATAAGACCATGAGGGATGAAAGAAGTCGTCTGCTTCCTCTGCAGTTTGGAAAAACAACTTTTTTTTTACTTGGAGTGCAAAACGTCTGGATTTTTGTTTAATGTTTGGAGTCTTACAAGCTGTTGTTGACTGCTATTTTGACTCTCTTCTCTCTTCTCTCTCTCTCTCTCCCAGGTCTCAGAGGCCAGAGGTGGTGTTGCTCGTGATGTTCCAGTGCTCCATCTGTCTTCATTAACTGTCTAACTCCTCTGCTCCTCTGGAGCACCGCCACCCAACAGTTTGCTTCTCATACACACAGATGACAACAGAGCACAACACACACACACACACAAACACACACAATAAGTGGACATTTCCTATAACTGTGCAGATGTGTGCTTACACACATACACATAACCAATATTTCTGGCCACCACAGGAATTTGGCTTCTCTTGAAGTCATAATCATGAGCCCAGTTTTCACATTTACTCTATCAAACTGTTCAATTATATTTTTATGACTCTACATATAGCACTTTGGTCTGCAGCCCTAAATCCCTTTATCGTTAGAAATGTTTTAAACAAGGCCCTTTTATGAGTGTATTTATAGTGATGTGCGAAATTGTTTTGCCTATGAGAGTCGCCCCTCTGGTCTGGCTCTGGGAATTGACTGTTTATCTCTGCGACTTTTGAAAAATAATACAATGGACAGTCAATGGACAGGCCTTATGTTTACCAACACTAAGAATGACCACCATTCTGTATAAGTCTAGAAGTGTAACTGAGTTGTAGAGGTGTAACTGAGTCTTTGTATCAGAGTGCTTCTGACAAGGCTTTTAGAGACAGAAGTGCTATTAATGTAATTCTGACTCAAGTAGCGGTAAAAGTACCCTAGCTGGAAAAAAAGCTGGAGTAGAATCAAAATCTGAGTTTCTGAGAGTATAGAACCGCAGTGGAATGTTTTAGTACAGTCAGCAACAGAGCAGAGAAACATACGTTTCTTAGATGTTGCTCATCACTTTTTGAGAAACATTTGGTCTGAAATGAAATGCTACAGCTCAGAAATGACAGGACCTTGCAATAAGAATCAGCACAGTGTAGATTACTTTCCTCATAAGTATATTTGAGTAAAAGTATTATAATTCAAAAAAGCATGTAAATTCATAAAATTGCTATGTAATTACAGAGTAAGTGTGACTAGTTACTACATCACTGCTGAGAGAGAAGGCCTACTGAAAGAGATGGACTATTAAACAGGAGCTATAGTGGCTCAGGACTGAAGAAGAAGAGGAAGAAGAAGAAGAAGAAGGAAAATGAGGAAGAAGAGGAGGAGGAGAGTAAGCAAAAGAGAGAGAGAGAGAGAGAGAGAAAGAAAGAGCTAGCTCTGATCAGTGGCTTGGCTGAACTCACCATGAACCAGGACAGATTTATTTTCTCCGGAGCCTTTCTCTCTCCCAGAGGGAGCCAGATTTACATGCCTCTCTTTCTCTCTCTCTCTGTCTCTCTCTGTCTCCTCTCTCTCTTTCTCTGTCTCTCCTCTCTCTTTTTCTCTCTCTCTGTTGGTGTTGGTATCAGTAGGACTGTAGGACGCAGACAGGAAGACAGAGATGGGGGAGGTCTAGAGCTTGTTTTTTAGGCCCACTGCTAAACCATATGAACACCACATATCCACCACACATGGTCCACATATAATGATGCTAACTTCACCTTTAACTAAAAAAGCCTTTGCTTGGATATATGGTTCTACCAAAGAACCATATTTTTCATGGGTTTTTTTCATGTTTTTGTTCACACTGACACACCTTTTTTAGGAAAACTGTCCTTTAAAGTGGTTCTCTTATGACATCATTCCAAATATCATTTATTATTGTCACCTCTATCATTAAAAGTGTAAGGTAAAGGTGAGTTAACCTCCATAACCGATCACTCAGTGACCCCTAGCCTTGCTGACCTGACTAACTGGGGCCTGTTGAGTGTACAGACTCAGGTCACCTTATCTCAACACACTCTATCATATGTATTGCTTTATATGAGGCAGTAAAGCAGTGGCACAGGCAGCAGTAGTGATGTATGTGTGGTTAGCAGGGGTGTATGGTGTGTGTGCTGTAGTTTCTGGGTGACGGATGCTGAATATATGGAGTAGACTCTCCACCCTAAATTCATGTGGAGGTTGAGTAAATATGCAGGCCAACGATATAGCTAGGTAAGGGGTGATGTGTGTGTGTGTGTGTGTGTGTGTGTGTGTGTGTGTGTGTGTGTGCAAGGCTAAACTCTGAGTGAACCCACCACTGACTGAGGGGTCAGATGCAGGCTGACTTTATACTGTGTGTCTGTTCATTTGTGTTAATTTGTGTGTGTGTGTGTGTGTGTGAGTGAGAGAGAGAGAGAGAGAGAGAGAGAGAGAGAGAGATAGAGAGTGTGAAAGATCTGCTGTCATTGCATGACTTACTGTGCATATCTGGGGAGCTACACCACAAGACTGACAGCATTTCTCTCTTCTGTACACATTTACCACACACTCATATTGTTAACCCCTTACACTGCCTGCCTATTATTTCACAATCAATTTTAACACTTACTATCAATACCTGCTGTCAGTGATCCAATAACTGCTATAAATGTTTCAGGAACTATTGCAAATGATTCATACAGTTGATTCAGTAAAGGCTTTTTTCAGTAGCTTTTATAAATTATTCAGTAGTTGCTATAAGAGATTCAGTAACTACTGCAAATGATTCAGTAAGTAATATAAGTAGTATGGTTATTAATATGAACTATTCAGTAGCTACCCTTAATGATTCAGTACCTACTATAAGAGATTCAGTTAATACTTTATATGATTCAGTAAGTGCTATAGGAGATTCAGTTACTACTATAAATAATTCCGTTACTATTGTAATTCAGTAAGTGTTATGGTTTGTTAGAGTTGCTACTATTTATTACTATATTAATTATCAAATGGGGCAGCTGGTGGCTTAGTGGTTAGGGAGTCTCACCTGCGATTAAAAGGTTGTGGGTTCGAATCCCAGGACTGCTAGTGTACCCTTGAGCAAGGTAATGTTCCCACACACTGCTCCCCGGGCGCCCCCCTCGGGGAATGGGTTAAATGCAGAGAAAGAATTTCACATAGTTCACACATGTTGTGGTGTGTTCACGTGTAACTATAAGGGGTCACTTTATTTTACTTTTATATTATATACTATTAAATACATTATTTGATCTATCAAAATGGCACATAATTACTGACTAAGTGTACTTTAGCAGTAGAGACGGACAAATAACGAGGCGCAAATAAGGCTCATAAGTAGACAAGATGATTTCTCATAATAATTTTATAATTTCAGCAAGCACCAGTTGAAAAGTAACAACTTCCTTTAAACTGCAGTTAACAACTGATTAATGTTCTATTTCAGCACATGCAGAATATCACTAAATAACTGGATAATATTGGATAACACTTGCAGTCATATTCTGAAGAAGGGTGACAGCAACTTTAAGCAGTATTCAAAATACAATGGTTGGGGATTCTTTGCTTCACTTTTTTTGTTAAAATTGCTGTATTAAACAGCTGCATAAAAACAACTGATCAGGTTGTGTATGATCCTGAATCATGGCCACAATGTCATTCACCATAACACTTACTCTTGTGTTCTATTGCATAAGCATACTATACCTTACACTAGCTTAAAGTTATACTTTAACATCCTTAGGGTTATTTATCTATCAATATGTGACTCTCTCTTACTTTCTTTTCACGTTCTTTCAGACACACACACACATGCTACCTGGTGCAGTGGAGCGTAAGAAAAGAGGCTGTGGTTTTATCTAAAAGAACAGAGTGCTCCGCCCAGTTGAGCAGAAACAGGGATACCTTTACGGAAGTTGGAGAAGTGCTCCCATTCTGCACATTTTAAAGAAGAAATAAGAAAAGTTTTTTTCCAGCTTAGTGCACACCACTCAAGGCCGGAAAGCTGCTGCAAAATCATTAATTACTCTAATCACTACCTGAGCCTGTTCACTCTCTCATTCAGCCCATGAAAGAGGAAGGTGGGGCTGCTCTGCTCTCACTGAATAGAACACACACACACACACACACACACACACACACACACAGCAGTACATGGACAGATGCACAGGCATGCAGAGGCAGAGAATTTCAATATATAAACATATGAGCATATGTGTGTGCACGCATATACACAATAATATATAAAAACTAAATATGCTAGCTAAAATTCAAAACAATAAATACAAATAATACAAATTATATGGTAAATAGTGATTTGTTCCTTGTGGAAGTCCAGTATAACTATTTACAAACTTAGTTTGATTCAATCAGTACTTTATTAAATTAAATCAGTTGTGGTGCTTATGGAATTTCACCAGTCCAAGCAATAGCTGGAGACATTGATGAGAAATCTGCAACCAGATTTCTGTATTTTACTTACCAGCCCACAAAATGTCAACTTCTCTTTACAAACCTTTATACTTTTTCTTGTTATTTTTTTCTTGTTTGTTTGCATTTATTCTGTTAACTTTTCTACCTATCTATCTATCTATCTTTCTATCCATCCATCTATATATATAAATATGTATGTGTGTGTATGTTCTCTTCTACAACAGTCCCATATACTCAGAAACACATGAGGGGACATGCCTCTTGTTCTCTCAGGACAGCCTGGGCCCAATTTAACCTCTACATTTATGTATATGTATGTGTGTGTCTGTATGTGTGTGTTTTCTCATGCAGGTAATTTTCTGTCTGCTTCTTGACCGACAACTCCATTTCACCCTGAAGGTACCATCGCATCATTATGTGTTGGAATTCACCGGCAGTCTCACTGTAAGACCTCTTCACGTGTTTTTTTCTCTCCCTCACGTCCTCATTCCCCTGCAGCTGTGTCACAGGTTACCCATCATTGGAGCTCTCTGAGCAGCAGGAAGCAGTGGTGATGTTCTATTTGGCACATTAACTTGCTCAACAACATTCCCTTCTCTTCTTACTGCTTAAAAGCCATTAAGAGTAATACCTAGACTCCTTGCCACACAAAATCCCATAAGTGATGTTATATGCTTTTTAGATGGACATGTACTGTAAAAGTATGGTTACTTCAGTGTGACCAAGGATCTCAAGTTGGCAGAAAATGCCAAAACCGTCTCAAGTACTGACTTCACAGTTGTCTAGTGTGACATCTCAGAACATCCAGCATGTACACAGGAGCGGCCAAAATGTGAGAAGAGTGACCAATGGCTAGTTTCAAACACAAAAAAAAGATCATCAATTTACTAAGTTACTACACGTTCAGCAATGTTCAGCGTTCAATTTTCAATGAGGCACAGAACTACACTTTCTATGAAGCGTTCTCTTGTTCAGCTGTTTCTCTTGATTGTGGGGCCTCAGCCAAGCTATGCTTAGTGCCTACCTAGCAAGCAAGTTAGCGCCTGACTGTGTTAATGGCAAGTAACCGATAATTCAACATTGCTTAACATAATGTCATTGGACAGCTCAGCATGCTTGAAGGAGAACACTAACTTCCAACTGTGTTCAGCTAAGTATCATGCTGACTGATGGTGGAGAGGGAGGTCCATTCTACCAGCCCATAAAGTGCAAGGCCAGTTATGCTCTCTTGGACTCTGCCATGGGACAATCCTCTAATATACAGTATTTTTTTTAAAAGTTCTATAAAAGGCCACTTAGCCAATGCCACCTGTGGTATTCTGCCAGTAAGAGTAACTACGACTTAAGCATTTGTATTTTGTGTTTATAGTTTTTACAATGTTTTTTAATGTTTTCCTCTTCTTGTCATGGTCTAGGCCTGAAGACCATTTGTATGTACACTCAATGTTGCTGCCGTTTAAGTGAAACAGTTTACAGATATGGAAAACATTTGTTTGATTCTGATAATGGCACATTAGTTAGTCTGTGGCAATTACAATCAGTTACCAATGTATCTTTAAGCTTAGAATCAAGACCAGGACCAGACCTAAAGGACATTAAGGGCTGAGTGTTCTTCAGGGGTCAGTGGGGGCAGCTGGTGGCCCAGTGATTAGGGCATTTGCCCTGTGATCAGAAAGTTGTGAGTTTGAATCCCAAGACTAGTGGCACCTCTGAGATACCTTTGAGCAAGGTACTGTCCCCACACACTGCTCCCCGGACGCTGTGTTCCTGGCTGCCCACTGCTTCACTTGGTAAATGGGTTAAATGCAGAGGAAGAATTTCGTGTTGTTCACACTGTGCGCTGTGGTGTGTTCATGTATGACAGAATGGTCACTTTACACTTTATGTCAGCAACACACTGTGTCCTTGTTATCATAACTACAACATTCAGTCATCTGCATGATCTTCTTGCAATATTATCTGTAGAACTGTGTGTAATTTATGCGCTTAAACTGCGTTGTTTCACTCAGCCCTGGGACAAGTCTGTGCCCCAGGGTCTCGAGCCGTACCAGCAGGGCCTGGGGCTGGGAGTAATGAGTTCACTCAGCCCTGTGTGTGCTCCAGACACACTCCCCTGCGCCTGGACGTGAGTCACCAGCCCCTCATTCACTCACTCAGTGACCCAGCACCCTGCTCGTCGTTCTGTTTTTGCTCTTGAGGGTTGTGAGCTGTTACTGCAGCAGTGAAGGGATGTTAACTCCATATGTGCTGGTTTTGTTCTGCTGGGGGCTTCTTTGGGGGGGTGGGGTTCATGTAGAGCACAAGTGCCATCTGGTGGAGAGAGAAAGAACCAATCTTCAACAGCAAATAACTATTTGTGAAGCAGAACTGGAGTTACAAAGTATCATGTACAGTCCAAAGCTCCCTGCATGTTGACGTGAAATTAATCTGATGCCTCTGAAAAATTACCAGTAAATGTAATTCTTTCAAAAGAATGTAAAGTATTTAACAGTACAACCATGTGCATTTGTTGTCATTTGTTATGTAGGTTACTATATTTTTAAGTATAGTAAAATATAGTAATTAATATAGTAAAATATAGTAATTTAAGTTAGCTATTAAATCTACAAATGCAAAGAAAAGAGCAATTCTTATTCAAGAACAATTATCCTCTCAGGTTTGAGAGCAACAACCCAAATCACTTTTGTCCCAGTGGTGTAAAAGTGCACTTTAATTGGTTAGCTGAATTCTGCCATCTGACTGTTTTCAACCTGTGTGCCTGTGTGTTTGATTTTTGCTTTTGCCATCAGATTGTCTTATTGATTCTTGCACTCTGGGTGGTTAGTCAAACATTACAATCTGATTGCCAATTGAATCCCAATAATTTATCTTAGTGAGTCTTGGCCTACTTGGTTTACTTTCTCTAGCAACCTGAACTGCCTCACATATGCACACTGTGACAATATATTGTAGTCACACATTATTTAATGTTTTTGAATTGTGAGGGTACAGTGGAGCTCCTGGGGTAAACTCATACGAGGCCATGTGAAGAAGACTTGGAAAACCAGCCCTGAGAGTGAATATGCTGACCCCTATATCACACTGCTACTATTTGGGTATTTGTCACTGTAGAAAGACAAATTTATGAGGTGAAGAAGGACCCAAAATCAGCTCTGCCCATTGGTTCAGGGATTGAGTGGATTCTGATCCGTCACCTCAAACATCATCAGAATTAATTAGAAGTTTATTGCAAGAAAATTTATTATTTGTCTCCCAAAACTGTAAAGTATTAATGTCTTTTAGTACGTCTCGTATATTTATATTTTATTCATGATGTGGTATCTTTGTTTTATAATAGCCCCTCGTACTGAAATTGTACACTGATCAGCCACAACATTTAAACCATGTGACAGGGTTAATTTATCCAACGTTCATTGTTGGATGTGAGGAGCAAAGAAAAAGTTAGTCATGGATTTGATAGAAAGGTGTCAGAATACAGTGCATTGCAGCTGTGTATTGGGCTGCATAGCCGCAGACCAGTCAGAGTGCCCATGCTGACCCCTGTCCACCAGTGAAAGTGCCCACAATGAGTACATGAACATCAGAAGTGGACCAAGTTGGTCTGATCTGATCTGATAAATCCCATTTTCTTTCACATCATGTGGATAGCCAGAGGCATATGTGTCACTTAGCAGAGGAAACGATAGCACCAGGATGCCACACTGGAGAAATTCTTCAGAAATGGCTTGAAGAATATAAAGAGATAAAGATTTTGAAAGGTTGACTTCATGCTCCCCAGATCTCAGTCCAATTAAGCATCTGTGGAAGTACTGGACAAACCAGGCCAAACCAGGGAGGCCCCACTTTGCAATTTGCAGGACTTAATATATCTCCTGTCTTGGTGTCAGATATCACAGCACACCTTCAGAGGTCTTGTCAATGCTTTGCCGAGGAAGACCTGGCTTGGCAGCATGAGGGGAGCATACACAATATTAGGCACGTCATTTTAATGTGAAGGCTGATTGGTGCATGACAAATGCATTTACCTAATTCTTTGTATTGAGTGTTTTGAGCTGTTATTAACTAGACTAACCTAACTGTTGCTGCTCTAACCTTTCATTTCTTAAAGTTACTTGAATGTTACTCTCCCCTTGGGCACTGATGTTTTTCTACCTTTAAAGGGGATCTCTCTCTCTCTCTCTCTCTCTCTCTCTCTCTCTCTCCCTCTCTCTCTCTCTCTCTCTCTCTCTCTCTCTCAAACCTCTCTCTCTCTCTCTCTCTCTCTCTCTCTCTCTCTCTCTATCTCTCTCTCTCTCTCTCCCAGCTCTCTCTCTCTCTCTCTCTCTCTCTCTCTCTCTCTCTCTCTCTCTCTCTCTCTCTCCCAACTCTCTCTCTCTCTCTCTCTCTCTCTCTCTCTCTCTCTCTCTCTCTCTCTCTGCTGATGCAGCAGCTGTGGGGCAGATGTGACCAGTGCTCCCCCTGTCCCATCAGCGGAGAATCCTTAGTCATGGTAGCCATTAGCAGTTCATCAAATTACTTATTAAATAACTCAGTATTATTAAAGATTGATTTACTGCAAGTTTGCATCATTCCATTTGAAAAATTTGAGATAGGATTTTAGACACATTTGCATGGTGGCTCTTGTTTCAGATATAAACAGCTGCACTGGATCATAGAAAATGCCTGTGTTCTGTCAGCATGGAAAATGCACTAGGATCCTACGTTAGTAACATCTGCTGAAGTACTGCTAACACCATCTACACATACAATATTTCTGAATTAGTGACTGCACATTTGACAAGCCCGATAGACTATAAACAACTGTTTAAAAGCAATCTAAAATATGAAGTATAAATAGGTGCATATTTACAAAAAAGTGATTTCACGTTTAATCTATTTTAAGCTTAAATCACACAAACCTAAAGTAAGTTTAATTTTATTAAGTGAGTTTTCTTGATTGATTCAAGGCAATGAGTTTGCATGATGTTTTTAAGTTTCTGAAATTAATAGCGTATAGTATTTAAGGTGGTTGTTAGGCGTTGCTAACCAGTTGCTACAGTCTCTCCAGTGGTTGGTAGGGTGTACCTAAGTGGTTGACATGATGATACAAGAAGTTGCTAGGGTGTTGCTAGGTGTTTCCTAGTAGTTTAGGGGCTGAAACAGCAGTAATTACACTATGACAAAGTATCTGTTGCTCTAAAAAGAGAAACACTGGTTTGGAATGGACAGTTAGCCTTTGGGTAATTAGCCTAGCACTTTGTGTCCTTTACTTTGTAGGGGTGAAAACCAGACAAGTATTCAATGATAGGGTCAGAAACCCTACTTCTTGCACAGAGCAGCATGGAAAGCTTGATAAATGCTGGCAGTCTTAACCCTTTGGTGTTGAGTGCTGAGCTAGTACCGGTTGCCTAAAATAGCAAAATTTCAGCCTTTTTAGTTTGAGGCATTATCCAACATTACCCTGGATGAAAACACTGATGACAGCACCTAGATGAAGTAAAATTAATTTCAGATTATGAACCAGACAGTTCTGCAGAAAGTGGGGCAAAATGGAAAGTCTTTGTACAACTGCAACTGCTTTCCTGAGCTAACAGAGAAAAAAGAGTTCATGGTGAAAAGGGCTCCATTATCGTTTTTGCTGAAACTGACACTTTTCATTTGTGTTTTTCCTTTAGATTTTTTGGGGGTGGACTTATTTTAAGTTGACAGAGAAACTACTTTTAACCCCAGGTTGCACTGCACTTAAAAAAAGATTTTACAATGTGAGTCCAAATTTCACTTTTTTTCTAGAGGTTCCTGGAAATACTACCTGCTGTACCATGCTGTTTCAGAACAGTAAAGGGGATACATATCAGAAGCAGTGAGCACAGAAGACTCATACAGGCTTGGCTAGGTACATGTTAACTTGTGTGGTCTCTTTCAAACAGCTAACAGCTTAATGCTCAAATACAGTCTGCATAAACTTTTCATCATTTACAGCTGGCAACACTAGTTTGTACAGAATCCTAGGATAAATAAAGTCACCACATTACTTGTACTTTTCCACTGCAAGAAAACAGGCAGGCGGACTGAAAAAACACTCACCACTTGTATGTCCGGCTGCATGCAGTCCAAATTAAAAAGCACTGTGGGGCAGTTTAGGCTTTCCATCTGAATTGCATCCTACTTGCTGGAGGAATTCTCCTCTTCTGTCTACTTGCCTTGATTTTTCCTGATCTGTAAGCCATGCGTGCACTAAATATGGGTGACTAGGATGTGGATCATATTATCAAATTAGGCTATCATATTAGTCAAATCAAGGAAAATAGATAGGGAAGGACGTTTTATTGAGGCATTTGGACCGTCCCTGTGTTTAGTTAGGTTTGTAAATTTAATAGCAGTTTCCTAATCCTACCCAAATCACTGCATTAGTTTATTTTGTTCCCATTTTAAGCTTCTAAAAATATGAAAAAAAATCCCCACATTTTTCCTCAAGAATTCAAGAATGTGAACTCTGCAGTTTTTAAAACATTGTGACTCCCATATTTCTAGAAGTTAAAAACAAACAAAACAAAAACATTTTTTAAATAAACAAATAATTTTGCCATATTTTGATAGCTTAAGATCTTTACCTCACATTAATATCCCAACATTAATAAGGATTGGTTGACTGAGCTGAATGGAACTTTAGAAGATGAGAGAAAATGTAGAGCGTAAACATATAAAAATGTAAAAATACGCAGTGTCAGCTGCAGCACCCTATTTGGATCAAATTGGGTGCTGCCATGTTTAAAAAGAATATGGTTGTAGTACGGGGTGTGAATTCTTGTGAAGCCTGAACATTTACGTGACATGATATTGTCAAAGGTATATTTTGAGATACTGAACTGTTTCATTTTCAGCGGTTATCCAGCTTCGGACCAAAAAGTGCTTATACCTCACTCCAGGGGACGACAGCTCGAAGCGTATCACAAACCTCTTATTCCATATCAGACGATATAAATACATTCTCAACATATTTTATAGATTATATCCAGAATATCAGAACATGGAACAGGGGATACTGACAAGACACTCATTAAGTTGGAGGTCATTTCTTTGTACTCTTTTTGGAGAAAGGCTGGGTTGAATGTTATCATCTTCCTAATCTAGCAATTATGAGATTTTCCTAACCTTCTGCGAGTGTTGGTCATGCTAACTTTTTAATGTTCATCAATCTTAGCAAGCGGTTTAGCATGTGATTGACAGCGTGGGGCTGTTTTGAATACACAGTTGCTACACAAATCGCTTTGGCGCCACCTTGTGGTGCTTAAAGGAAATGCAAAAAAGATTTGAGCAGCTGGGCCCACCACGTGTACATCTTAAAAGTTTTTACACACACACACACACACACATGCACGTGCACGCCACACACACGCACGCCCATGACCTAAATCAGAATAATGTTTTCCTCAGTGGTTTTGCAGTGCCCTAGGCTTTTACCCTCACAAGGGATGACATCTGCAGGGTTGCGCATTAATCACACACTAGCACACACACTTACTCTTTCACACAAGCACACACACACACACACACACACACACACACACACACACACAAGGACATGACTCCTTAGAATGACTTTGTTCTTCATCAAGCTATACTTTCACATTCTATAAAAGCAGTAGTTCAGTGAAAACTCTAGTCCTTAGTCCCAATGCAGTCACCTAAGACATGTCTGGTGTTTAAAGCTAACTTGCTAACTTTTGCACTGAGGTCAAACCAAACGTAGGTAGAAAGTAAAGAAAGCGTATATCCCACCAAGCAAGATCAGTCAAACTGCATGTCCAAATCACTGCTAAATATTTTCCAGCAAACTATCTCCAACTAACTCCAGAGTCAGCAGCTAAAGCTGGACCGAAGTGAAGATGGTCACAGTTGATGGAAGAAATGTGGACTAAAAGTGGACTGCTGGACGTTAAGGAATGCTGTGTGTAGCCGTATCACGTAGTGAGGTCTCCATGTGAGTTGAGTGAAAACAGACTTTTTATGGCACATTCAGACATTTATCAGGTCTGTATCTCTCTCTCTCTCTCTCTCTCTCTTTCTCTCTCTCTCCCTTCTTTCCTCTTCGATCAGCAGGATACTTGCTGTTTTTTCCCTCTCTTTCTTTCTCTTACTCTCACTCCTCTCACAGTCACAAACATACTCACAAACACATATAAACACACTCGGAGCAGGCTTGTTTTTAGTCCTGCTGTCCGTAAAGTGTACTGTTTTTCCTCTCCTCCCCAGTACTCATTCCATTTGCATGGATCTGCTAAAGCCATCACTCTGCTCCCTTCATCCCTGCTTTTTACGCTTCTCTCTCTCTCTCTCTCTCTCTCTTTCTTGCTTTCTCCCTCTCTCGCCCTTCTCTTTTGGTGTTACAATACATGGTAATAGTTATCTCCTGAAACTGCAGTCATATTTTCCAGTTATTGATCAGTAACACATTCTTTTTGGGTGCTATAAATGAAAAAATGTATATCTTATATAAGAAGAAAATGAGATGAATTATGAGGTCTGACCCCACATTTAGGTGTCGGGTGTTTAATGAGTTAATAGTGTCAAATCTCTACTGGCACAAAAAATGACATCATCTCACCTGCATTTGAGCTGAGTGCTCTTCTTTCAGCACTCCAGGGGAAGAAGGAGATATCCAGTAGCAAAGAAAGAAGAGGCTGATCCAGTTTGGATGCATTTTTTTCAGTGTTCAGCAGCTGAACAGAGAGCACTGGCAGGTCCATATCCAGGGGCACTGGCACTGAAGGAGGAGCAACAACAAACCCGAAGAAGGGAAAGAGGTAAAGAAAATGGCACAGCATGTGTGTGGGCCTTACAAAGACACATGCACATACATACAGATAGTTGGTGCAAAAGGTAATACTTAATAAATATAAATCAAGGCCTATATGAGCCCCATGAGCCTGTATGTGGACCCACACTTCAGTTCAGCATTCTACTACTAATGAATGAGCACTGTCAAAACAAAGCCTTTTATTTCCGTTTTCTTTTTTTTTTTACATACCAGATGCATTTTATACTGTCCCCAAATTTTATGATGAACAGAATAATAGTAATAATTCAAAATGAAAAATATCTAATTAATCTCTAATTAATACTTGGGAACATTTTTCTATCTCCTATAAGATTCCCTTTTTGCAGAAACAAGGTTTTGTTTAAGTGTCATAGCAGCCACTAATCAATATGTATTAAAATTAACTAAATAATAAGCCTGTCATTTAAGGGGTTAAACTTTGCTGCTGAACAATGCTTTCTGGGTTTCACTATTTCATGTTCTCTGTTTTTGTCTCCAAAGGTGGTTGCTGACTTTACTCTTACTGTGATTGTCATTTTTTTTAATTAAAAAAAAACATTTAACATTTTTTTAAAATAACATGTTGTTTTCTCTCGTGAGTCTTTGTGTGCACTGGTGTGAAAAACAGAATTACAGTATGGAAGGTGCTTGATTGATTGGTTGGTTGTGGGACTAGAGAAGGGACTACATTCTCACTGGTCACTGGGGTGGTGCCATCAAGGCTACATCGTCAGTGCCTTTATTTAGAGAAGATAAGTATACCATTTTCCATTACAGTTATAATTTTAAACTTGACACTACCTACCCTGTCTCAAGTCCAGGTTTTTTTTGAAGATGTAGATGCCAAATGCACCCAGCATATTGCTGCTGTCATAAGAAAAACATGAAAGACAAAAATATATGGGAGAACATGTAGATCTTATTCCAAATTTTAATATTACAGCAAAGACATGCAAACACACTTGTGCGTACATCTTTACCCAGAGGCAGTGGAAATGCACATCACTTTTCAATCTATTCTAACATGGTTCCCAATCTGCCATTCAAATCAAGTAAGCAGCTTTAGCTCAGTGAACTTCTCCTCTGCTCTCCTGACTGGGACCCCCCTACACACCCTCCCGGCTGCTTGTTCCTTTAGCATGCTGGAACATAAACACACGTGTGTGTCCACAGATAGATCTCATCTGTCCTCAGGAGCTGTGGCCAGTGCTGATGTGTTTTGTCTGAGGGAAGTAGCGTGATGGATGGTGGAGGATGTGTTTGTATGTGTGTGTGTAGGCAGGCGTTCTTTCCTTCAACTCCCTCCATCTCTTTTCTCACACTGCAAAGAAAAGAATTGTTTGGTTTAGTCAACCACTGTCCCTCAGATGTGGAACTGTCCAGCTTTTTTTGATGACATTTGAAATGAAGGGTGAGTGAGTGATTGAGCTTGCGTGGATGCTTGCCGATGAGTGTGTGTGTATGTATGTGTGTGTGTGTGTGTGTGTGTGTGTATGTGTGCGCACAGGCCTGTGAACGTGGCAGGTTACACAGACAGGCCTGGAAGTTCTGAAATTGAATAACAGAGAAAATGTATTTGTGTGTGTGTGTGTGTGTGTGTGTGCGCGCGTGTGTGTGTGCGTGTGTGTGTGTGTGTGTGTGTTTGTACATTTATTTTGTGCATGTCTTGACTGTAGAAAAACCAGAAACATAGTAGTCATGAATTTTTAAAGTGTTGTTTATAAAGTTTTCATTTTTCAAACTGAAAGGTTACTGGGTGAAGGTTAGTGACAGGTTTAGGGTTAGACCTAGAAAAATCATATTGAAGGTAATTACATATTGATAGTTTTCTATATACTGTATACATTTTACATATGGGACTTGATATTACATAGAGGAAGGCCAGATTTACAGTCTCATCTGGACAAACTGAGAAATCAGGAACCACACATTTGTTCTTCAAACTGTGTTCTTTTGAACAAACACATTAATAACATTTTACTTTTTTTTTTAACGTGATTTTAAAATGCCCTAAATTACTTAAACATTTTGTTACCTTCAATTACTCTGAAGGTTTTGTTATAATTAAAGATGACCAAGCCAGGGCCTAACCTTGTATAAAAGCAAATCTGTGTGTACAAGTGTGTGTGTGTACAAGTGAGTGTGTGTGTGTGTGTTAGGCTTTGGCTTGGACATCTTCAGTCAGTCACTGACAGCAAATCCACAAGATTTACGTGAGTATTGTAGCTGAGGCCTGCGTGTGTATACTATAATTTACAAGGGATCCAAGGCTTAAGGAGATATACTGACACACAAGACACAGTCATACACTCACACTCACACACGCACACACTCATGCACAGCACTGCAGGGACAATAGCAGAGCTGCCAAAAGTACAGTGCGAGCTGCTGAAATGAGGGGCTTGTGTGAAGGCGATAAACAACCATCAATCTTGCGGCCTGTGATTTAAGGATCACTGTCTAGCCGCACTAACACTGTCTTCATCCACACACTTCGGTCGCGCGCTGAGCCTTATCTGATCCAGCATGAATTTACATTAAAGTCTAAAACCTCGGCCGGGTCTGCTCCAGCACTTGCTCTCCAGCAGACTCTCAGTGGAGACAGCACGTCCCCCTGGAAGCACACACTGCCGCTGAGTCAGCCCATACTGAACTCTCCGTGTGTGTGTGTGGTAATGATCCTGTGGCCATGGAGGAGACTCTTGGCTGTTTCTGTGGCTGAGTGACCATTAGCAGCCAAGTCTGACCTTTACCTCGGCTGAGGCCTTCACTTGTCGGACTGCACACAAAGGCCTGTGAGAAAGAGGAGGTAGGGGGATCCGGTTGCCGCATGAATGTAAAAAAGAATCATTGACCTCATTTGCACTGTAAACAAACATCTGTTTACATCTTGCATCAGCATTTTCAGCTATCAGATGCTGCAAGAACATTTTGACCACATTCAACGCAAATGTAAACGCAATGCATTTTGTAAATCCACAAACAGTTACAAATGTGAAAATACATTTGCTGAGTGCTGATTAGCAGGTGAGAGGAGAAACGCAAGGTTGGTATTCCCTGACCAAGTGCCCTCCTGCACTCTGGGCTGACGAAGGCATCCATGCTTGTGGATTTGCATCGTAACAAAACTTGTGTTTAACCCCTCCCTTTTAATCCTGACGTTGTCTGTTAAATTTGGTCCCAAATTAATGAAATGAAAAGGTTTTTATTTTAGTCAGTTTCTGCCCTTAAATAGCACTGAAGAGAATTCTGAAAACTGATTAGACCTGATATTAGCTCAGTAGTCACACTCTTAAATGTACGCAGTAAGAAAAAAAGGCTACAAGTACATTTTTGTCCCCCAAACTACAAACTGTGATACCCTTAAAATACTGAAGGCATATCTTGAGGGTACCACTGGCAGTTACAGTTTAATACCATTTTTCAAAGATAAACATTGGGTTTAAGTCATTTCTGCTTTCATACTCCCGAAGTCCACACAAACCATTGCCTTAATGCTGAAATGCTTTTTTTTTTTACCTTGTAGTTTTTATAACACTGCTTACATCCTGAAACTACCTTAGAACAGCTCTGGGTATAAGATGCTCATTTCTTCATCAAATTAGAAGTGTGGAAATATTCTCTCAGTGGCTCCAAAAGAAAATTTACTAAAACATGTCAGCCCTCCTCGCAGCATGTAAACACCACCCCGCTTGACTTCTCCCCCACTGACTGACTGTCCTACTGCTTTGCTCCAGTGGCCGAAGAACTTCTTGTTTGTTTTCTTCTGAGATTTCATCACACTTCATATAGTATATAATTTTCTTGGCTTTTGTGGTTATTCTGTTTCGCGTACTACTAGGTCACATTTTATCATTAAAATGCACATTTGAAATCCACATGCCTGTTACCACTTGAGTTTGTATTAAGGGAAATCTTGTGATTCCCTCTGTATGACATGCCACCCCGTGTTGTTGCTGAACTTATTTTCTGGTTTATACCCCCCCTCCTTTTTTTTAATGGAGTTTCCATCATGTTCCACCCTCCGCGGTTCCAGTGAGGCTGGCCAAATGGCAATAAAATGCTCTGAGGACATTACAGAGAGAAAGTGAGAAAGACAGAGAGAGAGAGAGAGAGAGAGAGAGAGAGAGAGAGAGAGAGAGAGAGAGAGAGAGAGAAAGTGAGAACCTGTTTGTCGACCTGCATCATGCATCTGCATCAAGAGCAGATTGGATCTGTATAGTAGAAAACAAGCTGATTCTCACTCCACATACACCTGACTCCAGAGCCATATACACCATAAACATAGCATACTCTAATCTACCACTGCGTCTTCTCTCTCTCTCTCTGTACAGTTCTGGAACAGGCATAGCAGACCAACTGCATCGGGCTGTCAGAAGTTGTTTTGACTGAAAGCAGTGGAGCACTCTTTCTCTCTCACTCTCTTACTCAACATGCATGTAGATGCCAGGACTGAAGAGTGAGGAGAACAAGGTCACATGCCACATGCCTTTTTCTTATTGCTCTAACAGGGGCCACTACGTTACATATACATTTGTATATATACATTTATACTTGCATGCAATAAAAAACTTTAATCTTGTAATATTTAAATGATATTTTTGCCCAATTTTCTCTCAGTAGTCATGCCACATTTCCACCATTGTACCTACCCAAGAGTTCCTCATGCTAGGGCTGATACTTGCACTATACCTGAGAGTCCTGATTCATACAAAATGCATCAGTGCTCATGTTGTTTATTATTTGATTTGCTGTTTAAATAAAAAAATGGTAGGCAATTACTCTCTCCAAACTTTGCTGTGTTGACCTGTTTTTAGAGTGAAGAAATTAGTGACAAGATTGTTGCAAGCTGCCAGATTGTTGTATTGCATTATTAAGCATTAGTTACGCAGTTAACATCCAGATAACGAGGCGTGTGTAAAAAATTCCCAGAATGCCTTTATTTTTGATCGAGAAGAAAATATGTAGGGGTTCAGTATTGGGAAACTGAGAGCTACTTTACGAGTGTTTTAATAGGATCAGTGATTCAGAGATGTGTGCATTTAGATTAGTGAGAAAGATGTCAGTAAATAAGGCTGAAAATTGTGGTGGAAAGTGCATATTCAATAAATCAGATGCTTGTTCATTAGTGTGATATGTAAGAAACCTGTTCCTCAGGTGAGACTGTCAGTGCAAGATGTGATCAAAGAGTGTCTACTGCATAGAGATTATATTATATTATATCATAGTATATTATATTATTGTACTGGGGTACATAAGCCCCTCCTCGAAAGTGAATGAACATTTGAGAGTTGTTGTTAAGTGCATGTGTGGGACAACCCCAGAGACTGGTCTAGGCCTGAATTCTGGACTCTTGTGGGGTGTCTTAAGCTACTGGGGCATTTCACTGGCATAATGTAGGTTCACTTCTCCTCTTACAGGGAAAAGTCACTGGAAATCAATGCAAAGTTAATCTGACTGACTATCTTCTTTTGTGATGAAACACTTCTATCCTGATGGGAGAGATCTCTTGTAGAATGAATTGTTTAATGAATATAAAAACGATAATCATATACTAAGGCTCGTTCAGTCACCAGATCTCAACCCAATTGATCATGTATGGGAGACAGCACTCTCTAGCATCATCATTAAAACACCAACTAGACAATATCATCTGGATGCATAATGCCAGTTAACATTAAAGCTGTTCTGTCTTTTGGTGGTTCAACACCATGTCATTTTTGTATACAGTACTGTGCAAATGTCTAAGAAATATAATAACAATATACTGTGCAAAAATCTATATAATATCTAACAATATAAGTAAACAAGTATAATATTCAGATAAACGTAAACCAACATTCATGCAGCAAAAATAACATTTGTCTAATTTAATTTCTTATTTTCAAATAAGGTTGTTGGTATGTTGTGCTCTTGCTAGATAAACAAAGTTTGGTTCTTATGTGTCCTCGGTGCCCCCAAATATTGCTTAGCTTTGTAAAATTATGAAAAATCTGATTTACATAATGATGCATCAACTGAGCCAGAAAAGATATTGGATAATAACTACAAATAATACCAGGGCACTTGGATTTGGAAATTATCAAAGGAACACATTGTCACAAATCATTACTTGCTGTATGAATGGTATTTATGTTCTATTGTTAGTCTTTTTGTGAGCAAATTTATGCTCACTGGCCCGAAAGATAGATAAGCAGCTAAATGAATAGGGGTTCAAAATTCATATTAAAATCTGGGATGGTTTTCATTTTGATAGAATGTTTTAGAAAAAAATAATAGGAGAAAGAAAGGTAAAATGACAGTAGAATGATAATTCTGAACAAAATGTAAATATTTCAATGGTTCCACCATCATTTGATGATACACTGGATCAGGGGTCACCAACCTTTTTGAAACTGAGAGCTACTTCACGGGTACCAAGTCATACGAAGGGCTTCTAGTTTGATACACTAGAAGTTTACCTAAACTTATCAAAACTTCATGTATAATAAAATAATGTTTTAAATGCTTTTCTTTAGATAATGTCATTTTAAAAATCTTTATAAATGCAAATGTGATCTAAGAAGAATAGCAGGATTAAATTAAATGTTAAACGCTGTTCACTGGTAAGTTGTGCTATTTCTGAACAGGTCTGAATAGACCCATGTTGGTGACCCCTGCACTAGATGATACACTGTGTGGACAAAAGTATTGGGACACCAGACCAATATCCCAACAGGGACTTTAATGATGTTGCATTCAAATACATAGACTTTAATATGGAGTTGGTCCTCCCTTTACAGCTATAACAGCTTCCACTCTTCTTGGAAGACTTTCCACAAGCTTTTGGAGTGTTTCTGTGGGATTTTTGCCCATTTCATCCATTTCAACACAGGTGTTGGATTGGGTTGAGGTCAGGGCTCTGTGTGGGCCAGTCAAGTTCTTCCACGGCAAACTTATCCAAACCATGTCTTAATGGAGCTTGCTTTGTGCACATGGCACAGTCATGCTGAAATAGAAAAGGTTCTTCCCCAAACTGTGCCCACAAAGTTGGAAGCATGACGTTGTCCAAAATGTCTCAGAATGCTGAAGCATTAAGTTTCTGCTCACTGGATATAGAGGTCTACCCCAAACCCTGAAGAACAGGTGTGTCCCAATACTTTTGTGTAGTTTCTATTGTAACGCAAACTGACTTTTGGACCTTTGTATGGCCTGTACAGAATATTACTCTTACATCTTTAACCTACTGTGATCCACTGTCAGCTCAGGTGTGAAAACCTTATAATTTTTAATGCCTTTTATTCCTGAGCTGCAATGAAGAAATGTACTGAAGAAATGTTGTGAGGAGGCGTCCAGCAGGATGACAGGACTGCCAAAGTGTCCCTGTGCTGTACAGCAGGGTGCGGCTGACAATGACCTCACCACTCTGTGCTTTATACAGCAAGAGAAAGGTCTGTAAAGCCAGCACAAACAACCTTACCCCAGAGAGAGAGAGAGAGACGCCCTACTTATCTTCCTATTTTGTCCAAATAGCTGCAGGCTTTAAGTGAGTTACATCTGTGAACTTTATTTACTTGGGTGTTGCCCTGTGAAGGCACGGTGCACCACAAGGAAACCCACAAAAGGGATGCTGGAAGTGTAACAGTTGATAATGATCAGATGGGACAGGCGGGGATAGTGTTATCTCTTAGATAGTGGAGTCTCTCAGAATAAGAAAAGTATCAGGCATGTAGTTTGAACACCATGCAAATAATGTGTGAATGTTTTTTTTTTCATTCCATTTTATGTGTTGTCTAAAATAAAATGTAATAATTAGGTAATCAGACTTAGTGCGAAAGCTCATTTAGGTAATCGTCCTAAATGGGAAAGTAGACTTTGCTCACAAACCTGCTTAATTATACTCTCACAAACATTTTTATTGCTCAATAATGAGTCATGATATCTTATAACAGTGTTAAAACACAGGAAGCCAAAAATAAAATGAGAAAACTAACAGACGGAAATGTGTACTAACTTAATGACAGCCTGTTTAGATCACTGTTGAGGAATTACCAAAGATAACATTGTTATTATTATTATTATTATTATTATTATTTACAATAATGACAATAAAAATATAACAATAGTAGCAGTATTAGTAGTATTATAAAAATTGCAGCTAAACATGCCAAAAATGGACAAAATGTCCAAAAATAATTCTAAAAACGAAAAAATGGATTGAAATGAAAAGATGTGTTACTTTTTATGCATATTTTGTTGAAAAGTGAGTATCGTATATAAAAACAAATAAAAGAACAAATGTGTAATCAACATCAGAACATGATTATGATTAGAACAATGGTTAGTTAAACCCTTCTGCCAATTACAGCTATACCAACATCAGAAGAAAAATAATAAAAATATAAGTTTAAACTTCATCATACTGATTGATCAAAGCCCATAAAGTCAACAGTGACAACCAACGATTTCCTTTAAACTTAGAATACTCCTTGTAACTGTTTAAGTTGATTAAACCCAACATATTCCTTTCTAACACTAATATTTCAATGTAAATTTGAGTAATGTCCACTTATGGTGGCCTGGTGGTTGGGGAGTTGTCCCTGCAATCGGATGGTTGCGGGTTCGAATCCAAGGACTGCCAGTGGCACCACTGAGGTACCCTTGAGCAAGGTACCATACTTGGTGAATGAGTTAAATGCAGAGAAAGAATTTCACACTGCTCACACTGTGTGCTGTGGTGTGATCACATACGACAAATGGACACTTTACACTTGCTGTCAAGCCTCACTCAGCTATATTAGCTTGATGAGTTCTGATGGGATACAATTTGCCCACTAATTAACAAACATTACTATATTAGATCGACTGCTTTTTATTTTACTGCAAATCACAGAACATTGGACATGACAGTTAAATTCACACTCTTTCAAAAGTTCAATTGATTATCAAGAATCGATAATAAATTTATAGGAAATTATTATCATGAAAATAATTCTCACTTGTGTTAGACTACCACGTGCAATATTGTGCAATATTCGTATCATGTGCTAAAACATTTTCATTATGTGCAATATCTTTTGTGCAGTTGTGTTACCAAGTGCAGAATTATGTAGCGTTTTCTAAATGGGTGCTGAATCATTTCATATTTTATGTGCAATAGTCTTATATCTTTTATTTTATATATTATGTGCAATACATCTACCATGTGAATATCACTACTTGTGTCAATATTACTTATACACTACTAACCTACAACTCTACAACCTGCATTTTATATTGTTCTAGTCTCTGTGTCTGTGCAGTCATAACACAAGCAATTTCCTACAGGATCAATAATGTTTTCCGATACTGATTCTTCTGAGGGACTTCACTGTGACTTGAACTCAGTCCAATAAAAACACTGAGCAATGTAGCTGATGAGCAGGGGAGCTCTGATGCAACTTCCGCACACAGAAAAGGGGGGCTGGGGGGGCAGTGCAGTTAGGGGGGCATGGCTATAGTGAGGGGGGCATGGCTACCGACGTCATTTGATCCTGCCTTCGGCTCTTTAAAGGAATGAAGGATGAAGTTGGTGAATGGGGATCGGGAGCTGTGTGTTCTGGAGGAGGTTAGCGAATGAGCTCCGTGAAGCTGCAGGTTCGGCCCGGACAGCGGTTCGGAGAGCCCGGCTCTGCAGGCGTGATGTGATGTGCCGCGAGAAAGTGTAGAGAAACAGTCTCGAGGTGAGTAGCCTTGATTTTACCTTCACGTGTCTGAAGTGACCGAGGAGCCGGGAGGGGGTGGG
>JBBPCY010000001.1:44095371-44113423 GCA_037974405.1 Brachyalestes nurse
TGCTTGCTGTGGAACAGTGCCTGGGCAGCCTGGGGGCAGGGTTTGTTGGGGGGAGTGGGGGGGTCTGCAGGGTCCGGCGCAGTGCGGGTCATTAGGCAGCGGTCTGAGTTTGCAGGGTCAGGTTTATACTTTACTTGCTCACGAAGTTAATTGCTTTTTAGCTGGGATGAGCCAAGCAGGCAGCCGGTGTGTGTGTGCGCGTGTGTGTCTGTTTGTGTGGGGGTGTGTGTGTGAAGTTTTCAGGCACACACCTGTGCGGAGTGACCATTTTTGGACAAAATGAATGGAAGAGCTGCTCCATCCAGGCATTCACCCTTTAGATACTCAGCCTAAGGCGGGTTCAAAGACCAGAAGTTGTCCTTCATGGTCAAGTCTTACTTGCCCTGGGTAAAGAAAGCTTTAAGCAGTTTATACTGAGTGTTCAGGCCATGGTCACTTGGCACGGGGAGAGAAAATTGCTAGTCTCTTTCATGGCCATTTCTTCTGACCTTGAGTTGAGAAAGCTTCAGAAACTCTGTGTGTGTGTGTGTGTGTGTGTGTGTGTGTGTGTGTGTGTGTGTGTGTGTGTATGTGTGCTCATGCCATTCTCCCTCACACACTGCCTTCTACTTTAGGATGTTAAACTGCATGAACGGAACTGCTTTGGAGAGTTTTCCTCGCTGTTTAACCTCAGTGACCCCAAAGTGTGGTCACTCATTCATAGAGAGGAGGCCTGGACTTTTAGTTTGGACCGTGCCTAAGCCCAGCCTTGCGTTTCACCACAGCAACCGGGGGAGTTCAAGGAAACTTTGGTTTGCTTTACTGGTTCAGAGTCCAGCATCAAAGCTAGGTCATAAATCATAAAGTCGTTTCATATAGACATCACAGAGATGGTACACACCAGCACTGGTTTTGTTGGCATCCAAAAATGAGGTGGTCAGTCTCTCTTTTGTGTTTGCACACACATAAGTACAGTCTGTTGTCTGATGCCTGAGGGGGGTCCCCATCATTAGGGAGCTCCCAGTGTGTGTGGTGTTTGTGTGTGTGTGTGTGTGTGTGTGGTAAGACTGCATATTATTGAAAGAATGCCTCATTGCAACAATGCTGCTACATATTGTGATTTCTTTGTTAAAACAATTACAATGTTTAGTGTACAACTCTAGTGGAGTGTGTGTGTGGGTCTGTGTGTTTGTGTGTGTGTGTGTTGCTGTACTTGAGCCTTTGTTCAACAACACAGAAAATGTTTACACCTCAGCCCCGTGGAATGTCTTAGGCTATATTTACTACTTCTGCTGATAATGAGGGTGGCCAGTTTACAGTAGCCTGTTATTAGCTTGTGCATGGTGCTTCCTTTAGAGCAGAGGAGACGGAGATGGAAGGAGAGAAAAGAGCGAGAGTGGAAAAGAGAAGATGCAGGCGAGTCAGGTCAAAAGGCTTCTGGGGGCCTCCGTGCTTCATCTGCAGCTGTTCACCCCTCACATACCCTATGAGCTTCTGTATGAAGTGTGTCTGTTTATGTCACTGTGCTATAGCCTGCAGCAAATGTTCATTTTCCATAAACATGAAAACCCTAATGCTGGTGCTGTGGTAAATTTCTGACCTACAAATTAATGTATTTTACTATGATTAGGGCCAGGCATCAAAATGCAGTACTTTTTCAGCACTGCCCCAATTACTTCAGTACTACCGAGTTTAAACCTCTCCTGCGCCTTTCAACACCTCCCCTTAATACTGATAATTTCAGTATTCTAAGTGGTCTTATTAGTGAACTTGTTTAAGAATCTACACTGATTTAGTTACATGCCAATGACATGTTATTAACATCATGTTGCACAGTGCAATTTTATTTCTCGAACATTTATATGGACAAATATATACAGGTGCAATGTATCTGAATGCCCACTCTACAGCACTCAAAGTCCACTACTGGTTTCCAGCAATTGTTGGAAAAGTATTTTTGAATTTTTTTTTTACCCGCTTTTATGTAATTCTTTTTTAAAAAGTTGGGAATTGAAGTCAATATTGAAGTCAAGCTATAGCGGAACGAGAAAAGTCACATGAAGTCATTTGGCAAGGAGGGTCATTTGCCAGGTGTACAAATTAGAGTCTAATAAAATACACAGATGTTCAATTAGTTTACGATTAATAACGGCAGTGGATAATTATTTCACCAAGCGGTGAAGTTCACTAAAAGCAGGCTATGGTTGCCAAACAACACAATGGCCAAACATTTATCCACAATTGTTTTTAATAACCTGGTTCATTGATAAAGAAGTTAATATTTTACACTGGCTTCAAGTGGGGCTCAGCCAATCAGACTGCACAATCAGTTCAGTTTGTTTCATAAGTTGATTCTAACTAGTGATGCACTGATGTGGGAACTGTGGTCTGATGTCGATATCGATACTTACATGACTGCTGATGCCAGTACCGATACAGTTATAAAATGTATTTGGGAATTGGGATGAAATCTACCAAGTTGGAGAAATATAACACTTCTTTATAAATTCCTGTTACAAATGTAGTAAAATGAATAAACTGCAGATGTTTTAGCTCAGTAACAAAGCGTCACCTTATGTGCCATCAAATAGTGGTTTGAAATATCCATGAAATGTAAACACCTGTCCTATGATGTTCAGATTTTAGAGTAATTATTATCTACCAATGCTGATATGATTCTGTTATCATTGCACATCCCTTTTCATGTTCTCTGAGTGGACAAGCAGCTTTTGCTGTGCGTCATGGCATGCTGACTGTCTCAAAGCTGGAAAAGAAAAGAGCTGCAGTGAAGTTTCTGTGTCATTGTTTTCATGAACAGATGCAAAGTTATGTGTGCTTCACGGTTAGACAGCTCTCCAGCGCTAATGTTACGCTGTGGCAATAAATCGTGGCGCAGGCCCCGAATGGAAACTTTGCTGTTGACTGGAGAGACAGAAACAAAGACAGTCAGACTCGGTTTCAGTATGAGTATGTGTGTGTGTGGTGGCGGCTCTTTTCAATATTCTGTCTGAAATATATGGTCTACCCTGGAGTACGAGTTGGGGGATCACAGATTACATGCTGCAGCCTGCTGGACGGCTGTTTAAGTGGAAGAAAAGACACACATCACATGCTCACATGCACACATACCCACACACAGACACCACAGACTGACCCAGATCCACACTCTTTTTTCCTTCTGATTTGAGTAATTGGGATGAAACGCTAAATTGTTAGGAAACCAGTTGGATGTTGACAAGGACAATCTGGAAAAACAACGGTGGGGATTTCACATGTCTGATATCACCTAATCACCTAATCTCTTACATCACCACAGCTGCGCGCGTGTGTGTGAGCAATGGAAAACAGTAATATGCACCAAATGTACTTAATTTTCGTGATGAATATAATGTTACAATTTGATTTACACATTGGAATCAACTTTTTTTTTCTGGGTGTGTGTGTACTTGAGTTTTTGCGTAACTTCATGAGAATGAGAGCATGGAATAATAGAAGAGTTTCTGCCCGGCTGAATGATGCACTGGAGAATTCTCTGTGTTTCTGCTTTGGACCTTAGTGACCCCCACACACCCTCTCACCTAGTTAGCTCACTCTCAGCTGCCTCGCTGGAGAGCAGAGTGAGCCAGATGCATTAAGCCAAGACTTTTAAAAGGAAGATCAGATATTCAAAGGTTGCTGAAGTCCATGAATCAAAGGAAGTAGGTCTGCATCAGCCTCCAGCCTCCAGCCTCTGGGTACACGTAACAGTAGAGCACCAGAATTTGCACGATGAAACTTGACCCCAGGTGTTTGATATGAAAAATATACTGCTTTCTGTTCTCTTTGCAAAGCGATTGCTCAGCAGTTTCTGTTTCAAGCTTAAAAGACAGTTCCACTCCTCTGAAACTCCAGGAGACTTTACTGCAAGAACAGAAGCAAGCATTGATTTATTAATGTTTCAGAAATATTTTACAACACACTTACTCATGCTCTTCACACAGAAATATGTTCTTTCAGCAACTAGGGATACATACCGATACGTACCAGTTTAGTACCAGTTCCTGACAGCTCGGTACCAAAATATCAATAAGTTTCTGGACAAACAGTGCTGCTATTGATATTAATGCAGCATTAAAGCATTTTAACACTACTGCCTGCTGATGCTAGATTAGATCATTGATAAAGACAGGAGCGATGCTCTGCACATCACCTCTAGGCAATTTCTTTTTCCTCCTTAAATATATGGGAAATTTTGGAAACAATTCTTTCCACATCTATTAATGTGAGTACAGTTGGTTTTGTTTCAGTTAGTCTTAAAGAGAGTACAGTTGGTCTTGTTTCATTGGACTTTAGCACAGCAGAGGCATGTGATATACTTGAATGAAAAGTGTGTTTCAGCATTTTGCGATGCCCACTATTTGACGCCGCCTTCATGATTAAAAAATCTCATGACATTTTGAATATAGAAAAAATAATAACGGTTGCAGAATTAACTATTGAGACCACTGCTATGTTAAATGACCAACTGACCCACATCCATTTGGTGCCTGCAGCACAATTTATGGCAAATGTCATTGTTGTAAGGCGACCAGCTGTCTCACAGTTTGTGAAATAGTCTCCAAAATGAAAGGGTTGGCAGTAATGTTGCGCGGGTCAGCTTTTTTTAACACCTGCCCCAACCCGACCTCAGGAGATCCAAACCGCCCCGCCCAACCCGCAAAAATACGCGTGGATAATGACCCGAAACCCGACCCGGCCCGAGGAAACCTGGTTTACAACACGCTTTGATCGATAATGAAATGTTTAAACAAAAGTTTTTTGTTTAATGCGTTAAATGTGTTAAAACCCCCACCCAAGATATTTTAAAAATGTCTGCCCTAAAACCGCCCGCACCCGCAGGTCACCCACGGGTCGACCCGCACATCACTAGTTGCCAGCATCCTGCACAAATTAAACAGTGTCCTGCAAACATAAGGATCACTTTTATAAATTTAAATAGTTTAAAATTATTCTAAAAATCAAATCATGCTTTGCTCCAGCTTTTATTTGCATTCAGTTTCTTTACACATTGCTTGAACACAGAAATGGGATTACATAAAGTTAATCTGCCTGCTAAAAAATGATTGTGATGGAGCC
Organism: Brachyalestes nurse; assembly: GCA_037974405.1. NCBI lineage: Eukaryota > Metazoa > Chordata > Actinopteri > Characiformes > Alestidae > Brachyalestes > Brachyalestes nurse. Next base: position 44,100,466 of record JBBPCY010000001.1, read on the forward strand.
AAAGAGGAGACTGAAAGTGCGGTTTGAGAAAACAAAGAAAACAATTCAATAAAATTAAGAAATTAAGGGAAGGTTTTAAAAATGTCTTAGCCTTCTGAATAACTTTGCCACTTTATGTAAAAATGCTGAACTTGTTTATAAAATGTCTTTTCATACACATGTATTTAGAACTGTTCTCATTTGGCTTAGGTTTTGTATCATGTTTACTCATTGTCCCACAGCTGAACCATTCTGATCAGCTACCCATTCACCTAGTTTTGATTAGCTATAGCAGCACAGTCCAAGTAGTATAACTCAACACAATGAAGCATAGCTGAAGAACCAGTTAATTATACTGCAGGCGTTTAGTTCTCTGTGACTGTCCATTGTCTCTTGAAATAACAAAACCGTACATTTTCTTTTGTGTTACAAGGGTTGGATGCAAAAATGTTTGCGTCCAAACTTCTTGCCTGCAAATCTTTGACTAGGAATCGTACGACTGGTGTGTTACTGTATTTGTGGACAGAGTGGAGGAGATGGGCAGACCTTTCAGAGAGCTGTCATGCATGTTTATTTTGTAGAGGTGAGTCTGGAGGTCTCGCTCAACCCCCCCTCTGTTTGTGGAGAGAAGAAGCTGCCTGAAAGAGAGAGAGAGAACTTAGGAGAGGGGGAGAGGATGAGTCACAGTTTTCAGCTGTAGGGTTCATTGCTGTGCTGGAGGCTGCGTGGCCCCCATCATGAAATCCAGCTCCAGCTGTTTTGATGGAAATTCTGTTGTGCAGTTTTTGAGTTTGAAGTGTGTCTCAGCAGAATCTTTCTGCTTACAGTTGCAAAAAAGCCATGCCTGAAAAAAATGGTGGGTTTTTTTAACTGCTATGCCTTAAAATGAGCTATTTAGAAAAAGTGCTTCACCTAAAATGAGCATCTAAAAGAGGGTGATAATGTATCTATGGGAATGTGTAGTATTTCAGGCTAGATTTGTTACAGGATTGGAATGGATTAATTCTCTTTTTTCCACTTTGGTAACTGACCCAGCATTTTGAACTAATATCAGGAAGATACTGATACATGATATAAGATACGAGCATAGTGATGGCATGGAGGGATTATCCGTTTCATTCAAAATCATTGTTATGTCTGGTGATAACAAAACGATGCTGCTATTGTACATAATTTGTCTGACTGGTTGAGAAATGTTGTGAAAGTGTGAATTCTAATATCTGAACTGGTTCCATATTTGTGTTGAAAGGGAACGGGGATGCATTTTTTTTGCAGGTCTGAATCTCTCTAGCACGTGGGTGATCTTGTCCTGCTCTCCTTGTGTTAAACAACAGCTCAGGGTGCAAAAGACTTTGTTCCCCGGGGCATTAGACAAGCGCTGCCAAACGGGCTTCACAAGCAAATGGATTATTTGCACCCTGCTGTTGTATTTGGCAGTGCTGGTGGACGTGGGCTGAGCTAACAGGAGCGTCGGCTTCGTCTGACCCCCTCTTCCTATCCCTGCAGGGCCACAGCTCCGAGGCCATGTCTCGGCCGTACAGGGAGCCCATATGGAACTGGACGTCTAAGTTTTGGTCAGTGAGCGGAACCTGTTCTGTAATTTGCCAGCAGGGCTATAATTAGGAGGCGGCTAATTGCAGAGCGCCACATGGCACTGTTGTGGTGCTGTGCACTCTCTGGGCCTGCTGCTCCACCTCAGCTCCTCTCCAACAGCTTGATCTTATTGTCCATCAGAGGAGCCATAACGCATATAAAGTTATTGCTCTGGAATCAGCAAAAAGCTTTTGAGCGTGTTTGTTATGGAATCATGAATTGTTTTTAGTACCTAACAACATCTCTAATTACTTTCTTTCATGTTAAAATATCACACTTGTTTGAATGTTATTATCTTTAATCATTTTAACAATTGGCCAGAGAGTTGTTAATGCTGGATAGAGTTTAGCTGCTGTTCTCAGACCAGCACATCTGTAAAATATCATCGATTACCAGTGACACATGATTGTTTTTGTCAATAAAACAGAAATGCTTTTTATGTGAAGCTTTTGAGTTTTATGGGGTTTTTTTATTTCCTATTTAGAAATGCAGCAGCATATTTCAAAAGACGTTCCCAAACTAATATTTCAGTTTCAGAAAGCCTTTGTTACTTTACCAAGAAGTTCTGTGATTAAAATCGAATGTGTCTAAACGCTAGGAAACAGGAGTTAGATGTGGCTTCTCTGGCACACGCTGGTATATCACACTGCTATAACAGTGTTTGGGTTCGTGTCGGATTTGGAATCTGAATGTAGTGTGTCTTTACATTTAGCAATAATAAACAAGAGTTTATTATTGCTAAAACTACACACATAAAAATATGTTGACAGGATGATAGGAAACAAATATAAACCTGCCAGTTGCATCCTAATGTCTATATTCCATCCAAGCTAGGATGCCTGGACTACTTAATGATAGAGGAAGCAGTGTCCCTATACTTAAAAAAGAATAACACATTGACTCAAACAAACTTACAATAGAAACTAGTGGGCAAGTGCTGAGCTTTCCTGTGGATGTGTACAAGGAAACAGAAATCAGTGGTATTGATTCTGGAGTGTTCTTTTAATGCCCTGCTGCATTGTTTGACTGCTGCATAGTCACATCAGTCATGAGGTTATTGCTTTGGAATCGCTGAAGAAACTTAGGCTGTGTTTGTTATGGAGCTTTGAGTTAAAAAAAACATTGTGACTTTTTTTTAGCCCCTGGCAATGCATCATCTTACTTTACTACTGCAGTGATAGAATATTGATGTCTTTAGTCAAATTATCTGTAATGCTGGATAGAGTGGGGTTGTTATAATGAGCTGATTCAGGCCCATAATGCCCTGCTGTTTTGATTGACTCTTCCCTGCAGGACCCCGAGAGCCTTCGACGGGCTGCTTGTGAAAGTCTTTAGAAAATGGCTGCTAGGCAGCCCCTCGCAGGTAGAAAAATAACTTTGGAGCTTCATTTTCCCACATTCACAGTCCTCTCACATTCTTTATCCCTGTTCCTGAGTGGGAAGCGAGAGAGAGGGAGAAAGAGAGAAAGACCCCCTCCTCCCTCACTCATATCCGTAATGGCACTGTCATGCAGAAAGACTGCATTGTGTGGGCCTGGATCCTGTTTCTCCCGGGGCCTGTAATTAAGAAGGGATTGCATGGGCCGGGATATTTGGGTGCCTGCTTCGGGGGAAGGGATCGGTCTGGGTTGGTAAACTGTCTACAAAGCGCATAGCTGGACCTGCCCCGTTGCTGCTGTCCTGGAGCCCTACGTACTCTGACTGTTCAACACCCACACACAACCACAGAGTGCCAGCTCAGGCCCCAGCTGGAGCTCACCAGAAAACGCTGTCTCCTCAGCAAACGTTCAGAGGAGAGAGTGAGAGAGATACAGAGGGAGAACTCTGAAAAAAGGAAACCTTTTGTTTAGTGGCGTCATTGTAGCGTTGAGTTTGCTTTTCTCCAGTTACCAAGGTGATCCCTAAGAAGTGTGCTCCTTTTGACAGAGGGAAACAATAAAAGGAGGTGAGAAAGCTCAGGGGCTGCTGGGTTCACTGCCAGATTCTGTGATGTCAACGTGTGTGTGTGTGCGATTCACCTTCTAGGAAATGTCAGTCTGAGAAAGGCAGTGCAGAGCACAGCAGTTAGATCCTCCAGATGCTTTGGCTATTGTTGCAGTACATTGTTTGGCAGTATTAGATGGGTTGTCTTCAGCAGCTTCAGTCTGCAGAGATTTTCTCTATTCCTTTGCTGGGTGGTGTGTGAGAGCTGTCGTAATGAAATGTTGCTAAAGTAAAAACAGAACAAGGCCTTGGAAAACTCCTTCAGAAGGTATCACTGCTCCACCTTACCACAGATGCAGAGATGTCCTCAGGTCAGTTGGTAGAGAAAGTAAATGTTTCCGCTATTGCCCGTTGGTCCATCACTGACCCTTTCATTCTCCTATTTTTAGAAATGTGAAAGTTTGTCAAGTTCACTGTGACCTACTCTGTTTCTCTTTCTCTCTCTCTCTCTCTCTGGCAGGTTGGTACAGTGGTGTGTGGGTACAGATGACGGAGGTGATGGAAGGGGGTGCGGCGGGTGCAGTGGTCACTGTGCCCAGTGCCAGTGTGGACTGGCAGAAGAGATGCGTCGCTCTTGAGATGCAGCTGCTCCGCTTCCGACTGCAGGCGGGCAAAATCCGGCAGCTACTGGCTGAGAAGGTATGAAGTTCAATTGTGTGGTGTGTGTGTCTTTCTCTTTCTCCTGTTAAGTATCTGTTTGTGCAGATGTGAGAATTTCTTTGGACATCACTGATATATTCTGATCAGTTTTGACTTGTGTAGCTCAGTTTAGACTAGCATGGTGCTGCATACTCCTCATGAAAGAACACCACACAGCTTTATAAAAACATTATTTTCTGCTCCTTTAGCCATACTTATCCTCCTCTCCAGAGATAGGGTAGGCTCTCCTCCCTTCTTCTTTTTTTCTCACTCTCCCCCACACACACACACACTCATGCTACGCTGACCTCGCTGGTGCAAGAAACAGTGGACTGTGAAACTTGGCAGGGAGCCCCGCATAGAGAGTCAGGGTAACTGTGTGAATGTGCACTTGAGTGGATATACAAGTGTGTGTGTGTGTGTGTGTGTGTGTGTGTGTGTGTGTGTGTGTGTGTGTGTGTGTGTGTGTGTGTATCTGTGTGATAGAGGATATTTGAAAAACAGAGTACAATTTCCCTCTTTTCTTTTTACAATAGAACAAGAGAAGCTCTTTAAATTTTGTAACAACAGTCAGATTTCCCAGATTTTCCTGAGTATAGCTTTGGAATCGAGTTTGACTCTGAGCTCATGCCACAACAGCTAAAGAAGTCCATTCCTCCAAGTCATTTTAATTCATTTATTTTTTGGGTCTACTATGTGGACAGAAGTGTTAGAACGCCTCACCGTTACACCAACAGGGACTTCAATGGCATTGCATTAAAGTGCAATTTATGAGTGTTTCTGTGGGAATTTGTGCCCATTCATTCTGTAGAGCATTTATGAGATCAGGCACTGATGTTGGAGAAGAAATCCTGACTCACAATCTCCCAAAGGTGTTGGATAGGGGTTGAGGTCAGGGCTCTGTGTCAAGTTCCTCGATACCAAGATCATCCAGTTATGTCTTTATGGACCTACTGGGTCACAGTCCTGCTGGAATAGAAAAGGTTCTTCCCTAAACTGTGTCCGCAAAGTTGGAAGCATGGCGTTGTCCACAATGTCTTGGTATGCTGAAGCAATATTAAAATAACTAAGAGATCTGTCTTGTTCTCTCTCTCTCTCTCTTTCTCTTTCTTTCTTCTCTTTCCTCATTCGATTAGCAGGATATTTGCTGTCTAAACACAGGTCACGATGATATGGTCTCTCATATCATCTATCCTTCCACCCCCCTCCAGTTAAGGGCAGGAGAAAATCTTCCCCTCTCTGACTTTCTGTGTGTTTGTAAAGAGGATGGAGGGAAGGAAGGAGTTGAGAGAGGGGGATTGAGACTGCCTCTCACACTTCTCCTCTCCTTCTCCAGGCTAAGTTAGGAGTGTTTTACACATTGACCCACTTTGCTGCTGTAGAATAGGACACGGTGGCATGTGACAGGGGTGTGAGCACTGAGTTCTGGACTGAGACGACTTCTGTGTCATCTGCTCAGGCAGCAGCACATGACTGTACCGTGACAGTGGGATCTGCCAGTAGCGACGTCTCATAGAGTGTGTGCTTGTGTTTCTGTATGGGTGTGCATATACTTGAGTAAGTGTATCTGTATCTGTCTGTATGTGTGTATAATTGTATTTGTCTAAACAGATTCATTAGAGAGCTTTTAAACAGAAAGATGTATAAAAAATTGAAATGAAAAGATAATTTCATTATAACACATACTTCTGATATTCACAAGAAAGATTTCAAACAGTGAGCCTCTCTTGTTTTTAAGTGTCTTGGCACGCAGGTCATTTGGTTGGCTCTCAGTGGGCTGTGCCTGTGTCATATATGATGATGCCTGCAGTGGCATTAGTATTTCTCACGTTACTATTAGCATTATACATTTCCCCTTCAGTTTCCTTTGTTCTCTGTCACAATCACTGTCTCTGTCCAGGTCTACCCGTGTTGCCCCTTTGTCTCCAGTTGTCTTTTGACTGTCTTAGCTAGTATTTAATAATTGAGCTGGAGTTTGTTTAGAGCCCCTGAAAGTGAAGTGGTTTAATGATTGCTCTGCCAGGCAGCAGTTTCGCTGTGGAAAGGGTTATGCTTTAATGGAGGATAGCAGCGGACTGGCTGCAATACTCTTGGCATCCAGACTCCAGCATGTGGTATTCCCCCTGCTCTCACATCTTTATTTTGATTTTCTTTCCTAAATAGGCCTGTAATATATCTTGTGTTTTGAATGGCATGAATGAATTTTGCTTTCTAAGAACTCGTGCTAAAATGCCAAAACCGAAAAAGGACACCCGACCTAGTATTCCCAGTGGCAACTGTGAGTGCAGGGAAACAGTTGGTAAATATCTGGCATGCTTGTGTTTGTCCCATGGCCCACCTGTCCACCGTGCAGTCTGGACCCTCCACTCATCCTTTGCTGAGTCAGGAAGACAGGTGGCATTTTTAGATGTTGCTTTTAGCCTTTTTTTTTGCTTTCTTCCCTTTACTCGCCTCTTGTTTTATGATGTGATTGTCAGTGTTACCATCACATTTACTTTGATATAAAAAAACTAAGAAACCCAAAAATGGGTCACTATTATGTTGCGTCAATGACATTCTGAGCAAACATGCAAGCATATGAATATTTTAATGATCCTCTGATTAAACAAATGGCCTTTAACTCTGAAATGATCACAGTGCATCCAGCAATAAAGAGTATTAACACGTCCCAGCAACTCAGGGCAAACTGTGATGAGTTAAATCCTTGGAATTTATTGCCAGCAACATGTTAGGTCTTTTTTTTTTCAAGTCAGTCTTCAGATTTATATATCCTGTTGAGTGTGCACTCTGGTGCCATCTGCTCTTGTCGGAGGGATTTTTCTGATGAATCATGCCTCAGTTGAGGCCAAGTGTCTCATTCACCATGATTAAGTGCACTTAATGCCCAGTGAGTCATTGCGTGTTGCCGTGGGCTGTGGTGGGGTGAGTGCGTGGGCCTCAATCCAGAACTAATTGTGGTTTGTTTGTATGTGTATGCATGCATGTTTATGCATGTGTGTGTTTGTGTGTGTGTGTGTGTGTGTGTGTGTGAGCATATGTGTACATGTGTTGATTTCAGGCCACATATGAAAGCGGCCCAAATGATATTACAAAGGATCCAATTTTATGTTCACACTGCTCTGACAGAATCAAATCTGTGTCACATTTAGGCCAAAAAATCTGATTGGTGCCTCAGTTTTGTAATGTGAATATATCCATGCACATCAAGGGCATTCTTTGGATGTTCGGACTGGGGCAAGGCAGGAAAAAGGAGAAGAGAACAAAAGTGTAATGGAACAAAGCAGTCGAGACAACGGTCAGACAGAGGGAATGCATTAGCCTGTTAGTCCTGCTTTCTCCTGGGTCAGTGAGCCCAAGAAAGGGCATGCTGCCTCCAGCCCAGGAACTGTGTAGGTGTGTGTGTGTGTGTTTGTGCTCTGTTTTTGCTCTGCCTATCTCCAGATTTTTTTGGTTAAACTTTAGAATTGTGTGTATTTGTTTGTTAGCAGTTTGTATGTGGTGTTTAGCATGATTAAAGAAGTCTAATGAAAGCAAGATTTAGAGTAAAGGGTCTGCTTCAGAGTCTTTTCCCACAGAGCGTCTGTCTTTCCACATTTTTCAACATTTCTGGATAATTAAATCATTAAGATGTAAGCAAAGTCTCCCCGTGTGGTTTGATGTGAAATGCTCTGTTCTAGGGAAATTTCTACAGAAGTCAAAATTGAGCACAGCAGTAATAGGAACCACACGTCTGAACTCTTTAATACCCCTGAAAGTTACTATGTCAAGGTTATTACATAAAATGCTTAGGAGTTCTACCTGATGCTACATTATTTTATGACAGTTTTGGCCTAAATGATTTTTTAAAAATCAGTTCACTATTATTATTGCTTATAAAATTATCAAAATTCCATATAAAACCTTAGGAAGTGCATGTAGGATTGCTATTTGATTTGGTTGCATTGACTAGTGGTTCCTGTCACCTATTCTGTAAAGAAATTCGAGTTGAGAATGAGCTGCTTCACGTTGAACTGCTCTGAATGACTTTGTTAACATCCATTGAATTATGCAGAAATCAGTGGAATTCCCCTTTAAGCTCTATCCACAGACTCATTGGTGCCTTGAGTTTACTTTAGCATGCATTTAACTGCAAATTCCTCTTTAGGTGTATTAAAAACAGCTGATCTCACAGATTAGCATTCATTCTCAACCGCTTTTCTCTCTTTTGTGCTCACTTTCTCCCCTGTTTATGTTTAAGATGTGGGTTTCTTTTATACCATGAAAAGCTTTCATTCAACTCAATATACCATAAAGTCTACTATAATTGTGAAAAGGTCTTCTTTCACAGTTAAAAGCTAGTATGTGTATATGTTTATCCATGCCATATCCGTCTGTAATTTCATGTGTAGAGTAAACCTGAAAAACACCAGGTCCACTTATTCCTAAACCATCACCAGCTGAACATCTGTGCTCTGTATGTGTTTAAGTGTGTGCAACTGTTCTGAGTGCAGGGTGGGAGGTAGGTTTATAAAGGCAAAGTGCAGTCAGACATGCCCTGACCACTTCTCTGCTGTCAGCTGGTCATGGTGGCCTGCTAGAGAACTGTGGCAGGCTGTGGTGGGAACATGCCCAGTCTTGCACTGATGAACAACAAACTAAACTTAGTGCCATCCATTGACTAAAATCAGTTTAAAACAAAACAAGCAGCCAGCCCTCAGTACCCAGAATAGGTAAACCATAACCTTTTAGTTTCATTTTTATTTTATTAAGTCCCGTGAGATGTATCATTTAAACCTTTGAGATTAGTAGCACAGGAATTGATTTAACTGAAATTGTGATTTAAAGACAAAACAAATCTGATTTGCAAAATTCTCCAAATGTGGTCAATCACCTGAGACATGTTTGATGCCATGGATTTACCTCTGTGGACAAAAAAGTCTTCAGGATGCCTATTACTGTGGTTTTTAGTACTTCTGTCAATTTGTATAGATAACTCTTAAAGCGTCAAAAAACACATTAGCAAGTCTATTTGAGATTACTTGACAACTTGAGATTACTTCGTCTGAGGCAAGTGTGTGATTTAAGTATTCTGAATGGTAGTGTATACACTTTCATTACTTGTGCACAAACCAAACATGTCCTGGTTACACCGTGTAAATGTTATTTTTTCACTAAATTATTCCTTTAAATTCAACTTGACCACCAAGTGAAAGTCCTTTACAGACATTGTAAAATCACAATTGCTTTTTTGTGTGTTTTGGCGCAGATGCAAGAGTTGGAGCAAAGAGTGACCGAGGCTGACCAGCGTGCTGAGAATGCCGAGAAGCAGGTATGACTGTTAAAGCACTTTGTTCTCTTCAACCAATGCTAATAAGTGCCAGTTGCTGCAAAAAAAAAAGCTTTGCCTTTGGATCGTCTTTCCAACCTGGGCCTAATACGCTGCCTCATCTTTTTAAACTTGAGACTTTTATCAGCAAGGGAGTGCTTTCTCAAGATACGGCTAATCTTCTCTCCTCAAGGTACAAATAATGGAAGAGAAGCTGAAATCAGCGAATGTGCTGCCCAGCGAATCAGAAAGCTCCTTGTACAGACGATATCAAGAGCTGACCAGTCAGATGCAGGAGAAAGATGTGATGATAAAGAGACTTGAAGCACAGCTGGAAAAACAGGTATGTGAAGATTAGAGGGAGGCAGATGGCCATGTATGTCCACAAAACGTCTAGGCATGGATGAGCCAAACCCTTTCAGCTGAACATTACTGTTTTTTTTCTCCCTTCAGAGTTTAGTTCGGGCCCAAGAAGCCAAGATCATAGAAGAAAAGGCAGCCAAAATCAAAGACTGGGTTACATTTAAGTTAAGAGAGGTGAGTAATATGATAGGTTGGACAGTTATCATTCTAGCTTTTCTGTAAAACATTTTAATTAAATATTTTCTCCCTTTGTCTCTTCATCAGATGGAGACGGAGAACCAGCAGTTAAAGATGGCAAATGTAAAGCAAGCAGAGCAAGTTGTTCTACTGCAGGACAAGCTCCAAAGTAAATACACTGTCAAGAAATTAAATGCATTTAACCCTTTTTATATTCTAAAAGTGCACTAAACAATTTGCCAGTGCTCTTAAATTATGAAATGTATTTGGTAAATATGTGTCACATCTTTCAATATAGGAAAAGCAAAGCTGAAAGTAAAAGAAACAAGAAAACCGCTAAATGAACAAAGAATGAAGAAATGGCAGGCTTTTTCTCCTTGGCATTAACAAAACCCTATTCTTTCAGTTGGTTCACGTTAGTAAATTATGCTGTTCTCAAAATAATGGGAAACTCAGAAAACCCAACTTGGAAACTTTTGACATCTAAAACCGTGCTTTCACTTGATCAACTCGGAAAACAGAACCGTTGCCAGCAGTAACATCTTCTCACTTTGTTGTTGTCTTTGCAAGGAATCTATAATTTATGTTTTTGCAGTTATTGCAGCTGCTTTACATTTGTATTTTTGTCAGTTGGAATCACATCAATGAAGCTCAAGTAGGCTAGCAGACAAATTTAAATTATAAGCATCTTTGTAAAAATTGTAATGCTGGCAACTTGACTAATATATTATGAATGCAAACATATCGCACACAGCAGTTAATGTCTCACTAGGCACTACGGATGAGTATAATTGTTATGACATCAGTGTATCTTTTATGTATGTTTGTTTTTCCCCGCAATGTAGCGGTTTGCAAGAAACTCCTACAAGGTTTTGAGAATTTTAACCACTGCTTGGGTCTCTTGTTCATTCAGAAAAGGTCTTGTAGTGAGGGGACTTAGAAGACTAACAACGATCAAAGGAAAAAAATCTGTGAAATATATCAGTATGTGTGGTGTCTCTCATGTTTTTAACATCATTTAGGATTTTTAAAAGTCTATAGTGTGGACCAGGCCTAGCAAGCCAAAGGTTTTCTGAAGCACTTTTGTGTGCATTGTTGAAAGGGAGGAAACCGGCAGGATTGCGCTACTGTGGATTCTCAAAAATGCACGTATAGCTGGGACAAACTCTTTTGCTTATTTCAGTGTGCCATTTAAACTTAATAAAAATAAAAAATGTTCCATAACTTTTTGGTCACATTTTGGGCACATACTAGAAAAATCAACTAAACGTGTAATTTGACCAGGGTTGCACAAACTTTTTCATACAACTGTATCTTTGAAGCTAGACATATGGTGTGAAAGTCCTGTGTACATAGGATCAATTCAATTCTGCTGCCATTGCGACATCACAATTGTGACTTGCCATTAATTACCACTCCTCATTGCAACCATACTGACTATTACAGCTCTACTGGAGAGGCCCACGTCTCCTGTTTCTCCTCGGTCTCCAGTGCTGGATGCTCACCTGGTTCCTTCCAGCCCTCTGCACCCTCCTAGCTGCCCTGGAACTCCTCCAATACAGGATGAAGGCTGGAGGCTGACCTGCCCACGCAACTTTACTGCGGGTACACTGCGGTTTAAACATTTAGATGACATCTAGCATTTCTAAATAAATAAATAAAAAAATAAATAAATGAATGAATGAACAAGCATCTTTTTTCTTGCATACCCATCTCATACCCATTCTTGCATACCCATGTGTTTGTGCTGCAGATAGTAAAAGGAAGACAGCGGATGGTTTGGATTCTTCTTACCAGACTGCATCCAAACACCTGCATGACAAAAGAGACAGTTCTCTGAAGCCTGGTCTGGACAGATGTGATAGTACAAGTATGACTATAATGCCGGAAGGGCAGGAAGGGCTGGAACTGTCTGTGGCCGTGCCGTGGGAGAGGGGAACCCGAGGAGGTTCGGATAGAGACCACTCTTCTGACGAGCTCAACAGCAAATTCCGCTCCCAACGCCTTCGCTCTTCTTCCTCATCGTCTTCCTCTTCTTCCTCTGCCTATGAGACCCCTGGCCCTGGTGGCTTTGACACGCCTACCCCAACTCCCAAACCCCTTCTCCCTGTGTGTGTCTCTTTCTCCATGGGTCGCAGTCCGCAGTCCGGCACTAGTATGACTCTGCCCAAAGTGCGCACCCCTTTGACGCCCCGAGACAGCATCCAGCTGGTAAAAAAGCACCACAGTCAGCCCCAGCCGGGCCTCGAGCGCCTACACCAGGTCAACGTCAGCATAGATATTGGATCCTGTACAACTCCGTCCCGGTGCAGCCTGGCCCCAACTTCTGTATCGACACTAGGGGTGGAGGAGACTGACATCGATGAAACACCTTCAGAAAGCATGGAGGGGGTAGTGGAAGGACCCACAGCAGAATCAGTGACCCATGACGGAGACTCATTTGTGGGCTTAGCAGAGGAGCTGGAGATGCTAGACCCAGATGCTTTGAAACCACCAACACCACCTCTGCATCGCTTTCCTTCCTGGGTAGGAAGATCTGATCTTAAATATGAAGGCATATTTTATAAGAACAGATTGCCCAATAATCTGGCTAATTGGATTGGCATCAGCTATATTAACCCATACCAATTCTGATCCTTTTTTAAGGCCAATGCACTTAGACCTTATATGCCACTGAGGAAGGATTATGAATTAACAAGCCTTTTAAATGCCTGTAAGGGAAAATGAAAACAAATCAACACACACTAACAATATCTGCATGGCCAGTTTTTTGACTGTGGTTAAGATGGCCGCTTGTGTCAGAACTCATGGTTAAGAGAGTGCATGGTCAACGCTTGATGGTAAGTGTACATTCAAAGTCAAGAGGCAGAAGTATAGCAAACTGAAATACAAAAATAGCAGAAACACCGCCCCCCCCCC
>JBBPCY010000001.1:44113523-44135905 GCA_037974405.1 Brachyalestes nurse
AGGAGAGAAAATGGAAAAAAAAAAAGAACAAAACCCCCCCCCCCCCCCCCCCCCCGCAGAAAAATGATAATTTCAAATAATTGTCCAAGAAAAAAAACACACCAGTATACATTGTGTCTCACTATCTACACAAAGTAAATGTTTCACATCTAGTCACTCTAAATGATCTTAACTATTTGATTATTTGGAAATTTTAAAAGTTGGTGGAATTGTCTTTTAAATATTTATTGTAAGACCGCATTATATACCAAAAAAATCAACATCAGAACTCCTGGTATTGTTGGCAGTATTAACTGCACAGACTGAATTAAGTCCTTTTATGGACTGTTATGGACTGTTATGGACTGTTGTCTTGTTTAATGCAGGAGAGCCGTATCTATGCAGTGGCAAAGTTTGGCATGAGAGTGTCAGAGGCCAGCCCTGGAGCCAGGAATACAGGGAGAGGTCAGTTAAAAAATAATCAACAAATACCAGTCCTGCATCAACCAATCACAATCCTTTATCACTCAGTCACCAGACAGTTACCAACATCACCACTGCATCATGGGCCAATCACCACACCTTGCTCATGTGGTGCATCGTAAACAGATGTGCTTTCGGGGGAAGGAGGTCTGAGAATGTTTCTGTGCTTTAGCTCCTCTTGATCTGTCAGTGAGAGACCAGGGCTTGTTTGATGTCACTTCCTTTCACCTGGGGGAGCAGACAAATACACACACACACCTGTGCAGGTGAGGCCACCATTCATTTAAGCTTTTAGAAGCCTTTAGAGGAGTGTCAGAGTACAGAGTGAGAATGGAAAGACTTCTTTCTAATTTGTGCTGATGAAAGGACGGAAGCAGTGTGTAATTATCCCTCTGCCTCCCCTCCTTTTCTTTCTTTCTGGCAGCATAGAACAGCAAGTGGGAACAGTCTGTAGAACACATATCTAGCCTATTTCTGGAAATCAATTGTTCTTGAGAGTCTAGTTGTAAAATAAGTCTAAAGAATTGCCCGAGCTGGATTAGTTTTGTCATAGGAGGTCTGTAATGTGGTTTGGATGATTGACTGATTGGTTAGTATAAGAATAACGTGTATATGCAGTTTCTCCGGATTTCCGCAGATAAGATTAACAAAAAGGCCATTTCTTGATAATACACGTCAGTGTTATGCAACAGGTGCCACACTCAATAACAATAAGAATAACAACACTGATTTTGTTGTTTTCACATTGAGTAGCCTGTAAACAAGCATTACAGATTCATGCAGAAATGAGCAGATACTGTGGGTAATCACTTCCTCTCTAAGTGTGTTGAATAGGGCTTTCTTACACTGTATGGACAAAAGTATTGGGATGCCTGACCATTACGCCAACAGGGACATTGCATTTCAATACATAGACTTTAATATGGATTTGATCCCCCCTTTGCAGCTTACACTCTTTTTGGAATCAAGCCAGTTTTACCTCTCAGTGGTGTTAATGTTTGGAGTGTTTTGGTGGGGAATTTGTGCCCATTCATTCTGTAGAGCATTTATGAGGTCAAGACACTGATGTTGGACAAGAAGGTCTGGCTCACAATCTCCATTTCACTTGATGAGGCGTTGGATAGGGTGGAGGTCAGGGCTCTGTGTGGGCCAGTCAAGTTCTTCCACACTGAACTCATCCAAACATGTCTTTATTGACCTTGTTTTGTGCACTTGGGCACAGTCATGCTAGAATAGAAAAGGTTCTTCCACAAGCTATGTCCACAAAGTTGGAAGCATGGCATTGTCCCTAATGTCTTGGTATGCTGAAGCATTTAGATTGTCCTTCTTTGGAAGTAAGGACCCTAGCCCGAAAACAGGTGTGTCCTAATACTTTTGTCCATATAGTGTAGCTCAGAAAATAAAAGGTCATGAAGAACATCTACATATTGGAACCAAGTTCTTTGCCATAGCAACCTGGAGGTTAAGACTTAGCTGAAGGTTAGTCAAACCTCAGTGAATCAGAAAGTACACAGGACTAAATCCCAGTCCTATTGCTTCTGAAAATTGTGGTTTTTGGGATGTTGACATTTTTTAAACCACAAAGGGTAGACAGTAGATTACATATTTAAAATCTCAACATGCCATACTGTGTCTTTCAGTAGTTTCAACATTGTGTTTCTGAATGTATTTTTGAAGTGTCCACACTGCCTCAGTACCCTGCAGCCGGCCCTTTCACTCATCTCATCTACAAGAACATCAGTGTACCAGTCTACTCCACACTCAAAGGGGTGAGAAAGATTCCAGTGCATTCATAGATTCACCCTTGTCTTATTAGTGTCTACATCAGTTGCCATTTTACCCTGTAGTACAGGGCTGAAATGTCCTTTGCTGAATGTCCTGTGTATGTTTGCTCTCCCAGAAAGCCACTCAGATCAGCAGCACTCCTCTCCCTGATGATGATTCAGGTTCGGAAGATGACAGCAGCTCGCTGGCCAGTCTGCGCACCTCAGCTGTGGGGCCGGAGAAAAAGGGCAGCACCCCTGGAAGCCCTCGTGCTGTGAAGAGAGGTAAAAGTCTAACACTACTTGATCTATTCTTTCATGTAATTAAAGGGATTTCAATGGATAATTCTGCTAAAATATCTTTGTAATTTCTGATTCATTTAGCATAGATTCATTAAAAGAGATTTATGATTTAAAAAATGATAAAACATTGATTTTAAAAACATCTTAGAAAAGGGCTTAAGACTCTATATGTAGGATGTTGGTTTTTCCCCAAATTGTTTTGCCCTGTGGGGTGTTTTTGGTATGCAGTGGTTAGTACCTACCAAAAGTGGTGATAAGAAGGATAGCAACAGGGTCATCTCACTGATAGGGAGCAAAGGTTAGCCTATCTGGTCAGATCTCACAGAAGAGCACAACAAGCTGAAAAGGTTAAGGCCTAGATATGGTAGAAAGGTGCATAACTGCTTGCTGTGTATGGGGCTGCAAATCTGTAGACCAGTCAGAGTGCTCATGGTTACCCTGTCAACTGCTAAAAATACCTATAATGTGCATGTGAACATAAGACCTGGACCATGGAGCACATAAGAAGGTGACCTGGCCTGGTGAATTACACTTTCTTTTACCTCATGTGGATAGCCAGGAGTCATCATATACCTAGGGCCAGGATGCACAATGGGAAGAAGGGAAGCCAATTTGCAGTGTGGCAGGAAGGATTATCCTGCTGAAAGAGAGACAAAGGTCGTTATAATAATGTGGTCACAACAAAGAGCCTCGGGCACCCATGATCCTGTTATCGGTTTGTCCTTCAATGATTGTCCTTCACTGGACCTCTTTGTGTATGAGCTTACCCACATACCAGGAACATCCCACAATAACTGTCATTTTGTTATTTTCTCAAGTGAGAACATTGCAGCCTAATAAATTCCACCGCTTGAAAACACTGCCACTGTAATGAAAACACCAGTGTTATTCTGTTTACTCAGTGGTGTTAATGTTGTTGCTGTATTTGTATCTTCCTTATTCTGTAGGAGTGTCCATGTCCTCGATCAGCTCAGAGAGTGATTATGCCATTCCTCCAGATGCCTACTCACTGGACAGTGATTACTCTGAACCTGAACAGAAAGTACAGCGCACTTCATCATACTCCTGCGAGAGTGTTGGGCCTGTAAGTTTCCTGCTAATAAAGCCCATCACTTACCACTTGCCGGACATTTATCATCATTTCTTGTCAAAATTTTGTTTCTATCAATTTATGTGGCTGATATGTAGTCAGAGGTTGTCTGGGACTTTGTGTTCCTATAGGAGACTCTGGAGAAGTCAGGCTACCTGCTGAAGATGGGCAGCCAGGTGAAGGCATGGAAGAGGCGGTGGTTTATCCTGAAGAATGGAGAGATCCTTTACTATAAATCTCCAGTGAGTACATCACTGTTGCTGTACAGCATGGTGTCAGCTTTTGGGATAGCGGTAGACTTCGTAACAAACTCTCTTTTCTATTTCTGGTGTGGTGTTTGTCAGAAAAGTATGAAAACAGATGAACCTAATACGGGAAGTGGAGCAAGTCAGTTCTTAACCTAAGGGCTAATTTCTTATTTATATTCTGACAACAACAACATCTCTGTCTCTAAAATCTTGAACCTTTCTATCGAATCTCTCTAGTAATGATATTGTGCCGGTGACTCCCTCTAGCTGCTTTGCATTTTTAGAGAAGACCCTGTTTGGCTGAGGCATTGACCCATCAGTACAAGTTGTTGTTCTAGTTCAGTAGCCTGTGTGCCGTATTCGCTTTTAAATTAAAAGCTTTACTGTGGTGTTACACAATTCGCTCTTCACCACAATCTCTACAGCATCATACACTTAGTCTGTGAATGCATGAAATCTTTGTCTTACAAACAACACATCTAGTAAGGGCTTCTACAAATGGATTATGTCACTGGATTATAATTGATTACTTGATTGAAAAATGAATTGATTAAAATTTACATTCTTGATAAATCGTCATATTTATTACTTTGTGATTCCATGACAGCATCATTGAAGAGCATCGTAAAGGTCTGTTGGGGTCTAGAGGGTAAAAACAACAAAATTATATACTGATTAATCATCAAAAAGAACTAGTGGGTTACTAATGTGCAACAGTATTTTGCTTTTGTCTAGTCAGAATGTCTGCCAGTTAAATTAAAGGCACGAAAGATAGCTATGGGTTTGTTTATTTATGGTCAGGGATGCCATATTCATCCATGCAACGTCCATGTAACCATCATATATCATATATTCCAGCTGAGAACCACTGCGCTGTAAGATAGGTTGATATTGTGGAAAGAGGAAGGTGAGATGCTGAAATAACACAATTAGAGCCATAGCGAGACAGTGTGAGACTCATTAGAGCTGCATTAGTCTCAGTGGGCAGGTGGTGGAAAGTCTTGCAGGAGTGATGATATGTGATTTGGTTTCTTTGTATTCTCAGAGTGATGTGATTCGAAAGCCCCAGGGCCAGATTGAGCTCAACTCTTCCTGTCGTATAGCCCGTGGAGAAGGAGCTCAAACATTCCAGGTGAGGAACACACATACACAAACAAAGGTGTACACAAGGATTTCATTTTGCTTCTAAAATCCTTTAACCAAATCTGTCAAGCACGAGTTTACCATCAAAACAAGCCGTGGGTAGTCCGTCTGCTTGACGTCTTACGTTTTATCTGATCTATGTTTTTGCCGCAGAAATTAATGTTTAGCCCTGAAGTGTTCACATTATTGGATAACCAGAGTTGCGATGGTAGCAATTATGTTTAATACTTATCACTCATTATGCTCTAATTATCTGATCTTTCTATCATTTGGAAATACCCTTTCTACTGTAGGCCTCTGACATTATTAGTGTGTTTATTGTTTGGGTTGAAAATGTTACAAAAAGTGTGTGTGTGTGGTAGTTAATCACAGAGAAGAAGACGTACTACCTGACTGCAGACTCCCCCAACATCCTGGAGGAGTGGATACGAGTCCTCCAGAGCATTCTTAAAGTCCAGGCCAGCGGACCAATCTCAGTGGAGATGGAAGCCAAGCCTACAGTGCGTGGCTGGCTCACTAAGGTCAGAGCTCACACACTGCGCTCATTAAGCCCTCTGGTTTGCTTAGGTGAGGTGTAGTGTTTCCGGAAAGGTCTTTAGAGCACTCTGAGGACACCCACCCTCATGCACCTGAAGGCTTTATTTTCATTCAGCTGTGAACAGCTGTTTGAAAGCATCTTATCTGGGAAGATTAAACTGTGATGTACATGACTGTTATTAAACAGGATTTGTCTGTTTGCCGGTAGTTGCTTGCATCCGGAGTAGGAGGTGGTCTGATTAGGTCTGGCTGTTTGTGTGTGTGGATGTGTGTTTGTGTGTGTGTGTGTGTAAAAGGGGGTGTTGATGAGGTAAGCCTTAGGAGGCTCTGAGGTGGATTCCTGGGTAAATAGCACACGTTCAGACAGAACTGAGGTCAGCATGCCTGGAATTTTGCTTAGGTGCAGAACCTCTTCTCAAGCTGTATCTAGTCTCAAGTATATGTGTGTGTGTGTACAGTTGGATGTAAAGTGTGGGAAATATTTTGTGAGCTCATTGCTGTAACCTAAGTGTACTTATTTTCCCTGAGAAAATCAACAAAGCATGTCATTTTCTTTGGGGCTGTTCAAACTATGATAAGTGCGTTTTCACTTAAAAATGATGACTTAACACTTTGTGTCTCTGCAAGTTTTACTCGGAGAATGGAAGTTGTAATGCGTCACAATTTTAAGTATTTTTTGACCCTTTTTATTAGTTGGTTTTAATCAACTAATTAAGTCACATCGTTTACAGTTAGCTTAGAAAATTCTTCTTGTAAATGTGTGTGTTAGCGCGTGTGCGTGCATGACCTCACCACATCAGAGGAGCATGGCTAGTGCATCTTCAGCAGCTGAGTGACAGCTCAAGCTGTAATGTATGGCCTCTTCCTGTGTGAGTGCTTTGATGTGCTCTGTGAGAATCCACTGCTGTTTCTTCTCTGGCTGTAATTTGCGTGTACATCTGCGCACAGCTGCTGGTGTCGACACATTTGTGAAGTAACCATTGCCCTTCTTTGCCTCTATGTGTCTTTTTTCCTTCACCTTCTTCTCTGCTCTTACCAGCTCTGTTCTTTTTTCTGTGTCTTAGGTCAAACATGGCCATTCAAAGCTTGTGTGGTGCACTTTAACAGGGAAGGTTTTCTACTATTTCCGCAACCAGGACGACAAGGTGAGATAATACTAAACTCAATGATATCAAGTTTTCTTCTTTTTTATTGTCCTGTTGTGTGTGCTGCTATCTTGAGTCAGTGTAATGAGTGTAACGATTGTGTGTATGAACCAGTTCCCACTGGGTCAACTCCGTGTACGAGAAGCACGAGTGGAGGAGGTGGACAGGTCATGTGACTCTGATGAAGATTATGAGGCAGGTGGGCGGGGGTTCCTCTCTTCACACTGTACACTGGTGGTCCATCCCAAAGACCAAAGCCCCACCTACCTACTCATTGGCACCAAGCAAGAAAAGGTAACATCACTGAATACATGGTTAATACAACATCAATTGTACAATTGTTATTTCTAATTAGTATAAACTCCTTTTTGTTGCAGGTACATGAATAAAATGATTATATTATTATCCAGTACCATTTAAATTTGTAGGATTCAATTATTTGTAGGAATCTGTAAAAATGAAGAAATGTGTTCCAAAAGTGGTGTTAATATTGTGCTGCTGTTACAATTTACAAGAATAATTTAATATCGCAATATCTAACTTGTTTTTGATTAGTAAGAGTGCTCAACTTTCTTCCCTTTCCTCTAAGGACACTTGGTTGTACCACCTGACTGTGGCAGCGGGCAGCTGCGCCAGCCTGAAAGTGGGCACGGAGTATGAGCAGCTGATTGGCAAACTTCTGGATTTGGATGGAGATCCAGGTGGCTTTGAACACTTTTCTATAAAAGTGTCTATATTAAAGCAAGCACAAATGTTTGGTATCCCACCGTATGACAAGAAAGATTTGTTATGTAATGTTATTTTAAATTAAAACTGACAGTTTCAATGACTCCATGCAGACACCAGACAGTGTTTATGACCATTCCTCAGGGTTTAAAGTCAGCTGTCATGCCACTTTCATTTGTAACTGAATCTTCCCATGGTGTGCATGTGTGTGTGTGTGCATGCATGTGTGTGTGTGTCTAGACTCTCCATTGTGGAAACATGAGGGGCTGTGCTTCAGTAAGAATGGACTCCGTTCACCTCTGACCACTCTTCCCTCGGAAGCACTTCAAACGGAGGCTCTCAAACTCTTTAAGGTTTTTCTCATTTATTCTCTCTTTCTTAGGCCCCATTTTTAAATAACATTAAATTCTATCTGTTCGGCATCAACTTGCATGTGGTCTTTTTTGGTTTTTGCTCAGTTCGCTGAGTACCTCAAAACAGAATTTCATCAAGGTGACTCACTTTGCCTCTTGTTTCTGCTTGTTTATTTCTTCTTCCCCATTTTTACTTAAAACAAAACAAAACAAAACAAAACAAAAACTTACACTTATCTCCAGGCCTTCTTTACTTTTGCCTTAACCACTGACCTGACAGGGGTCGTTTAGGTGTACTTAGCCTGCAGTAACTTGGTTGAATAGCGGACATTGATATTGAAGTATAGCTTTACAGGTTTGAGGAACAGATGTGGACTACTTGAGCACTGATGTATGTCGTTCTGGATATTTGCAGTAAATGTATATTTAATTGTACTCAACTTTAAGTCATCAGAAAAATACCCTTCTACTAGCGTGACCACAGTGAAAATGCATGAATAAAAAGTTTTAAACATAATACATGATAAACATAAAACTTAATACATATTTACACATCATTTCACTTCCTAGTCCTTTCTCAGCCAATAAACTGTAATTACACTTTTAAAAATAAAGGTGCCACAAATAGTTCTTTGAGCGATGGCATAGCAGAACACCTTTCTGTCCATGTTTGAGGGTTTTGTAAGTGTAAAGAACCTTTTAAGGGTACAAAGATTCTTTCTTGAACCTTTACATTACATTTTTAACTTTACAGTAGTACATCTCATTTGCAAATATGGTTTTCAAAGGAACTGTTCATTAAAAAGCCTGTTGTGTCACCAAACATGGATCTTTATGGCAAGAATCCTGGAGTTTGATGTTTTACCTGCCAAAACACACCTGGTTCAACTCATATGTTATCAGCCAAGTTTAGTGGGTGTGCTTGAGTGGGATAATTACCAAAATATGACAGACACCGGCCCTCCAGAACCAGAATGATGATTTATCCCTGTTCTATGACATTGTACAAAGAGTAATATTGGCACTTTTATTTTTTGGAGTGTACCAGCACTCGTTTCAGATCTTTTTTGTTTTTCATAGATTTTATTTGTTTTTAGCCATCAAAAAGTGTGTGGGGGTGGTGTTTCAAGTGAACACAAAACTGAATGTAATTGTGAATGGCCAGGATTTTAAAATGAGCATGGAAAACGGAGGGGGGAAACACACACACAAACACACACACTTACACACACGTTCAAAAAGCCTCTTATCCTATCTCCCAATGTTCTTTTTCTCTGTTCTATTTCTGCCGCTGCCTCTCCCCCTCCCTTATACATAGAAATGCTCTTTTCTTTGGGGGTCCTCTTGTTCTTTCTTTCTCGCCTTTCCAATTTAGTATCGCCTCACTCTTTATCTCCTTCATTTCAAGTTTTTTTCTCTCTTTCTTCTTTTTTCTCTCATTCATCCCCCCTCTGGAGTTTCTCAGAGTAACTGAGAGAGCCGCTGTCTCTCCCACAGTCGGATCAAAGGCAGGGCTGTGAGGCCTGCCACTCATTAGAGCAGCATGAGAAGATAATGGGCCGGATTAGGCTCTGATTGAAGCTGCCCCCCTAAGCCCACTGTACAGTGCACATCACCAGCACTGCACAGCAAGGAAAGCCTTTCACCTTGGTTTTAAAGAAGAAGCATCATTGTTTGTTGTGGTCCAGTTTTGTTCCACAACTCGTCCTTTAATTCGGACTCCAGTAGCCCTGTCTTGAGGTTTACGCAGTGGGCATGTTTTATATTCCAATCTCTACACCCACTGGACTAGCTGCACAGATCTTTATAAAAAAACATGTCTTTTTAATGACATTTGATACTAGGGTAGGTAGACTGCCACCCAGTAATGGAGAGCTTAGATGACAGCTACACCCAGGCTTGATTTTAACTGTCCCGGGTGCTAAGTCTCAGACACTGTACTGTTGTGGACAGTTTGCCATCTAGTGGCAAAGTAGAGGAATGACTATCACTATCTGAAGATAATATAATGGTACTGAAAAACTCACAGGGAGGCTGTTGCTCCCTAAAAGCCACCCTAAATATCTAAAATGCCAAATAAAGCAATCAAAATGGCAGATTTGGGGATGGAGAGGTAGTGTTACATACACACCCATTGGTCTACATAATGGAGGTGATGAGAACAACCTAACATTGAGCATTTTCTTCCTGCAATCAGAATGAATATTAATATGAAGTTAATATAATATGCATTAGTATGCAATAATAAAACACACTTTGCTGCCAGTTCTGATCAGATAAGAATTACTGAATGGTAACTGCTGGACCAAGAATTCAATGTGTACCTCAGTCTCTCATCTGGTCAGTGCAGCTCTTTGTTTATAGGGTGTTTATCATGATATTTATTGTATCATATGTATAATATAGCCTGCTGTCATTGTTTTGGTCATTTGGTATTTGGTTCCCCTCCCAGTTACAACCACACCACCAAGGAGTTCTTATTCACTGATCACTGCCCATAGCTGAAATAGCTGGAAAACCCATTTACACACCCAGGCGCATTCACACTTACGTACAGTAACATGTTATATTGTTGTGTATCTTTTTCTCCTGTAGTCCTGTCAGCTGTTCATTAATGTGCTGGTGGAGGCGCCCTCCATAGACTACCACACCTCCTTGGCCCAGAGTGCACTGCAGGTGTGTCTGACACACCCTGAGTTGCAGAATGAAATGTATTGTCAACTGATCAAACAGACCAACTGCCGCACACCCAACAACTACTCCCTCACACAGGTCAGTCACGGGCACACACATTTAGCAAAGAGTCAAGACTCAAATGACTCAAATAGGTTCAATCCCAAATGGCTCTCTATTCCGAATTACTTGTTTTAATACTTAAATAGCACTATGAGCCATGTGGGATGCCGCCATAGAGAATTTTCCCTCAACACACTCACTTCATATCTGTCTCCCCCAGTGCTGGCAGTTGTTATCGGTGTGTGTTGCCCTTTTCCTGCCCCAGCATCGCTTCCTGTGGTACCTGAGACAGTACTTGCAGAGAAACGCTGATCCCAAGTCAGTTTTTATGCATGCTTATATACACAAACCCCAGTTCAGTAAATATATAAAAAATAGAGTCTGTTTGAACGACTGCATTATGTCTTACCTTATTTTTTGTTGTCTCTTGTAAATGTTGCCATAGTAATGTGCTCTGTCATGCGTCATTTCATGTCACGTCACTACACACGTCTGTGGAAGTACAGGACTGAAGTAGGGAAGTATGCAGTGTACTGTCAGCGGTCAGTGGAGCGAGCGCTGCAGAACGGAGAGAGAGAGGCCAAACCTTCACGTATGGAGATTGTATCTATTCTGCTGAGAAACCCTTATCATCACTCACTACCTTTCAGCATACCTGTTCACTTTATGAACAATACCTACCAGGTACACACACACACACACACACACACACACACATTCCCATATTACATTATAGCAGTGTTTCTGAGTTATTTTAAACCGTGACACTGGAGCGAATGAACAATTTGGGCTACAAATGGGGGAAAAAAACACACACTCCATTAACACAAGTGTTGTTAAGTTATCTAGATAACGTTAGTGATACAAATTATATCTTTAACTTTTATACTGTACAGTCTCATGCAAACGTTTGGGCACCCCAGTCAACTGTTCTGTCTTCTATGTGAAAATAAGTTCACATGCTCTGCAGAGACCACACTTTTGCATATGTTGATGCAGTTACTGTTAATGTGCTGAATTGAACAAATTGCATACATAACATTTTTACTGTGCAAAAGTTAAGGCCTTCCATATAAGTACAAATCCTGCAGTAAAATGTGCATAAAATGTCATAATTAAATTTGACTGGAGAGTTACAGATACAGTGTCTGTGTATTGAATGATTTAAAGCAAGTACTACTATAATCTTGTTTAAAATCCGACATTCAAAACATTAGTTTGTCATTATTGTTGATCGTGTGAGCGGCCATACTGTGTCAATGTCAAAGCTCAAGAGCTGAGAACACCTTCCCAACTTTCTGAGAAGGAATTTTAAGCTACAAATTCTGAATTAGAGGTTCTACTTGAATGCAGCATTAATCCTGCTCCTGGCATCCCACAGCAGTGCGTGGTTGCAAGTGTTCAGCCATTCATCGACTGATAATGGAGCCTTTAAACAGCTGGATTAGGTGGGTTAGGACTGAGAATAGTGAAACTGTGCAGTGCTGTTGGTTTCCAGGGGCAGGATTAAGAAACACATTGTATGTTTTCAAAGTCACAATCATAAGTAAAAAAAAAAAAAAACAGTTGCTTCCAAAATCAACTTGCTTCCGCACATAACATTAAAACTCATCAGTCTCACTAAGTCCTGACTAAACACTGAACCCTGATGCTATGGCCATGGAGCTTTTAAGAACTGATTTCCTGAATGGTGTTACCTCTTCCCCACTGTCTACTAACTGAAACTGTAGGTGGTGGGGTTTGATGGTTCGACCACAGTAGAAGAATTTGTGAACACGCTGAACCAAAGAGCAGGCATGAGGAAGCCACAGCTCTCTGGCTTCGCCCTCTTCACTGACGACCCCTCAGGGAAAGACCTGGAGCACTGTCTACAGCCTGCTGCCAAGGTAACACACCCTTTCAAACTCTAAAATTGCAGGTAAAATAACTTTGGATATTGGCATAGCTGAGCTTTTGGCCATGACTAAGGTAAATCCATATAATGAAAAATGACATTTACTGTATTTACTGCTTTTTTCATTATAATTATTTTCTTTAGATCTGTGATGTGATCTCAAAGTGGGAACAGGCCCTGAAGGAACTACAACCCGGGAAGTATGAGGGGACTCGTATTGTTCGCTTAACATACAAAAGCAGGTATATATATTTTTTTCTTCATTTGTTATAGAGAAATACTATAATAAGGAATGACCTTATCACACGTTCGCCCATGGTTCCGATACATTCCTTTAATTATCCCAGTCCTGATCCAAAATGTGTGTGTACAGTCAAACACTCCAGATACATTAAAGTTAGTAAAAAACTAACTATTGAAAAAAATTAACTATGAACATTTACAGATATATTCCATTTCACCTCATGTTTTAACTGTGCAAAAAATTATTTTTGAAATGTAATTAGTTTTCAAAATACTATTTGCAAACTTTGGGTTTAATGTAGTATTCCTTAATTGTTCACAGTTCTATGAATTTTTGCAAGAAGTATGTGAAACTGCAGAAAATGAAAATGCATGTTTTACTTGTAATGCCTTCTGTGTCCTGGGTCCTATAACTACTTTAAGCTTTAATAAACATTGATTTATTTGTTATTTATTGTAGCACAGTGTAACAGTAGAATTAAAAATAATAGACTTCCTAAATTAACTTTATATTGCTTTGCAAGGTTGGTAGAAAGGTAATATGTATTCATTTTTATGGTTCTAGCATACAAAAAATCTTTAGTAACCAACAAGTCTTACTGACCGTCTGAATATTTCCTGGGCATGAGGATGCAAACAAATTACAAAAAAAACATCACCATCATTGTCTGAAGTTCCTAGCTTTTTACACCACGTTCACCAAACTTTCAGAGGTGCTGTGCTCCCCTCTCCTTTTTTCTGCTCTGCTAATTTCACTTGAATTTATTTTTCTGTTGTGTCACTGACGTTTGCAAGACCTGGGTGATGTGGAAGTGTTGTCCTGCTATTCCAGTAACAATCAAGTTCATTTTGATGGCCAGAAAGACAGGAGACATGTTGGATGGCTAATTTGTGGCTAATAGTTTCTTATTATGGTTTATAAACTGTTGTATTTCTTAGGCAATTACCTCAGGCTAAAAAAATAATTAATCTTTGAAAGAGTCATGGCACATGTAATTTTTGATGAGTTATAACTACTTTTTATTTAGAGAAAGTTTGAATGCAAAAAGAGGAATTTTAGTTAGTGAAGCATCTTTGTACTCATGGTGTAGCTTCAAAAGTCACTTTATAGATGTGATAAAATAAATAAGTAACTGAAAAGTTTAAAATTGAAACATGAAATACTGCACAAACTGACATAAAACTTACATCCACCTTTGATTTTACTTCTCATGGGAATTGATTCATTAATTAATTACTAAAAATATCTAGCGCACAAACATGATTTAAATTGGAGATCTACAACATAAACTGAGGAACAAATTATGGTTTGGTATATTTTATTGCAGATTAACAGTATTTTCAACAGCAGCGAGATACTTTTCTATGTCAGTTAGAGCAGTGACCCCGAGGACAAATTTTAGAGTCTGAACAAGAGGAATTAACTCAGTATTCATGAAGTTTTTAGCAGGGTGAGCAGAGAGAACCTAGCGGTGTGAGTCAGTGGCATGAAGCTAAAAGGGAACTGTTAGCACTAATGGCACAAATTCATCAGTTAAGGTAATATATCTAGTAGATATCTAGTAGATATCCAGTCATTTTCTTCCTCTAAATGTTTTTCCCAATATGATTGCGCTAACTGCGCTAATGCTAAAGGCGCCACATGCTGTGAGTTTTGCCGGCGGTGCCCAGCGTGCGCAAAAGATTTAATCAGCATTTAATCAGCTTAGAAATTGTAAATCGCAGACCACTGGAGTTCTCATAGTCAGTCACTTATGTTGACACTGATTTTTTTGTGCTGCTATCAGATTATAAACTGTTTACAGTTAAGAGCTCATGAGACCCTCTTCAAAGTAGAAGCTTAAGACTGTGGGCATGGTCAACATAGGTACTGTGACCCATCCGCGGTCCCATATTCAGCAGGGTGATTTCTCAATAAACGGCATTTAAATTTTCTCCACTAGTCTTGTTAGTTCAGTCCAGACGGGATAGACTTTGTGGCCACTCGTGAATCAATGAGCCTTGGGCACAGTATGTATTCTGCTATAAAAGTATATTACTAAATGCTTAAATGACAGTGGTTATATTCAATTAGGAACTAAAAGTGCTCTTTAAAACCTGTAAATGAACAAATTTACTAAAATCTCTAGCATATTAGCAATTGTAACATTTCTATATCATTGTTGTTCAGATAAATGCCTGAAATGGAAGAAAATTAAGTTTTTTTGTTATTGTATTTATATTTGTTTAAACTGATACAAAAAATACTTTCTTATTAGTATTATTTTTATCATTATCATGCTCGTCCTCATCATCACATGACTCTACACTTTCAAATTAGATTAGGTAATCCTATATTTCAGTTAGTTCAATGTAAAATAAGTTAATTTACTTGCTAACATAAAGGGGTAAGGCTTTTGTCCTTTGATCTGTAGGCTGTGGTTTAGAGCACAGGCAAAAGGGGAGACTGAGCGAGAGCGACTCCTGATGGCTTATCAAGTGAATGAAGAAGTGCACCAAGGCCACTTTCCTGTCAACAAAGAACTGGCCCTGGAGGTGGCTGCGCTGATGGCCCAGGTGTGTAAAAAAGTAGAATGTGTGAGAGCATGTACATCTGTGTGATCAGATATGAGAGCTCTGTATTACATTTTTGTGGTGCAGGTGGAACATGGTGATTTGGATCGAGCACCTGCATCTCCAAGCAGCTCTCCACAGTCTAAGAACCAACAGTTACTGCTGCAGGTTCTGGAACGCTTCTACCCCAAACGTTACAAACAGGACTGTAGCATGGAGCAGCTCAGGTAAAACCAAATCTGGTATGATCACTGTATACCATCCTTCATATTCCTGACAAACTCATGGACAAAAATCTGCCTGCAATAGGAAGACAAGAGAAGGAATATTTTGCTTATCCTATGTGCAGGCGCACATAAATCATAGACATATTAACTCACCCATGCTGCCTGGCTGTTGAAATGGCCATTTTTTCCACAGGGAACTGGCTGAGCGTCTGGCCACTAAATGGTCTGTCCTGCGGGGATGCACCGCTGCTGAATGTGTAAGGATCTATTTGACCGTGGCTCGCAAATGGCCCCTGTTCGGAGCCAAGCTATTCAGTGCCAAAGTAAGTGTACTTCTGCAGCCTTAAACATGCTCTGTGTAATAAAAAAGCTGTTTTGATAGCTTTTTCAGGCCTGTTTTCTAAGTGCCACATATGTATTTTTTCCTTTCTTTGTCCTTCTCTCTCTTTCTCTGTTCAATAGCCGCAGCCCCCCTTTACGTTGCAGCAGACGCAAGTGTGGCTTGCTGTTAGCGAGGATGGCTTAAGTGTGTTAGATTACTCAATGGTGAGTGTCCATGCTGCTGTCAGCACAGAAACACATTCAACAAAAAAAACAGAGATGCGTGACTAGTGCCATTTCTCATCATATATTATTAGCGCCCTCTTTTGGAGAATGGGGAATGATTTTTAGGGCAGGACTTGCCATTAGATTTCTTGCCTGTTCTTTGACTTAACATTATTTAAGGCAAAGGCCTTTTTTTTGGCCCAGCAAACCCCACAGAAACAGGCGTGCTGGTCTGGAATGATTTTCTGCTGCAGTACTTCCAAAAGCTTCCCAAATAGTCACTTGTTGGCTTGACCAAGCCCCTCTGCCTCTAGAAATCCAGCCATTTAGAGCAGGAATAAACAGTGTCGGCTCGGCTCTGTAATTTGCTGCTGCTCTTACTCTTCCATTTTGGGTTTGGCCTCCCCCCATCCACTTGCCACTCTAAGCTACTCCCTGTTTAAAATCTTCACGAGATTGGAAACTGTGTACATTTGCTATAAGCCAAAAATGACATTTTAAAAAGCAAAATCAGTGTGTTTTAGCACAGTAGTACCTATTATTCTCTAGGCCACGGTAATATGACATTTTCTGATGCCTGCTCAGATATATCTGTGTTTATTTGTGTGATAGCACCTGTTGGTCACATACCCATACCAGTCAGTGATCACTTTTGGAGGGTGTAAGGAGGACTTCATGGTTGTGGTCAGCCAGACCAAAGAGCAGGCTTTGGGGAAGAGGACTGTGGACAAGCTTGTTTTTGCGATGGCCAAACCAAAGGTAAAAGAGGACGTTAGACACTAAATACATTTTCAGAGCTTTGCCAACCATCACTAAATCAAATCATTCTGATGTATCAGTTTCTTTAATCACTATTTTATTGGGCGGAAAAGAAATTTAATCTGCCGTGTGTAGGGGTGATGTTGAAAATCGCTTAAAAACCAAATTCCCCTCCTGCTACTTCCCTCAGCTCCGGTATATCAGAATGACAGCTGATGTTAAAAGCAGGTTTCTCTGCACCAAGCAGAGAAGGTTTCAGATTTGCCTTCTAGCACTGAGTCACCTCTCTGCCTTACATTATGTGATGCAGGAAGTGCTAATGAGCTCCGGTGTGGACTGGACCGTTACTCTGTGGGGCTGCAATTTACTGTTTACTTTACCAGACTTCTAGCCTTCTGATGCCTGATGAACAAATTAAATGCTTAAATATTACATGAAAAAAATTTTAAGCTCTTAAATTTAAGTCAGTTTTCTTTCTCTCCTCTGACTGGTCAGATCTTGGAACTGACTTTACTGATGGCCAGCTATATCAACTACTGGACGTCAGGCCTCCAGGCAGCTGGGAGTCAGACTCAGCCCTCCACCCTGGCATCTCGAGGAGACAGGAAGCTGTGGAACATTGACAGCAGACACTTCCCCTCAATGACATACACAACTAAAGGCCCCACACTTTTGTGAGGGCTTAACAGTTTCAACACTCCAAACACGTCCACAGGGTACCGAGAGAGCTAAAGCCGAAGTTTTCCTCTGTCTTGTGTAAACACTCCCTGGTGGTCATCACGGCCTATGTAGTATTTGCATTTGCACAGACCTCAAACTTCTGAGGGGGAAGTGGGGTGAAACATGAAAAATCTTTTTCATTCATTGTGTGAAAAGATCATATACTTGCAATAATGAAGGACATGCAGTCCTTTTATTTATAAGCTACACATTCTTTGGACCTTTACTGTGAGCTGCTCTGAGAGTGGGATTTCAGGGTCCTCACCCTCCTCTTTTCCCTACCACTTTTCTGCTCAGTTAAGATGGAATTTTTGCCAGCGCATGAAAAGGGAAAATATGGGCCACTAACAAAGGTACTTTGCTTAAACCATTGACTGAGGCACAAAGACGGAAGACCTCATTTTGAAAGTATGTAAATCTTTAGTGCTTTCAACCAGGGACTTCCACCCTGAGCTCTCTGACATATTTTTTCAATTCTGCTACAGTTTCTATTAAGCTGCCATTTCTCTTAGTCTGCATTTCTGCTTGGCTGTATTTTTCTTTTTTTGTCTTTTGAATGGCTACTGTGCGATGTCTGCATTGCACATCCATCTTTCTGAATGATAGCTGATATTTTATAGTTGAAATCTGTGTGCCTGAAAGTAGTTACATGCCATTAAACCTAAAAAGACAAGACAACACTGACTACACAGACAGGAGGGTACAGCCACTATGGTTCAGTGCTGGTGTAACAGTTGACATTTTCCTATCGCTTGTCATAGTTCTGACACGTGAAAAAATACGGTTAATATACGTTAGCATGTAACTTTTACAGAATAAACCAACAGATGTTCTGTGGCTGGATGACCTCAGATATTGGCACTTTTATCCCATATATAATTTAGTTAATGTTAGTATTAAAGTACTTTTTTATCAGCATGAATATTAAAGCTTTAGGTCCTTTTCTATATTGAACTGAAAAGACTCAAAATCATGAAGACATTATTTTGGTTGTCACTAACCATTATTTTAGAACTCCATTACATCTGGGCTATTAGCCATGGAAAAATGGGTTTCTGGAACGTCAGATCAAGAACGGTACAGACCTATTTCACAAATCAAACACATTTACAGCTGTTTAAATCTGAGCAACTGTTGACAAGGCTGTAGCACAGAACTACCAAACTGTATTACCATGTTAGGTATAGAATGGGACATGGAGCAGCCATGCACGGTGCCTGGAGAGGTGGATACTGATCTACTGACATGCCGATGTAGAGATTAATTTGCAAAAGAGCTATCGAACTAGAGTGACTTGAATTGTTCTATGGATCAAACCACTGTCTATGTATTAGGTATTTATTTTGCTTCTGCTTTTTTGAGTAGTTCCAGAAAGTCAAGGAATCCTTTTCACCCTACAAGTAGGTGGTCCGTGGACAGAAACTGAGAGTGCTGTGAAGGCATATTTTTCATGCTTAGATTGTGTGATGAAAATAAAAGGTACAATGTGTTCCATCTTATTGAATGTTCTCATTCCTTATTTAGTTCTTAAATTGATAATTAAAAGGGTTTATTTGGAATTATGTAGTAAAACTAAACAGCTCAAGCCAAGAAATTTAATTTCAAACATTTGGTCCTGTAGTTTTCATAATGAGCCATGCTTTATGAATCATAATAGATAACTATATTAATGCATATCTTTTACACCACTTAAATTACCGCAGTACTTCAGCTCACACAGATCACTGATATTTTTGTGCTTCATTTAGCAAAACACATTTTTGCATTGTATGTAGCTATTGCTGTATTTAGAGAATATGAATAAAAATGAGTCCCAGACACATTTAATGACCATACACAATTCATTTAGTTGTCCACATTCTTGTATTCCATATATAAGTAAAAACAAATGATCAATACAAATGCCGGCCAGCATGCCAGTTTATAGCGAGGGTGGGATCGCTCCGCATGCGGGGAGGTCAAAGTGCTAATGGTATTTTCCTGCCAATAGTGTGCTATAAATTTTAAAATTAAACAGGGAGGGAAAAATGTCATTCTGAAGTAACACTGCAGTACAGTTGCCTGCCTGCCTCTCTCTATGTGTACATTCATACAGGAAAATAAAGTATTTTGTTGTGCATTGTGCAGAGCAAAACTAGAGCAGCCTGTTGCACGGTCTGGCAAAACCTCTCTCTGCATGATGTATTTTTGTTTTCTGTCAACCTGTAATTTTAAATGACAGCCTTATTTTACGAGGCATCAAATAAATAATGTTAAATATTGTTTTAGACGAAATTTTCACTTAGAAAAGGATTGTGAGAGCCAGTTTCTTAAAATAACAAAGCTTTCAGTGATGATATGGGAATTCCAGAGTATTTCAGGCCTTTTATACAGATGCTATTCAAACAGACTGGATCATCCTTGAGGGCTCTTAACTATATTAAACAGTTCCTACACAGCCTGTTGTTATTTCACCACAGAAACTCAGAACAGGACTTACTCCACAATTTGGCAGCAGTTTCTCCAAAGGCTCAAACTTAAGTTATTCATTTATCTTCGCCCATCGAATGCAGATTAGGGTACATTTACTTAGATAACACTCGTGTTGATTTAGGGTAGTGTGATAAGACAGGGAACAAAAGGACAGCCACGGTCGCTCCAAAGGCAATAAACACACAGTTCTATCACCCATTACTCATTAATACCACATATATATCGACTGGGGCACAAATTTATGAATAAATGAATAATAATCTCCATCAGGGCAATACGGCCTAAGGTCAGGTTGTTATGGGAGTCTTTTGAACAGTCAACAAATTAACATCATATCATGGCAATATATGAAATTTTTTATTTCATTTGACCAATGTTCTCTAAGACTGCCTGAACACAGATCTGAAGGATAATTTTAAATCAGTCAAACCGTGCTAAAAAGTGTTTAAACTCATTACGTTACTTAAATCAAGTCATTTGTTTAAAATGTAACTTTTAATGTCAGAGATTAAACACTTACTTTTATGTAAACTTGTATGTGTGTGTGTGTGTGTGTGTGTATATATATATATATATATAAATGAAACTGGACATAATTTATTACACGAGAGAAACGTGCAGCTGTAAACTAATAATCCTGTATTCAACGTGTGAACTAATATGAATTATGTTGAATATGGTTTACTGAGGCACTTAACTCATAACTGAACAATTATTTGTCGCTCAGATGTCGGGAAAAGTCGGCTAGTATCATGAAAATTAAAAGAAAAAAAATCACTGCAACTTGATGTGACAGACTTAACTTTTCTATCCATACAAAGGTAACATGTGCAGTTGTCCTTACAAACACAACTGCAACGAATTCACTCTCCATACAAGAATCTTTAGGTGTCGTTTACCCTAGACGAGACTAAAGTAAGCTAAACATTTTAAGCCACATAACTTGAAAAAATGAGTTAAGAAAAAATAACATCAGCTTGCTGAGACAAAAGACCTCTGTCCACAACCTGTTAAACATAAACCTCCTTTTAAGTGCCAGTTTACAAATTTGCATTTTTACTCATTCCAGTCTAGTATATAACCTAGCCTAACTGTCTCAAGTGCAAAAACATTGTTTCTTATTAGAGGATTTTGCTGGTACAGCAATGTCAGTGTTACACTGTTATTTTCTTACAATAATGTTCTTGTAATTGTGTTGTACTATTATTATTGTCTTTTTTATTCTACTCTCTCATCTTGTATTATTTCCGGGCATGCTAATGACAAATGAATTTCCATGGGATAAATAAAGTTCTTTCTTGTCTTAAAGGTTATTTTGCATAACCTTTAGTTACATTATACATGCACAAGAACCTAGTTTACATGCAAATGCTTTTTTACATAGTCAAAAAAATTGCATCAGGAGTGTGGCATTATTTTCTTTAACATATAATCCAGTTTCTGGAAATAATTTATTAAGACTACATTAGATCTAATCACCCCTAATTTATACCTACTCTCCTGTCATATCTAACTGATGGCTAAAAATAAGTGTCCTATTCTGTAGATAAATTTAAACTCCACACTCTCCAGTTTAGAAGGGTCCTGGGATTGGTCTCCAGCTGTTTGCTCTGCAGACTTACAGATCAGACTGGGAGAGACTGTCCTGAGGAGCTTCCATTACACACACACAGTTTTCTCCCCAGAACAGGTAATCCTGGATAAAACAGCACAGACATGAAACCTTAAACCGAAAACATTTCTAATTAAGTAAATTCACCTGGTCTGTCAATATCAACAAACAACTCCACTCATATTGACAGCTCTGCAGCTTCAGGCTACAAAGTACAATTGTTGTTTTTTTCCACTCAAACAGGTCAGACTGTGTAGAAATGAGTCCCACAAAACAGAGTTTACTCCGAGAGGCATCTCATCAGATCATTGCTGGTGGATCTGCAGGTATGTGGAGCAGAAGAAGCTCACTTTTGCAACTTTTAAGTCAGACTGATGAGCTAAAGCTAAAACAGCTAGCCTGACAGCCAGTATGCTACATTTCACAGAGAAATAAACATCAACACTGTCCATAACGGCTGTAATGCTAAGCTGTCAGCGATTAAAAGTGATATTTTTGTAGTTTTAATGAAAGACAGAAAGCGTCTGTGTTTAAAATAAGAAAAACAACCCCTGGACCGCATGGTCTGAACGTTGTCTTCAGAGAAAACCGGAGTACTACGAAGTAGTTCCGCTTTAAAAAGTTCCTTCTGAATACGTACACTGCACCACAAACCTGCTCTGTACTTTTAGAACACCTACAGCCAGGGCTGGACTGGCCATCTGGCGTACCGGGCAGTGCCCGGTGGGCCGAAGGAAAATTTGGGCCGGTGCGTATTCCCTTCAGCACCGAAAATTTGGACCGGCGCGGAACCCCCCCCCCCAACGGGAACGAAAGGCAGGTGGGCCGGTGTCGGCTCAAAATACCCGGG
>JBBPCY010000001.1:44137246-44147246 GCA_037974405.1 Brachyalestes nurse
TTTACCTTTATATTTTCTTTAAGGGTAATACATTAAACTGAGTTTAAAATGAAATTAAAGTGTTCTGGGAGCATGTTTGGGTGCATATTTAGGGTTTACATTATAAAACTAGGCATTTTTTTTACCAGAACACAACAACACGGTTATAGGCGTGTGCCCTTGGAGCGTAACCCAGCGAAAAGCGAGGGATTACTGTATTCCATCACAGGTCTTTAGTGAGTTTAGTTAAGGCAATTATAACTGTGCAACTAATCCAATATTTTACAATGATTCTAGGCAAGAACTGGAAATTCCACAGTCCTTTGAGGCCTAGCAGAACTCTGTATTAAGGCACAGTGTCCACGTCCGCAAACCGTTGGTCTGAGGCTGTTTTCTTGGTACTTAGATGTAATCAGTGTTGGTGGCCCAATCATAACGCCCATTACAAGAATCTGACTTCTAAGACAGTTGACACTTGACTTCACACTTCAAAGATCTAATCAAGTCCAAAAAAGGTCAGTCTGAATCTGATTAATTTGGGTAAATGTGTGATATCCACATACACAGATCAGCCACAACATTTCTCGTTCCTATGGTACCTGTCAAGCAGTTGATAGATTAAAGGCACAACGTGGCCACTCAGGTCCTGAAGCTGATGCTGGAAAAATGGTCATGAAGATCTGATATGTTTGCCAGCCGCAGGGTGAACCAGATACAAGGTCAACCAAAGGCTCACGGAAGCACGAGTGGAGTGAACGCAAGACCAGTTGAGATGTTTTCAACGTTCCGTTATGAGCGCGGCTGCCACGCGTCTACATTTGAAATAATGGACTTGAGCGCGCAAAAGACGCGAGATGTGAACGGCCCCTAAGATCGGTCACCTGTGGCCGCCTGGAGAACAAGCTCCAGTCATCATAGCCTGCGTAATATAGACCCAGCTCCCTAATAGATTAACGGCAATATTTTTTTATCGCCCGATAAGAGTCTCACGTTAACGCAGCAGTTAACGGCGATAACGGCCCACCACTAGTATATATATATATATATATACATTATTAAGTTTACGCAGACAATTATTTTATCACACGTTGACTCAGGATTTTTAAAAATCCTTTTATTTTGAAAGTTTGTTGCATGTTTGTGCTCCTGTGTGCGAGCAACAGGCAGCTCTATGAATCTCGGCTGGTTTATGTAATATGGACAAAAGCAATGGGTCACCTGACCATTACAGCAACAGGGACTTAATGACACTGCATTCAAATACAGAGACTTTCAAATGGAGTTGGTCCTCTTTACAGCTGCTATAATGCTCTGGACTCTGAGGGGAACTTGTATTTCTATAACAAACTATATCAAGTGTGAATGCCCTGCAGTGGCAAATAGCTTTGGTTTTATATTTGATTTGATTACATTAATATATTTATATATATATATATATATAGAGAGAGAGAGATTCACAGAGAGATCAGTAGATAGATTATCTGGTATGTTTTTCATGTAATGATTTGTTGAAACTGATTCTTGATGAGTTCTGTCTAAAAATAGTTCCCAGCATCTTCCCTCAGTCCCGTAAACTTCACACATCTTACACACCATTTTACATCACTGGCTGGTGTAACACACCACCAATCGTGATCGCTTTCCTCAGAAAAATGACAGAGTGTCGGTGTGAGCTAAAATCATTCTGTGCTCTCACTTTGACAACTCTGCGAAACTTCTAGGAAAGTCCCCTATAGGTCACAGGGTCACGGGCCTGGACTACACACTGCTGCCCTCTTGTGGAGTTACTACATGGTTGCAGTACTCATGAATTTGTTGAAAAAATGCTTTTTTAATCATTTGTAGTGTTTCTCAGTCATGGAAAGACATTTTGTTCTCCCACTTCTATCTCACCCAGATAACTGTCAACTCCCTCATGGGGTGAATCTGGAGGGCTAGAGCAGGGAAAAGACTAAATAAAGCCGAGTCTATTTGTGCGGCTCCAGGACTGAAGTTGGTGAACACACTACTACGGAAATTACATCCAGATCTGACTTAATTAATTAAAATAAGTGTCAAGAAGGCTTTTCTGCATATGCTGTCAGAGAAGAGCCTCGTCCGGTTACCAAAGAACCTTCTAATGACACACTTCCCTAAATAGGAGGATTGTGAAATGTGCGAAAATGTAACAAGTTTCTAGGAAAAAATTTCCCCTTAAATAACCGAACCTCCTATATTAATGCCTTACGTTTAGGATTAAGGGGTTTCACACTCATACCTTAAATCCACTTTTAAGGTAAAATTAAGGGATTGGTTCACAAATTAATGGCCACTTAATTCAAATTAAGATTGCCATACTAGTATAGAACTTTTACCTTATATGAACGCAATCAGTCTTCCACCTGAGTATCTGCCAATATGCCGTAAATGTAAATGTAAAATGGACGATTGTGTAAATTCCATGTTTTGGAGGAACTGTTCCTACTCCACAGGACACAGTCAGAGTGTGTGTTCATTCAGGATAGACCGATTTTTTTCTCCTCCGCTATCTAGTCCCACAGAGGCCCTGCCAGGTTTAGTGTGTTGAGGAAAGTGGCCACAAGTTTTGTATGTATGTGTATGTGCGTGTGTGTGGGGGGGTATGTGTGTGTGTGTATGTGAGTGTGTGTGTATGTGAGTGTGTGTACATGTGTGTGTGTATGTGTATATATGTGTGTGTGTATTTGTGTGTGTGTGTGTGTATGTGTTTGTGTGTGTGTATTTGTGTGTGTGTGTGTGTGTATGTATGTATGTGTGTGTGTATGTGCGCGTGTATATGTGTGTGTATGTGTGTGTGTATTTGTGTGTGTTGGGTGTGTATGTATGTGTGTGTATTTGTGTGTATGTATGTGTATGTGTGTGTGTGTGTGTGTGTGTGTGTGTGTGTGTGTGTGTGTGTATATGTGTGTGTGTGTATTTGTGTGTGTATGTGTTTGTGTATGTGTGTGTGTGTGTGTGTGTGGGAGCTTTGGGCCTGTGCAGGTTCCTGACTGAGATAAAACCCTGGACCCTGTTATCACCCCTGCAGTGAGAGGGAACTCCAGGCTGGAGCTTCACCAACTCCAGGGTGTAACTGTGCCAGCGGGTGTGTATTTCTAAATAAAGGAGCAAATAAGACGTTTATGATTTTATGACCGCAAAAGCGGACTTTAACTCATATTGTGGTTTGATCAAATTACTTTTCATCAGAGGCCTATGCAGTATGGACACCCATTCTCACCATTTTTTCCCTCCATAAATCATAAGTCTTCATAATTTTGAGATACTAAGTCAGTAGAAATCCAGCATAGCCGTGTGCAATCTGACCACTGCAGCGCAAGCCGCAACCAGCGGGGTCCAAGCAGCAAGAGGACCGTTTGAATTATGCCAATATTACACTTCAAAACAAAATAACTTTTGAAGATAGACCAAACATTTTTATTAAGACTGGCCACTCACACAAGTCTGTACCGGCTGCAGCATTTTGATTGGCTATTGGTGGCCGTTTTCTTGAGTGAGCCAAATGGAACCAAGTGTAAACACACCAAATTTCAAAAAGCAAGCTTAAGCGGTTTTTGGGATATTCGCGTCAGTTGCGGCGCCCCCTGTGGCCAAAAATCGGCAGTGATCCAGTGTGTCAGGTTTTGTGACATTTGAATTTTTACTTCAGTAGATTTTGGCTACTGAAACACTGGAGTTTTGCTTCAGTCCATTCACAAGTTGGTGCTACTCCACAAAGTCATAATGAGCTACAGTCATCTGTCTCCAAGAGGCCAAATGCCCCCACAAATTTCATCATTTCTGGTGAATCCGTTGTTAAGCTATTGCCCAAGAAGTACTTTTTGCCTATCCGTATACAGCAGGAAGGTACATGATCACCTTGGGACACAAATCAACTACATGAAGCTTAATGTGGATGGGTGAAGTCTTCATGAAAATCAGCTGATCAGTAAAAAAAATTTAATGAAAAAAACTTTGACAATGACCAATATTTTGAGACAGAATTGTTTTCTTTCCTTACATTTATCAGACACTTTCATCCAAAACACTTTCATTCCCTAACTACAGGGGGCAGTCTCCCTGAAGCAATTTGGGTCTTGCTCAGGAACCCAGTGGTGGTGTGCTGAAGGTAGGATTTGAACCCATGACCTCTTGGTCCAGAGGAAAGTATCCACCACCACCCTGTTCCCCATTGGAATCAGGGTCCATAATGTAGTGACAAGTAAGTTTTATTGCACTAATCTCTGCATACAATTGCATCTTTTATATTTGGCTGGTGTTCATTATATATTCTATTCATGTGGAAATTATGTACAATTAAATCAAGTCAAAGCTGGACCCCTTCAGTGTCAGCAAGACAGAGTTTTCTGAATTAAATGAAGGACAATTTCATCAAAAAAACAGCTGAGGAAGATAAAACAATCAGGATAGAGAGACCCAGACAGAGAAAAAGAGAGAGGAATCAGCTCTAATCTCTCTGTTCTTTGGAACGGTCGAAGTCCACCCAGGCAGTGAGGGGCCAGACGTGCTGCTCTGTCAACCACAAACTGTCCTTTATTGTTCTAATCACTGCACAAAT
Organism: Brachyalestes nurse; assembly: GCA_037974405.1. Classification (NCBI taxonomy): domain Eukaryota; kingdom Metazoa; phylum Chordata; class Actinopteri; order Characiformes; family Alestidae; genus Brachyalestes; species Brachyalestes nurse. The sequence continues at coordinate 44,141,802 of JBBPCY010000001.1, forward strand.
TGGTCTTTTGAGTTGTTCTTCACTCTCTCCCGTGCTCAGAGGACCCGGAGGAGAAGGAATCAGCAGTCAGTTTCTGTAAAAAAAGTGGGTTTTAAGGTTTTCCATGTACTGGAATGACTTCACATCTGTATTTACCAGATTCTTAAAGGAATCATTTGGGCGCTGCCAAAAATGAAATGTACAGTTTTTTTTTTCAGTTTACTGACATGGTTGATTATCCGAGATGTATCTATTGTCAGGACTAGGGATGGGTATGGAGAACCGGCACTAAACTGGTACCAGAACATTCGTAGCAGCGCTCCTCCGTCATCATACGGAAACTCCAAAAATCACAATAAAATTAGTGAATATTTTAATTTGCACCAAATTATGGAGAATGGGATCAATAAGGCTATCGATGTGTATCAGTATCAATAAACAGTATTAGTATCGATATCGGTAACAGTCTAATCCTAATCATCCCAACCATCCCGAGTCGGAAGTTAAAACTGAATCAATCTTGAGACCTGATTATCTTTTATCTTGAGACCTGAATTCTTTCCATATTTGTGTCCAATTTTAAGATGACAGTATGCCATATATGGTCAGAAACCGCATGAGCGAGTCTACTTGAGATCCCCTAACATCTCAACACTGAGTGAGTAATTTTTGCTTTGCACAATACAAGCTGCTATAAGATCCCACTACTTGTTAACTACATTAGATTCTTGGCTTCTGTACAAAACGTAGGACACCAAAAGTATCCCATGATCGACTACATTTAGGGTATAAATTGTGTAAAGTTGACTTCACTTCTAAAAGATCAGCACCATCACCTTGTAGGTAGAAAAGAGGGAAACTGAGATGTGACTGAGGTCGTTCCTCCGTCCGTCACCGGTGTTTTCCTCGTCCTTCTGAGATCACGAGTTCCGGAGACGCTCGCGTGTACCACTCCATCCAGCCCCCGTCATACACCGACACGTCCGGGTGGCCGCACTGGTGGGCCGCCAGGGCAGCGAGGCCCGCGGTGACGGCCGAGCCGCATGTCACGCACAGCGGCCGCCGCAGGTCCACTCCGGCCCGCTGGAACACCGCCCTCAGCCGTTCCGGAGAAAGAAAGAGGCCGGAGGGGGCCAGGAAGGACGTGAAGGGGATGTTGATGGAGCCTGGGATGTGACCCGGTTCTGTGTCTGACACACACAAACATGAGAAAAGAGTTAGAATTACACAACCACACACACTCACCATTAGGGCATTAACACAAAAGTCAACTAGTCGACTTCAGAGGCACGAGTCGACGCCCCCTGAGAGACACATTAGTCGAGTGTTTTTTTCCTCTCTCTGTGCCCACTTGTGTACACAATGCAATCTCCGCCTCTGATTGGCTGACGCTGACACGCATTCCTTGGTTTAACCAGTTATTATAGTCCCTTCATAAAAAGGGTGGTAACGTTGGCGCTAGCGGAATCTAAACACAAGACCCCAACTAGACAAGAGACTCGGCAGCAGAGGAGACAGACACACATCAAATGTGGAGATAATCTGCAAGTCGGTGTTAAAGTACAGTGACAGTACCGGCGTTCTGCACGGCATCAGCTAGCTAACATGGCTAACGCTAGCTAACATGGCTAACACTAGCACTGCAGGGAGTTGTCCTGCCTCGGCTTAAACTGTTCCCAATCTCAGTTGGACACTTAAATTTATCAGAGAATTCAAGGTATCAGCTTTTGTTTTGTTTTGTTTAATTTTTTGTGTCAACTGTTAATGTTACAGAGAACTTTTGATAAAAGTTGGCCCTGTGATCAGAAGGTCATGGGTTCAAATCCCAGGACTGCTAGTGGCACCACTGAGGTACTCTTGAGTAAGGCACCGTCCCCATACACTGCTCCCTGGGCGCTGTGTTCCTGGCTACTTCACTTGGTCAGTGGGTTAAATACAGAGAAAGAATTTCACACTGTGTGCTGTGGTGTGTTTACGTAAGACAAAGGGTCACTTTACACACCTGAAGTGACTACACACTTCTCTCGCACTGGAGCTTAAAAGCTGACCCTAGATCTGAACGCTTGCCACATACGACCCCTGGACCCTCTGTGTCGGTGCGAAACAGCACGTATGCATGCAGCTCAATGGAAGATTTACAGACAATGCAACCACAGCAGGCAGACCAACACTTCACCCAACCAAAGACAAAGGGCAGGTAGAACAAACCCACAGGCTGATAAGACCAAGATACAGGCCCAGCAATACTAGTCTTAAGAAGATCCAATAGATACAGACTCTGCATGCTTGCTTTCATCTATAGGGGCCTGAAAAACAAGAAGCTGACCTTTATGACCTTAATTCAACTTTCCTTGAGTAGTGAGTTCCCTACAGAATTGGAGTGAAGCTTCTCAGTAGATCTAGCATCTAAGAGCATAAGAACTGTTTTTAGGTGCTGTTGTTCTTTTTGGGCACTTTTACCCTGGAATAAAGGGTTCTAGCTCCAGAGCGAAACAGCAGAGCCGAACAGAAGCTGAACTAACGGTACAGAATGACATTAAGTCTAGAAATAGGAAGTGCGAATGATGAAAATGGAACTGAGACTGTCCTTTTTTATATACTCATGTTCAAATGCATTTGTTGTTGCGCCGACAGGATCTTTGTTATCAAAGAGCAACTTTGCTCTGACACTGTGGTCTTTCCAAATGACAGTCATTTAAATAAAATGTAATCATTTTTGAGGCTCTCTTATAGTAATATTAAGCATCTAAACGCACTATTTGCCATAACTTGTTCTATTCCGATTTGACAAAATATGCGATTTTGTATCTTTTTTATCAACCGGCACTGAGGATCTCCCTACTGTGTTGAAGAAATCCCTGCTTATCTACTAAATACAGGCCTAATAACATGCTCTTTTGTATTAGAAGCTAAATAAAGAGTCTGCCCTCATGAGTCCACCCTGTCATCAGAAGGGGGGTTCCTTCTCTTTAAACTAGAACATCTCACTACTGAGAGAGCAGCACCACTGTAGGAGGGGAGCAGGAATGTTTACAGCAGATGTTGCAGTGTTTTTTTTACAGTGTTCACATCAGCCAGAGTGTCCCTTTAAATCAGGGGTCCAGTCCTGTTTGGTGACATTCCAATTCAGACACACCTGATTAAAAACAAGTAATTGAATGGTTAGGTTCGAGTGTTTAAAGCAAGGGGGTCTCCTAACTGGACTCTGGCCCACCAAGACCCCTTTGAGACCCTGGTTTGAAGGGACATTCTGGAGAGAACTGCATCTCTTTAGGAGGACAGCAGGCGTGTTTGACATCAGGCAGTGTGTCCCTTTAAATCAGGGGTCTCAGGGGGTCCTGGAGGGTCGGAATCCAGTCCTGTTTGCTGACTTCTCAGGTCAGACACACATGATTGAAAAAGGTCATTGCAATGTTTAGCAGGTGTGTTTAAGCAAGGAGGTCTCCAAACTGGACCCCTTTTGAGACCCTGATTTGAAGGGACACTCTAGCCAGAGCTGCACCTCTGTAGGAGGACAGGCATGTTTGACATTCCTTTAAATCAGGGGTCTCAAGGGGTCCAGTCCTGTTTGCTGACTTCCAAGTTCAGACAAACCTGATTCAAAACTCAGCAGGTGTGTTTTACAGAGGGGTCACTAAACTGAATTCTGAATGCTTTGAGACCCGTGCGTTAAAAGAAACTGAGGTCCTGGAGGATGGAGGATGGGGGGGTCGTACTGTCTCTGGGCTCCGGGTCGGTTCCTCTGAACCTGCCAGCAGGTCTCGCGTCCACCAGCTGGAACTGCTTGGTCTCCACGTTGTCCAGGATGTCCTCGTAGGTTTTGACCCAGGCGCGGTTGAGCGTGGCGCTGAACTCCGTGGGTTCGTGCTTCCTGGCCGGTTCCTCCTCGAGGGGCTGTCCGTCACCGGTCCAGGCGCGCAGACCCCCGTCCAGCACGGACACGGCGGCGTGGCCGAACACGCGGAACATCCACCAGGCGCGCGGGGACGAGAACGCGCCGTGCTCGCTGCAGTCGTACACGACCACGTGCGAGTCGCGGGACACCCCCAGCCGGCCCGCGAGCTCGGAGAACTGCGAGGCCGCGGGCAGCATGTGGTCCAGCGGGGAGCTGCGGTCGCTGCACCGGTCCAGGTCGAAGAACGAGGCGCCCGGGATGCGCCGCGCCCTGAACTCGCTCCGGGCGCTTCGGCCCAGCTTCGGCAGAAACCACGAGGAGTCCAGCACACGCACAGTGGAGCCGCGCGCCTTCAGCGCCTCGGAGAGCCAGCGGGCGGACACCAGAGCCCCGGTCTGGAGAGACATCTCAACACACACACGGTCCTGAGGAACACAGACCAGACCAGACCTGACCTCTCAACACACGGTCCTGAGGAACACAGACCAGAACAGACCAGACCTGACCTCTCAGCAGAAGGTTCTGAGGAACAGAGACCAGACCAGACCTCCCCTGACCTCTCTTACACTGATATCTCTGTCTTTTACGCACACGCCCTCTGCACCCTGAGCCAGCCCGGGGTGGGGGCGCCTGGGGGGCGTCCCCTGAGAGCCCAGCGCGCATAGGATAACAGTGCAGCATCAGGAGGCAGGACCAATATTCACATGCTGTATCTCAGCTTTCAGCAACAAAAGAATTCATTCAGTGCATTCATTCAGATTGATAATGTCGAGAAGAGAGTGGGTGTTTTCAAATCCACAGTGTTGCAACAAAGTTCTAACCAGCAACAGAAGCAAATACTACATACTTTCATATTCAGCAGCCTTTCAGAAAAGTGATGTGGGTAATGGAGGGTGGGGGCTGTGTCCCAGGAGAGCTTCATGTCTAGCAACACCCCTGCACTGCACTACAATAACAATAACAATCACCATGACAATAATCACGACTACCTATTGTGCCTATAGTTTTAGCTGGGCACACTGTTAGAGCTGCACGATATGGACAACATATCAGTTTCGCCATTTTACTGCTGCATATTGCGATTCCTATGCCTTTCAATATTAATAGATATTAAAGGGCACGTTTAATCACTTTCCTGGACTTTGAAAGGCTTGAATTCTGCATTGTTTCATGTGGGTTGTTTATTTCCCACATCCATACAGTCCATATATGGAAAATGATCCGCAAAAATGAACACCTTTTCAAATCGTATTTGAACTATATCTCCTTATTCTGGCTATAGCAGTTGAGCTACACCCATTCATGCACCTATACACATTTAAGGGTTAAACATCAGATTTTTCTTGATTTTTTGATTATTTTTTTTTGCTATGCAGTAATCACTATTAGAGCTGCATGATTTAGGCAACTTAATAATATTTTAGTGCTACACATTGTAATGTCTGTGATTGGCTCATTTGCATAACAGGATCAGTTTTGCAGAGATATTGCAGCAATGATTAGCAGTCGATATATTGTGCAGCTCTGCACACTACTTATAGCTCCAATAATAACACAACAATAGCTTTTAT
>JBBPCY010000001.1:44149746-44175104 GCA_037974405.1 Brachyalestes nurse
ACACACGCACATGTATTTAACCAATCCATCATGGATGTTATGTTGCTGTAAGCAATAATGATAATTGCAGTGTTATGTTAAGAGCAAAATCAGCAGGGTAATTATGATTATTCAACATGGGAGGCTGTCTCTGAACCATTACGCACACTCATTTGCAGGCAGGAGTTATTAAAATCAGTCCACAGGAGCTGTAGAGGAAAAAAATGAATCTGAACCGTCCTCACTAACCATACACTGTTAACTCATTGATAATGTGAAATGATGACACTAACTTGTTACTCAAGTTATTGCTTGTTGCCATGTCCCCCTTTTTTGTGAAACATTTCTGTGAAACATATCAGTACACACTTTTAGTAGACCTCTATTCCGTTAGACACATATTGTAATCTCTCTCTAAGCTTATAAACCTGCTCTGTTCACACTTCCATTTTATTTGCATTTATAGATGCACTCTGTTATAGCTGTTTTGCATTGTCTCCATACCTTCCTGCTCCTAGAGCGCATAGTTTCTTTTAATTACATTGTTATAAAACATCCTGCCCTTCCTCCACAGATAGAGACTTTATTCCTAAGACATTCACTGTAAGAAAGTCATAAAAATTCAGTTTAAAGAAAGAATAGCTGCCATTCCAAAACAACATACTCCGAAAACAGGAACACATTGCATGGCAACCCCAAGCTTAAGTATACATGAGCTAATACAGCACATGGCAGCAATAACATAACTGGTGAGGAAATCAGCTGAGCAAGCTATGCTTAATTGAGCGCTTAGTCTAAGTAGTCAAGGGCCATAGTCTGAATAGCCCTGTAAGAAAATGAAACTGCACTGTTGGCTTTGTGTGTGTGTGTGTGTGTGTGTGTGTGTGTGTGTGTGTGTGTAAATTTGTGTGTGTGCGTGCGTGCCTTTGTGCGTGTGTGTGTGTTTGCAGTGGTTTGCATGCAAGCATTCACTTTTTTGCAAGGCTTGTGTGTCCTGTTGGTTGTTTCCAAACATCATAATTAAGTTGGAGCACAGAGAGTCTTTTCGACTGGAAAACCTTTTGATTGTAGAGAGTTATCACAAAGCTGTACTAGTATAAAAAGGGCCATGTGTTTTTGAATTTCCATATACAGAAAGCTTTTAAACTAGGATCATACCCCACTCCTACTCCTAGTTTTGGTGGTTATTGGTTGAAAATTCGTCATGATGTTGAGCTTGCTCCAAACGATATTTGTCTGGCTCTCAGTTTCCACTGAGTTAATCTTCTACTGAATATGTTCTTTGCCTTGGAGTTTGAGAGATTTACTGCTGTTTTCATATTCTGCTATTCATTGACTGGAAATTGTGTGTGAATCTGTCCTTAGATTACAGTAATGCGATTTTTGTTAGCCTCTGTTTTGTTTTTGAAACCAGAATGATGTTCTGAGAGTACAGTGAAGAAGGATTGCAGTTAAAACTGAGGCAAGGTTAACTGAATCAAATTTGAGGATCAATTCTGCAGAAAACAGATTTTTGAGAAAAATAAAAAAAACTTTTGCATTAATAATAAATATCCTGCCTACTGTCAAAGAAAAAGGACTAAAGAAGGAACCTTCCAATTTCCAAGACTCTGTGAATGCATTTATGCAGATACAAAAGTGTTTATATATCAAGAGTATAAACTTTTCCTTCTCTTCCTCAGTGGGGAGACAGCTTCCTCCACTGGTGTAACTGTCTCAAGATGAAAAGCACTCAAACAAAAGCAGTCCGGTGGATTTGTTGTGCTTGGGACTCAGTTTCAGCCTTTGAGAGGGAAATGTTTTTAGCCTGCTTACTTGTGGTATGCTTTGAGAAAAGGCCCTTAATTGGGGAATCTCAGATTTATACACACTTTAGATTATTTCTGATCTTGAGTAGTAAAAGAGTGACATTTCTTGGGAGGGAGACATTAGCAGAGAAAACAGCAGAATTTGATAATGAGACGCAAAGCTTAGAGAGGTTTGTTTTGAATTTGTGTACCGTTTTATTATCTTTTCAAAAGGAGAGAGTCATCCAATAAAATCAGGAGAGACACAAACGTCACAATTGGGAGAGAGCTAGAGAAAGATGGAGGGGGAAATGCAGTGATTTCCTTTATTGTGTTTGAAATATGGGAAATTATACAATGGAATAAAGCTATAAAAATTACATTGGGTCATGGAAACATGCACAGTACGGCTAGGATTCCTATTTGCTCATGTTGTCCACTGGAACTGGGTGGGTCCTAACATGCTTACAAGTCCTAACAGGGTGAGAATAAAAGCTCAGTTTTCTTTCCTATTTATTTGGTCGACTGAGACAATCTTCTTTTTGTGTTCTGTGAGTATGTGAATTATATACTGATTCAGAAAAGACCCAGTATTTCTTTATCTAGTTGAGTTTTGTTTTAAAAATTGAAATAAGTACAAAACGTACTGTTACTATTATTACTAGGGAAACAAATTATTTTGACCGATAACAGACATTGATAAATAATCAGTGACTGGCCAGTATAAAAAGCCATGACCCATGTGCGTATTAAAAATACGAATATGAATCAGCTATGAATGAAGAAACAGTGACTGGCTGCGCTGTGTTTGAAGCCGTTACAAAATATTCAATATACACAGACTCCTGACTGCATAAATCAACTGTGTTAATGCTCCATGCTATAAAATGTTAGCATGGGTTGTGGAAGGTAGCATTGGTAGGTAGGCGTCAATGTGCGTATGAAGTTAATGGCCCGAAACGGTATTAAACATTCCCTACCTTAACCATGATTATATGGAAAAAACTAAAATGTCTTAAAACACAGTAAATATATGACAGTCTGCTGCAAGTTTCTAGATCCACATGAAAAATACACCTTTATTTGCAATCCATTTTTGCTTGGCAGCCACAGTTTACTGTAAATGAAGCTTATGTCATGTTGGAAAAGTATATTGTAAGTATTGTTATTACTTACAATTGTTATTATTACATAACATTTATGAATTTTCATATTGAACATTGTCACAGTTTTATAAAAGCAGTATGACCCGTTATACGTAGTACCTCTTACTTGTGGCAAAATTGCTTTGTCACTAAGCTTCGCATGGCTTATTGCTTTAACAAAGTCTTCAGGATGCATTAAAAATATGTATCCTCTTTGTTTTACCACTCATTACTAGCCCAAGTTAAAATGAACATAAATTCATGACTGGAGCTAGCTTGCCATTCAGAAAGCATGTGTAAACAATCAAAAAAAAAAGTTTGGCTCCATGTACATCAGTAGTTCTCAAGCCATCAAAATCCATGAAAAAATCCTTCTCCATCATTTTGCACGCTTGTATGATTTCCTCACGCTGCCATTCATCTCATTTCCTGATTACATGGATGAAATAACTGTGGTATGCCATTGCAATAACTTTACATCACACTATTTCTGCTGGACTACATTGTCCTTTTGAATAGTCGGGCCACACAGAATGTTTTCATAAGAGGAGACTTATCAACCTCTACCAAATGCCTGTTGCTCCCTGTCACAGCAGTTCAAAAGGGGTCCTCAGCTTGAATAATAACCCCCAAATTTTAGTTTATAGTTATTCTGGACATTTTATTGAATTCATGTAAAAAACTAGATAACAAAACAATTGTTTTAGTTTTTATAATACAGTTTTAACTTTAGCCTGTAATCAACCTTTAAACAACTAACCTAAAGCCCCAGTGTATCTGCTTCACTGCTTTTGCTCCAGGTTCAGTGCTCTAGTTTCCATTGTCTGGCTGCTGGACTGTGTGACTAGGGGGCAACAGAGAGCTAGGATGGTGTTTCACTCTCTGTTCTTCATTCCACACTTTCCAAATGTTTTGCATTGAGATGACTTTAAATGTGGGGGGATCATGTGCCATGATTGCCCCAGAGCGAAAAAATTAGAAAAACTTCCTGTGGTGAATATTTATCTAGCAGTAAATGATAGGCCTACTAGAAATAATAATAGCGGACAGGGATGTGACAGTGTAACAGGAAACTACTATGTTAATTTCATTTGTATGAGGAAATTATGATGATAAAGCATTGAAAATGTTAATAGTTTGTTCCTGCCGCAGGTTCCTGTGTTCAATCAATGCATAGAAATGTCTGTATTTCAGAATTTCTTTTTTGGGGGCAAACCGTAATTTATTCACATTTTAATGATTTTTTCAAATCTAAATAATTTAAAAAAAAAAAGAGATCTATAGGTTTTAGAGGGTTTTTTTTTCGATTGATTGTGTATAACCTTGAAAGTTTTACAGTTTGTCTAGTACAGTGACTGATGTTCAGGGAATCTCCCACAGTGTGATGAGACACATAAACACGTTTTGTTATTGCGAATGCAGAGAATTTGCTCTGACGACAGGAATAGCTTTGACAGACAAAGGAGAAAAATGGCAGGTGTCTCTATCCTGTGCTCGATCTTGCAGAATGAAGCATTCATTCAGAGAGCAGTGGAGCGAAGAGCTTGGACCACACAGGGTGGGAGTCCTGGGATTGTGTCGGTGTTTTGAAGTGCAGACCATGGAAAGGTTAAGTTATCAGTCCACTGACAGAGGCATAGCTGGGCGGCACAGGCCTGTGATGAGATATGACAGATGCTTTTTCGATAAAAACCTCTTTGGCAGGGCACACAGACTCTCTCCATAGAACAGAATGCGAGAAGCGGGGATTGAGACGAATGGTTATAAATGGAAGAACAAGCCACTGCATCATTTAAATGTTTTGAATGTCTTTCTAACTAAAAACCAGTGTGCATTTATGTGGAATTATTTTCAAATAACTGCATGATCAAAGGGGAGAAAAACATTTAAAAAATGTTATGAGTATTTTACTAAATAATAGCTTTGATGTCAAAATCTTTTATTTTCTATTGTATTTTTTACACTGCACACAGCTTTAATATTACATTTTGTGGAAAAAACAGACCAATAGAAATGGACCAGAATTACTTACAGTAAAATCTCTTTTCACTAATGTGCACTGTAAGGAAAAACAACAAAAAATCACTGTTAGTGAATTGATTACTGGCTGTTATCTGTAGATAGTTTTTACTCCTGTACTGTACCGTGCAGCAAGTGTGTCTCACACAGTATCCATTTTCTAAACAGGTGTGTGTGTGTTTTTGAACATCTGGGTTAAAGTAGAGAAGATGAGATCAAAGATATATCTCCTTCTCTGAAACCACTTGTTCCTCTCTGGGAGCCCATCACCGCCCATGTTGAGCCGGATCCAGAATGGCCCTGGTGTCAGGCTCTCTCATGCGTGCCTGAGCTCTGGGGTGCTTTTGAAAATGGCCCTCTCTGCTGCATTCGGCTGAATGGATGGTGCCCAAGGGGCAATTTGCAGCAGCCACCAATTTATCAGCCCACATCCAGTCCAATGCAGGCTGACATTGCCCGTGCTTTCCCTGTTTGTCCCCCTACATGTTTATAAATGGCTCTGAGTGGATGGTAAGGGCTCGCTGTAGAGGAAATGTCTTACTGTGATTATATGCAGGTCGCTGCAGTTTTCTTGAGTCTGTTTGTGTTTTGATTGCTTGAGGAAATGTTTTGTTTAGTAATTTTTTTCAACCCACCCACTTAGATATAATTTCATTTATATGTATTTAGGATATCAAATATAGTTATTTATGCAGTGCAGAATGTAATGGAACATTGAAGTCTGTTTCAGATAATAATAATATAATAACAACAACAACAACAACAGAAACAACAACAACAACAACAACAATAATAAAAATAATAATAATAATAATAATATTATTATTATTATTATTGATAATAATAATAATAATAATAACAACAACAACAACAACAACAACAACAACAACAACAACAACAATAATAATAATAATAATAATAACAACAATAATTATTATTATTATTTTTATCTTTGTTGCAGTAATTGTGGGAATCTTAAGACATACTTGTAGTAAACATCTTACTTTTAATGTACAACATTACTTTTTTAAATAGGCAATTGATTTTTGTTTAAGTATTTGAAATGTTTTCAAGACCTATTAAAGAGCAGTGGGGAAATGTGCATAGTGTTCAGTTTGGCGGTAAAGACATTTTAACTGATCACAAAAATTCATGCTTGATGGATCCTGATTAATACATTATTATTATTATTATTATTATTACTATTTAATGTAAAATACTGAGTTCTCCTGAAACCCAATAACAGCTAGAGAGAGAGTTACAAAAATTACCTTAGTGGCAATTATCAAAGAGTCTGCAGAAGTGGCAAAGTCATTTTTAAGCCAAACATCCTGGTGCTGGGGCAGTGGTGGCCAGCCAGCTTGCGGAAAACAGTTTGTGAGGAAGTGTATCAGGGTTTGTTTTCTTTCGCCCAGAGTCAACCTCTGAGAGCTCTGCCAGATGAGCAGCACCTGAACTTCAAACTCCCTCTGTTCTCTCCCCAAATATCTGTATAGGTCTCTTCCGGTCTGGTCACTCAGCGTGAACACCCTCACGCACCCTAATGTCACGTAATTGATGTCCATGAAGAAATTTTATTAAAACAGTTCTAGAGAAAGACATTTGTAAAAGAACAATATTTTTCAGATTAATTTGTCTTCATATATAATTTTGAGTAGACTCTTTTGAGTAGAGTAGAGAGAAGACAGGATTACATTACAATCTGGGATGCATTCAGATGTTTGTTGTATAGCATCAAGATTTTTAAGATTTACAGGATAAGGAGAAAGGTTGATCGGTAGTATTCAGTAGTAGGGTAGTTATCTGGCAAGGTCTGGCCCTGTGTCACGCCGATGACATGTAAATGGGTGACGCATCGGTGCCAAGAGCAGGTCTAAACTTTATAAACCAGAAGCTCTCAGAAGCTAAACAGCACATAAGTGTTATCCATCATCACGGGAGCCCAGCTGAAAGAACTGTCTTTGAAAAGCGAAGAAAGCCTGCATGAAAAATGGAGCAGCGTAGGAAAAATGAGAGCGAAATGAGCATTTTGCGTGTGGGTAAATCAAACGTCATTCCATTTGAAGCACTGGGCTGCCTAAACGACACAGCCAGTCCATTTATTAGTCATGCTAGAAGAGCAGATTATTTTCCCCTTGTTCGTTATTTCACATCGTACTAATCTGAGTGTAATTTCCCCAGAACAGAGTCAGAACAGAGAGAGAAAAAGCACAAGGCTCATATTTGCCCTCATGACTGAATGCAAATTATTCTTGGCCATAAACCAGGAATGGCTAATGAGCAAACAGCACATGACATCATCCTGGCATTGTCAGAGAATTAACTTGATTAGAATAACCTTCCACTCTCACCTTGGCAAGGAATCCCACATTTCCACAAGATAGCTGTCAGAGGAGCTCCCGAGTCTTGTTCACCCCCCCCCCTTCCTCCTGTGCTGTGGTGTTTTTACTGTGGAATAAAATCACTTTGGGAGGGAAAGAAAAATGAACACCACTCTGTCATTTTGTTTGGTTCCATTGCATTTTTTGTTTAGCTTTCTGTGCATTGAGGGAGGGTCACAGGGTGTATTTGTCACTCTTGAGCTAGCACAGTTTCTTTTTGGCTGGGATGAATGAGGTTTGCCATCGGCCCTCTAAAAATAACATGCCTCTCCTGCCAAACTTCCTAGTTAATTAGCGAAGAATTTCACACGCCGCATAACATCAAAAAGGAAATGGAAAATCGACAAATTAAAGAGCGCTCAACATGGTGGGAGAGTTCAGTTGTGCTTGACATTTCCAGAGTACGCCGTAACTTGATTTAACTGCACAGGTATTAAATCGCTCTGTGTCGTATAGCCTCGAAGTCATAAATATTTACAGTGAATTCACTATTGCCATTTAGTTTCTTTTTGTTTACTAGCAAGCCCCCCATTACTGATTGTAACAGCTAATATAAGAGCAAAAAGAATGTGCTTAATTGAAGTTTAATGAAACCACAAATTGGAACCTAAGTAAGAGGCACGTTTTAACATTTTGTTTTGGTATTTCTTAAGAATGTCTAGATAGTGTTTAAAATTAAGATGAAATGGATGTGCTTAAACTTGATCAAACACTGTCTGGCGTCTTTAAGTGATGATTATTTTTCCTCTGCTTTAAATGAAGTGAAACACTCGTCACTGATAGTGTGCCATTCGCACTAATGCAGCTGAGCTCAAAGCAGTAACCGTTTAAATGCTTTCTCACAACAAACTAATTGCTGATGGAATGCATTTCTTAAGGAGCTTTACCATTGTTTTATTTAAAGTCTTTGATCACCTTGGTCATGTGCACTGGTTGGGAAATGAAAGTTTGACAGAAACTATTTATGATCTCATTAAGTAGCAGCCTCTTCTGCATTTTGCCTGCCAGAGAGCTCTGAACTTCAAACCTTTCTCCTACCAATGCACATGCTGTAACTCATCTGTCTAGGGAAGAGTGTCAAAATCAACAAAGCTTTCAGTGTTTGACTCCTGTCTTACCTGTCTGAGTATTACCTGAGCAGTCTGTATCCTCTGCTCTCAACCTCTACCCCCCTCCCCACATTTCACCCTCCATCCCTTTCAGCCAGGCTAAACTGTCACCGCATCAGCCACAGCAGTCTGGGGAGTTGAACTTGACTGGAACATATGTCTTCAATTTTAATAGCCCTCCGTTCCCCCAGATGGCCTGGAGGGGGGAAGGTTGCCTGAGAAGCGGCGTTTCATGTAAGAATAATTTGTGTTAAGTAGCTGGGCGATCGGTTTGTTACGCTAGAGCTGACAGTTTGTTTATGTTTCTTGAGGAGTATGATGGATGGGGCAAGAGTTGATGCTAATTAGGCTAAATTGTCACTAAGAATGCAGTGGGCCCACGCCACACTGCACAGGCCAGCTTCCATTGTTCTTGTCTCTTCGCACTTGGGGTGTAATTGAATGGAGCTTGGGCTCATTTATCACTGGAGTGAGCAGAAGGGACAGGAAGTAAGACTCTGAGGCAGTAGGTGCATGGATGACTGGGGGCAGGCCTGATTGGACAGAGTGACACTGATGTTTTTTTGATGGCCACTTCATAATGAAATAGTTTGTGAACTAGTTTGCTGAATAAAGCATTATTATAGTATATAAGGATCTCCTGGTCTAGTTTCTTTACCCTGACATTATATTTGTATTCTAATAAATAAGAAAACCACACAAATACTTTCAAAATGTAATTTTATTAAAAATGCTAGGCTAATGATTATTGTGAGATTTTAAGCTCTAAGCTTAGCCAACTCTTATCTGAAACTGTACAATACACTCTAATTTGATATCTATTATTTTTCAATCTATATACGTAAAATAACCATACATTTCTGTTATTGCTGTTTCTGGAGAAATGGCGCAGGCAAATTGCATTCAAATGGGTCAGATATGCTGTGTATCAAGGTTCAGAATTCAAGAGCATTGTCACATACAAAGTTATCCAGTGCATACAAGTTATATAGTGAAATGATAATCTTGCCAGCTCCTAGGCTGTGCAAGATGATACTATAAAATAAGAATAAATATGTAAAAGGGTAAAATAATAGTAATAAATAACAAATAAGAATGTGGTATAGTGTTCGATGAAAGTGACTGAGTGGTGCATGGATAGGTAGTAGATGAACAAAAGATAAATGCATGATACTGATTACTGATCATGATCATGACTATAAAGTGCAATCGGCATGTCCATGTTTAGAAACCTAATAGCCTGGAGATAGAAACCTCTCAGATATGGAGCCAGGAATCTGACAGGATTTCTGTCTACCTTAATAGCAGTGATAATATAGGTAGAAGTTCAGTGCATAAATATTCAAAAACTTTGTTTTTCTACGTGATGTCCTAGGTATTTTAATTGGTTTACTAACCAGTTCAATTTTTTATCTCAAGTGAATTTAATTTTTGCCTCAAGTGAAATCACCTAACTAACATAACTAAATAACATAACTCTTGTTCAATATTGATGATTGAGCAAGTGTTTGATGGTGTTTGTTTCCAGTTTGTATTGAATCAAAGGGATATATCATAGCTTCCAAGAATCAGCTGAACCAATTATATAACCTTTTTGTCTCTTTTTCAGTTTACTCTCAGCCCCTCAGCTGCCCTCACTAAGCCAGTGTGCGAGATGCTGAGGTCTAAATGGTTAAACAAAACAAAATGTTAATTTAATGTAAATAACTGACAGATTACTAGATTACTAATATAATCGATAGTGACTCCTGTAGCTGAGTCATGTGCGTATTTTATTTGGGCTTCTTGTGACATGCTACTCACAATATGTTAAGAAGCTTTCATCACTTGTCCTACTCCCTTGGCATCAACTAAACTTTCATACTGTTCATTTTTTCCTTCTGATTCGCAGTGCATTGCTGGTGGCATCCGTTCTATCAGTGTCGCTCACCTTAATTTGTTTTCACTCATTTCCCCCCTCGTTTATTTTCCCTGGTCTGCTGTTTTTCCTGCTGCAGGAAAGTGAGGAAATGACTTTCTCAAATGCTTCGACCTGTAGCCTGTAGGCCGCCAGGCCTGGACCTTACCCTCCAATCACTGACTCCATATACACTCGCTCCTGGTGTCCACTCTAATGACCTGCAATAAGATAAAAACATATCTTATTATAAGGGAGACTGGAGTCTCTCCTGTTTTCTTTCACGGCTTTAAGATATGCTCATGGCATCTCTGTGTTGAGTTACAAAACATAGAGCCTAGCAGTGTCCAACACGCTTGACCCACTCAACCTGCTCGCCCTTGAGAAACATGGAGCTTGGCAAAGTGTATAACACGCTGTGAGAAGGAGCACAGTACAAGCCAGCTGTTAGCTATTAGCCTTAAACATATACAGATAGCATACAACAGTATCTGCAGACAGCAGCACTGAGATGATTCTGAATGGCTGTGTTGGATGATGACAGAGAGCAGAGCAGAAGGAGAATGCTGAGGTTTGACGTCATATTAATTCACTGATATTGTTCTGGATGTCCATGATTGGGCACCTCTCTTACTGTCAGGGCACTTTCGTACCAGACTAATGTTTCTTTTCACTTTGAGGTCTTGGTCAAAGTGGAGGAAGCTCAGGGCAAAGATATGTTCTCACAATTTGTCAGATTAGCATCTCCCTTTAATTTCCATCTCTCAAGCAGTGCTTCTTAAAAGATATATGGATATTATAGCAGTAAGCAAGCTATTGCTGCCTTCTTCTTGGTTTTGTGGGCACAATGTACCCCCTTACTATTTTACCCAGTTCCAGGTTTACCTGGAGTTTGTGATGTAGTCATCCTATTTAGACAGTGCTGATCATGATTGTGTGCTGGAGTGAGCAGCTCTGTGATGGTTGTGGTTTAAGTTGGGGGGAGGTCGGAGGAGGAAGTGAGTTGTGCTTGGATGGGCGAGAGTGAAACTTGAGCATGATTGAGTTAGGGAAAGGAGAAGAAACCCTCAGGCTCCGGGTTTTGTGTGTGCATGTGTGTGTGTGTGCCTGTGTACATGTGCGTGTGTGTCTGTGTGTGTATACAGGAGTCTTGTCATGCTACCTTTTAAACTTGAGGAGACAGACGCACAAATTGCAATGGGACTTTTGTGAATGTCAAGGATAGTCTGTCTGTGTCATGCAATACATGAAGGGTGTGTGTGTGTGTGTGTGTGTGTGTGTGTGTGTGTGTGTGCGTGTGTTAGAAGTGTGTGATGTGGGAAAAATATAATGCCATGATATTAAATGAAATATTCAGTGTGTTGCAATATATATATTTTTTTCTGACATTTGGAAAAGTCAAATAGTTGGAAAAGACAAAAAACTTTGTTACTAAACATTGAGAACAAATAACTTTTATTCAGTGTTTTGTAATGAAATATGCCACTGGTCAGTGTTCTTTAAAAACTGACATACAGTATGATCAGAAACGCATATTGAGACATTTTCGCATAATTATTATTACAATAACAATAAAGACTGTCATGTTGATCAGCTTTTGTGCGTGTGTGTCTGTGTGTTTGTGACAGTGATGTGCACACTAATAATTTTGTGTTTGCATGAATTTTAATGAAAACGTTAGCAGGAGGCAACCCAGGACAGATAATCTTAACTTGTTCATCTTTGTCTATGTGTTTTAGCGTATCAAATTGTGCTGCAGGTCATTTGGAAGCTACTTATAAAACTGACCCTTGCTGTCAAAGGAGTTTCTTTTACTTTTTTTGTCTTTGTTTTTGTTTGTTTGTTTTTTTCTTAACCGTAAGGAGTATGTTACTGCTTTTCGCTCTGCCATTCTGGGTCTTTTGATTCAGCACAGCATGTGAGGTGCTTTTTAAACTGTGGGAAAAAACGTCTTGAGCGAAAAGCAGAGTGGAGGCGCTGCTCGGAGCAGCACCAGCGTTAAGCAAAAGCAGATGTTATAAAGTTTACAGAAATCAGAACATTATTTTCCTGTTTCCATCGCATTCTTCTAAACACTTAGTGAACAAGCTTTGAAGTCACCCAAGAAATCTAGTCTGCGGAGGAACGATAGGATCTCCTAAAGCAACAGAGTGAAGGAGGGGACGAAGGACGACGAGGGCCCACCTCTCTGCTAGCATCGCTCTGTCAGAATCGGTTTAACATTGACATAGACAGAGCTGTTCAGGGCCGTGCAGGCTGCCTCCCACACATCGGCACTGCTGTGGTCCTGTGAGTGTGTGTGTGAGAAAGCGAGGGAGAGATCAGTGAGAATGATAAGCTCCAAATCGAAAGATAAGCGCACTTCAAGCAGTGGTTGGAAGGCTTGTGCAGTTTATTCCTGTTTTGCAGGCAGACATCAGAGTGTATATATAATCCAAGTCCAGTACTGACTAACATGAATCATAACAGTAATGTGGTAAGCATTTGGTACATTAGTTGAACGCACGATTTTATGACTAACAGGACCTTTCTCCATTGTTAGACCTGCTTTTGTGTGAGAGGAAGGCGAATGGATGAAAGTGTCCTTTTTTTATCTCTAATGCGAAGCATGTTTAAGGGCCTTTAAGTCGTTCTTGCAACGTCAAAATTCACTTTGCATGCACTTGCTTTTGATTTAACTGTGCAAATCACTCGTTACCTTGAATTTTGGGGGGGGAGAGAGAACACACACGTGTGTTTTTCCGCTCTGTGTCTTTGTGGGCGAGCTCTGGGTCCTCTCAGCGCTTGTAGTGCAGTGATTTACTGTGGCGTGGGAAAGCTACAGATGGCCCTGTTGTCTCGGCTGTGAGGATGTCCAAAAATTCTTGAATTCCATGCAGCCTGCTTAATTAGAATATTGTTTCTGTTTTCTATATTTTTTATGATGTTGCGTGTTATCTGTGAATTTACTGTCTTTTTCTGCAATCATGTTTGTTTGGGGCAATGGAATGCATGGACTCTTCCCCTTTTTGATTGAAGTTTCTCTTTTGTGGTTAGTGAGTTGGTGGTTAGAGGTAAGTTCCCTTTTTAGGGGGTATTGTTGCTTTTACAGAGCAACATCTTGTATTTTGTGCACTTTCTTCACTTCTTACTTTTTCTTCCTCATCAGCAACAATCTAATCGTGCAAACCTATGTCTTCAAGAGGAGCTCATGAAATAATGAGGTGCTTTTATCCTGTATCCTGTGAAAGAGCGGCTGGAATCTCACATGGTTCAATTAGTGCTGCAAGTCATTAACAGGGAGGCAAAATGGGGATCCCTGTGTGTGTGTGTGGTAGAGCCTCAGAAGGTTGTGGAAAGAGAGATGATGTAGAAAAAGGGGCCTGCAGGCATTTCCGCCATGGAGAGCTTCTCCTGATGTGTTTGGATTGCTTCTCCACGCGCGTCAGCCTGTTATCATTGGCTGGGAGGCTGGTGATGCTGCTCCACTGGAAAAGCTCTGGTGTGAATTTTACTGGAGGACAGGGAGCACAGACCATAAACCATGCCTCAGTTTTCCGTCCTAAGTCCAGACAGCCTGCTGCATCTCTCACTTTTCCTTCAGCCATCTCTTCAGCCTGTGTGCTGCAGGAGTGAGAAGGAAAGAGAGAGAGGGAGAGAGAGAGTATGGGTGTGAATGAAGCTAAAGAGCAGGGGGGGATCCTACCTCACACATGTGGATCCTGGTCTGTATTTTGACTGCAAGCACCATAAAACATGTTCCTCCATGCTGGTGGCTCATGACATCATGACCCAAATATGTTTTGAGTGCGATCCGTTAATGGCCCGGTGTAAACGGCCAGTGGGGGAATCGCAGGGGAAGATAAAACAACAGCCTGCCTCTGGCTCCTCCGGCCTGCGCTCCTCAATGCCTCCCCTAACGCCTCAGCATTAGGCCTCCAGATGCACTGGCCACCGTGAGTGCTCATCCATCTCTCCAGCTTTCACTTTTTCTCACTTATCCCAGTCTGCAAACTCTGAAGCAGGTCAGCAAGTGTTGGAGGCTTGGCTACAATAAGTATTTTAATATTTAAAATAATTTGACAGAAATTACATTGTACACTAGACCAGAGGTCCCCAACCTCCGGGCCCAGACCGGTATTGGTCCGTGAGTCATTTGGTACCGGGCCGCACAGAAAGACAGAATAAAAATATTTTATTAATTATCAGAGTCTGAAAGATCTTTTATTTTGAAAAACACGCTCGTTTCAGCCATGTGATAGGTACATCAAAAAATTTGCCCTCAAGGTAGCAAAAATGAGGAAAAAACATACTTTGTTTTTAGTTGTATCTATTCTGGTCCGTGAAAATTTTGTTTTACATGAAACTAGTCCGTGGCGCAAAAAAGTGGGGGTTGCTGTACTATCAATAATCAATAATTCAAAAATAGTTCACTAAAAATGAACTGTAAAAATATTTTTTAAAGTGCAGTTTTAGCCCGTTATTCTTAAAATTCAAACTGTAGAAGAATATGGAAAACTTTTCTTTAAAGACAAACCAGGTGTACCAAACTCATCATTAAAGGACAGGTCCTTATATAAATCAACTATCTCTGCAATTATTTGTGACATGCTGTGACAGTAATTACAAAACCTGTACCTACTCATACCAAATAAAAAAAAAAATTCATAGCCAGCATTAACTTTTTTTCCATCAATTTGTTCTTCAGTAGCACTTCTGAGGAAACAGACAGGATAACCTTTGTTCACTATCAGTGAACCTTGGCTGCTCACCGGGTATCCTTCCATCACTTTTGGTAGTTACTAATCAGTACATACTTGGAGCACTGCACACGACCTGTAATTCTGGCTCTGACCCAGTCGTCTAGCCAGCAAAGTTTACACCATGTCAAAATTGCTCAGATCGTTAAGACACATCAGCTTAATCAATGTTATTCTCTTCACTTGCTAATTATTTTACTGTTGTGGTTACCCTCCTCCACTGCTGTGTGTGAAATTTTGACAGAAGTATATATATACTATACATATACTTTATGCCATTTATACTTCTCAAAATTGATAAAATGTCTAAAATGTAGCAGAAAAACATGTGCGTAGATATTTTGTATGTATCTTTGTGATTTCATGATGAACTGCATTGTGTGCTGAAGTGTCAATGAGTGTGAAGGTTTTGTGTGCCACTCATGTAAGCTAGACAATGTAAATTAAATTGAAAATGTATTCAGTTTACTTGAAGTGGCTGAACACAGTGGTGGCAAATACAGATAGAGTTGCTTCCTCCTTGGGTGACGCAGCATTCTGCAGCCCTCCCAGCATGTGCAGGGCTGTTAGCATGGCTCAGAGCCAGTTTGCCTTGGTGGGAGTAGGTGGCAGGGTCGGGTATCTACTCTGACCAGAGGCCAGAGGTCAGCATCATTGGTGAGGTCAGAAGGAGGAAGAAGCTTCCGCTGCCTGCTGGCTCTGGGTGTGAAGGAGGGGAAAACTGAAGGGTGAAAGATGGCCCTGGAGAACCTGAGCCAAGCCGTGAAAGTTTAAACAAATATGAAGGGAGAGAGTCACCCTGGTGGTCCTGCACTGTTCCCCCAGCTGATGTTTTCTCTTTGGAGTAGCCTTGTTTTGAGAGCCAGAGATAGAGCCCCCTCAGTGCCAGCGTGAGCCGTAATGAGTGACTCATCATCCTCATGCTGTACTAGAGCAACATTACTGATCTAAGGCACATTTGTTACAAACACACCTGCATTTACCACCATGTGAGAACATTTCTCTTGTAAACATTGCCTTATACTATTTGGCATATGCTTTAAAAATGTGACTTTTTTTTGCTAGATGCCTTGTGCAAATTTATACCAGGGCTAATATTAAATATGCCATCTTAGAGGGTGGCATGAGTGGTATGTGTATGATAGCTATGTGTGTTTGTGTTCTGCACAGTATGTGTTCTATGAGAGCCATGTGTAACTAATTTTTGGGTTTTAAAGAGCAGACACTAGATGCTGATAAACAGACCAGTGAGAGGAAAGAACATGTGATTTGTAGCTTTAATTTTGGAAAGTTACTGATAAAGATGGCCTGGTACAGTACAAATTATGAATGCC
This sequence comes from Brachyalestes nurse, assembly GCA_037974405.1. NCBI lineage: Eukaryota > Metazoa > Chordata > Actinopteri > Characiformes > Alestidae > Brachyalestes > Brachyalestes nurse. The sequence continues at coordinate 44,166,137 of JBBPCY010000001.1, forward strand.
ATTAATATCCAGTTATATGCAGCTGAAAACTATAATAAGTGCTGAAGCTGTCTTCATTCATATTGTGACTGGCTGTTAGTGTTTAATCATTAATTGTAGTCACATTTAGCAAATGTATCCGTTACTCATTAGAGCTGTAATTTCCTTGACAGCACTGTTTATATATTGGAATGCAGCACACCTACTGTTAAACAGAACACGTCATATCTCAACAAAATTCAATTCAGCATACATTCCTTAAAAACTAAGCACACAAACAAATTGTGTGCATCACGTGGATAGGAGGTGTAGAGAATGGGACAGTCATGGAGGAGCTGTGAACCAAGGTTTATTGCAGAAAACAGGAAGAAATATGGGGGAATATGGCCCAATGGCTGATGCCAGGAACCACACAGGCTTGAACAGGCAGATTACAATTCTTTCTGAAAGCACAGACAGGAAATACAGGTTTACTAAGACACTTACACAGGACTAGTGGAATGTCCAAACACCTCACCGACATGTGGACTTACACCAAAAAGCCACCCAGGGGGCCATAAGCTCACAGATGGGCAGGGTCATGAATCCCTCAGGAGGCGCCCGTCTGTTGAGAGGGCCCAGCAACCACGCGTGGCTCCTAACAAGGCCCCCATCTTTGGCTGCAACCACCCCACCTGATGAGGCCTACCAAGTGAGGAGGCCCCACAACCACACAGACCTTTTACTATTACATTCATTTGGCAGATTCTTCAATTCAAGGTGACTTACAATATGAGGAAACATTCAAGTTTCAGAACAGTGTGAGAACCAGAGGAGTGCTAAATACTAAGTGCTAAATCTTTATGTAAGAGTAATGCAAGAAGGAGAGGAGATGTTCTCTGAGCAGATGAGTCTTCAGTTGGTTTTTAAAGATTCTGCTGCTCTTTTTGGCTTAACCAGCTAATTCCACCAGGGGGGAACCACAATAGAAAAGAGTCTAGACTGGGTTTGCCTTGTGCATAGGGATGGTAGGATTTACTGTAGAGACAGGCCTCTTGCTTCCGATGAAAGAGGCATGCACACCATGTAAACCCACAGCTCGAGGCAGCCACAAGCATGTAAGGGTAGGTCCTGAGCAGCAAGGCCGACATGAACCAGAACACTGGGACCAGGAAGGAGCAGATATAAACAGCAGAGAGACCTAGGACACACAGGGGAGCACAAGCCATTCAATAGCTGAAAACCAGGAAGGCATAAACAGATAAACACAACAATAACATCAGGGAAGGACTGGAAGGGCAGAAGAATGCGTAGCATTATGGTTGACTCATATCTGCATGATTGTGGAGGCAGCTTAAATAAAAGGACAAATAAAGGCCAGTTGAGACTAACCATGGGACAAACCAAAGGGAGGATTAAGACTGGTGGTACTCAGAAGTGTCAAAATAAAAGTCCCATGAAGCCTGAGAAAATGGGGCAGGATGTTACAATAATTCATTAAGTAATTGTCCATATTTTTATTTGATCACTTAGTTGCATACTTATTTGTCAGCACAAATATTGTAACATTTATTGAAGTAATGAAAATTGTTTAAGGTAGCACTATTAATCTCTGAAGGGAATTATACATACAAATTAAAAGCCAAACACATATAAAAGTAATACTCCTAATAAATAATTACAAAATAGAACATAATAAACATATAATATTGTTATATTGTTTACTTCCCAAATCCATTGCGTGCAGTAACTAAATAGAACCACAGTTTAGTTACATCACCATGTTCCCACAGTTTTCCTTTGAAATGCTTTGCCAACCCGTTACTGCAGCCCGTAAATAGAAAATATGTTTCAATAAACTTCTGAAGTCATTCTGTTATGGCCATGTTTAGCTATGACCAGTAACAATGCTTGCAGTGGTTACAGAGACTACTATGTTTCCCTAACACATGACATTTCTTTCTGTAGTTACTGTGAATTAGGAAAAGTGTTCTTCTATATTGATATTATGAAATAGTTTTCCAGACATGTGCATGCTTGTTTCTTCCTTATGACCCAACAGAATTTGGTTTTGATGTTGCTGAAAGGTTCACAGTAGCCTTTCTGCTACTAATGTGAACCCAGGAGTTTGTTGGCCATTTTAATAATATTTTGGAGGTTTTCTCTATAGCTCTAGTATGCTTGTGTATCAGTTGCAGATTTCTTCTCTCAGCTGACCTGTACATTGATTATTAAATAGACCAGTCTGTTTTTTTCTTATTTAATATATATAATGAAATTGCTGCCTTTGCCATGCCAAACGTGCTTGTTATGGTTTTGAAAAGTCTTTTTTGTTCCGTTTCCAAGTCCTCCTATTGTTTCATGCATACCAACACCAAAGAAGCCTGATGAGGTCAGAGGGTTCAGTGTGGTTAAAGAGATATGCAGTTAATAATTATGTTATTACATAAACTTACCCCAAACTGGGACAATTAACACAAATATGTTGTTATTGTAAAATAGTATTAAACATTTTGTCATTTTGCTTCTTTTCTTTTTTTTTAATATAAGCAATGTTTATCATTGTCATATTGTATGTCACGAAATTGTGTCAACTGTCTATAAAAAATAAGTCAAAGTGATGGAACTGATACTGGTTAAAGGCTTTATGCACTCTGGAGTGTCTGAGCATCTGGCAGAAAGAAGGATTTGATTAAGATGTAGTAGTCCATCCCCTGTGTCTGCCAATGAGTAGTGGCTAGAACTGAAGCAGTTCTAATGCAGGTCCCTGGGGAGACGATGAAACTTTAGCTCTAAATCTGCACAGTTTATGTAGGGAGAGGAGGATGGAAGAATAACAGAATGTGCACTTTGTTCACCCCAGCCTGCTGTAAAAAAATAAAGAATTAAACAGTGAGGGACAGCTTAACTCTTGGTCGTAAATAAATGTTTGCATCTCGTTTTCACTTTCTCCCTCAGATATCATATGGGACTCCCTTTTGTTCCTGCTTAAAGGTTCCTAGACTTAACATTCATGTGATGTGGTCATGTGTGCTTGCAGCCATGCATCTAAACATCCCCTGTACACATACACATGCACAATAGTGTTTTGTGCGAGTGAGAGATTTGTATGCGCTATCTTGTTTCCAGCCTGTAGGAGCGTCTCTTCCCAAACCGCAGCGGGGTAATAATCACTTAACCCAAATCAGAGGCAATCAGAGCCTGGCCTGCAGCTGGGAGCAGCACAGAGCCTCAGCAGAGGCTCAAGACGTTCAAGAAGTATTTTACTTTACTGTAGCCCTGCACATTTTCAGAAGATTCAACAAATTAGTGATTCATTTCTTGTGACTTATTCCTCTGTCCATCAATACTGTGAAACAAGAGCAACACTTGTTTCTGTATAAGATATAGTTCTTTTAAAGTAGTAGACATATCAAACAACGCAACAACTCAAAATGGTTGTGGGATATAGGCATGCAGTTTGCACTTCATATGCCACATGTTTTAGCTCTTGGCAATCTCATCTCTTGTGTCTACATTCAGAGACAGGTTGTTGGTTAGCTGTGGTACCTCCTTTGTGTATCCAACCTTGATGTCCCTACTGACCAAATCCACCATGGTCATGTCACCAGTGAGCTTGGTGTGATATGAGCTGTGCATTACTGTGCAGTTGTGGATCTAAGACTGATGTGTCCCAGTAACAAAGTCCAGGGTCCAGTGTGGTAGAGTGGTATTCCAGCCCAGCAGTCTCAACTTTTCTATCAGTTGTGTACGAATGAAGGTGCTGAATTCTGTCTATGAACAGCATTCTCACATAAGTGTTCTTTTTGTCCAGATGGGAGAGGGCCAGGTGAAGGGTGGTGGTGAGGGCATTATCCATTGATCAGCTGGGACAATATGTGATTTGTATTTGTCTCATGATGAGCCTCTCAAAGCACTTGATGATGGAGTAAGTGTGACAGAATGATAGTCCTTGAGGCAGGAAACTGCCTTCTTGGGCACAGGTATTGTTAGTGGTGCTTAGAGAGATCTTGAAGGTATATTTGGTCTGCCAGCTGGTCTGCACCTCCTCTAAGTACTCGGCTACAAACGTTGTCTGATCTGGCAGCTTTTGTGGGCTACCTCTGAGCAGAGTTCTCCTCACCATGGTCAGGCAAAACACCTGATGACTGGGGACAGAGGACACTGCATTGTCATTTCGGGCCTTAAACCATGCATAGAAGTGATTTTAGCACATCTTGAAGGAGGTGCATCTGGGTGTGAGTTCTGAAGCCCACTTACAACTCTGTAAAGTTTGCCCAGTGTGTTGTTTGTGTTAGCACTGGGTGGAATGTACACCGCGACTAAGTGCACTGCAGTGAATTCATATGGTAATTGAAATGGTTTACATCTGACAGTCACAAACTCCAGCAGCATTTAGCTAGACACTAGTACAGCACTCAAACACCATTCAGTGTTGATATAGACATGCAAGCTCCCAACTTCAGTCTTACCAGACATAGCTGCGTTTCTGTTGGGTTGAAACGCTAATAACCCTTCCAGTTGTATTGCCGCCTCTGAAACATTGTTGCCGCTTAAACCAAACAAAAAAGCAACGAACTCTGAACTGAAGCTGGGTAGTTCTCTGGAGGTCTGGTGTAGCCTAGTTTATTGTATAGGGCGCAACCATTAGTAAGTAGATTGGATGGGATAGCTGGCCAGCTAGCGTCAGCCCACTTGCCATTATTTAACTTCCTTGTGCACTACTTGCAATGTTCCTTTCCCCAAAAAAACTTAAACTTCGTAATTATTGGCTAGTGCAGTTAAAATAAAGTTACTCTTTAAATGTTCTTTTTTATAAACAGAAAACAGAAAACACAAACAGTTATTAGTCAAATACAGCACTCCCAGTTTATCAAGTATTTTGGTTTAGTTTAAGTATTTTTGAACACAGAAAAACTAGTCAATTACAGTTTGTTAAACCCCTGCAGCTTTGAGTCTGTAGTTCACCATCTGATCTCTGTGTGGAGTGGTTGTCTGATGTGTGATGTGTAGCCATGATAGTGTGCTCTGTGTGGCAACAGAGCATGGACCCTGAGGTGAAGCTCCTCCACAGCCAAGACCTCCAGAATATCAGCCTCAGTCTGATCCCGAGCCCTTCCGCCTGTCCCACTTATCTAAACCCCCTCGCTCCTTAGCAGCCCGCCTGCTCTTAATCAACTGGAGATTACAGCAATAAGATATCGAGGCTAAATCTGGGCGATTTCGTGTGTGTGTTACAGAGAGAGAGCAAGGGTGTCTGGGTTCTCTCTCTCTCTCACTTGTTCTCTCTTTCTTTCTCTCTCTCTCTCTCTCTCTTTCTCTTTGCATCTTTGCCTGCATTGCACTCTTGTTCTGAGGCCATTCATTGCTGCTGCTCATACCCTTCCTCACAGCATCTGCCATTCATTTAGAGTGGAAGACAAACACACTGATGAAAATGCCGAAGACCGCAGCCTTACCCCTCCTCTCTCTCTCTTTCTCTCTCTCTCTCTCTCTCTCTCTCTCTCCCCCTTTCTCTTTCTTTCTCTCTCTAGGAGGGAGAGCACGACAGGCATTTCCACTCGTTTGTATATATTTAGAACATTATATGTCGCACTGCAGATGGGCCACATTTTAAAATTAAATATAGAGAATTTAATTTTACGTTGTTTAAACACAAGCTCATGAGATTGTGGAGGTTAGTCCTTAACTTGTGTTCTGGAGTTAGTGCCCTGGGTGCGTGTGTGTGTGTGTGTGTGTGTGTGTAGGGGGGGTGTCTCCATGTGTGTGCACGCATACTCGTGCAGTACATCTGTACATGTGCATGTGTGCACTTAAATGGTTTAGGTTTTTATAGGCTGTGATTCTGACTCTGATAATGGATCTTAACTCTGATATAGTATGTAGTGCAATGCTGAAACAAATCTGATTTTTCCAGAAACCGTTAGAGCGGGCCACACATGAGTGACTCATTTCTAAGATTCAGTTCACATGGTTACAAAGCCCAACCAAAAGAACAGTTGTTGGCTTGTAGAATATTGTGAGAAAACATCTGAGTCTTTATTTTCACATTGATTGCAATTTATTAATGTCCTCCCCATACCCTAATTAACCTCGAGAACAGAATCTCACACACATTCTCTCACAGCCATGGATATAGCCACACGCACACACACTTTTCTTTCTGTTTTTAAGATAACTTATTAGCCACTGTGTCTTCTTTTGATTTAGACACATACATCAATTTTCATGCAGTTGCTTTAGTTCTTTTGTGATTAAGTGAAAGTCTTCAAGCCAAAGAAAATAGCAAGGGAGGTGTGTGTGTGTATGTGTGTGTGTCTTTGTGCGTTGTTTAACAATAAGGCGTTGAAGTAGAACAACACATAGATCAGTGGGGGACACCTGCTCCCCCTACTCAGTGACCCGGAACCCCCAAATCCTCTCACACACTCACTAATGGCTAACTAATAGAGGAGGACACACCCCCACTCTCATCTCCCTCTCCTCTCTCTTGCTCTGTCTCGGTCTCACTCTCTCTCGCACCTTCTTTCTTTTCCTTTGTCTCTTCCCCCATCTTGCACTCTCTCTATCTGTTCTGCTCTCTCTCTCTCTCTCTCTCTCTCTCTCCCGCTCTCTCTCTCTCTCTCTTGCTCTCATTCTGTCTTTCTCTCTCTCACTCATCTGAAGGCCATGTGTTGCTGTTAGACTTGTATGAGGTATTTTTGATAAGATAATGGTCTGGGCTAAGCTGCGGGTGCTCAGAGACTCCTGACCCTTAAATGGGTGCTGAGTGGAGCTGTGCTGTGCTTTCATTCGCTCTGGACTGCCCGGACGTGCTCATGCACTGTTGACTTAAGCGTTACGCCTCGGCCATCAATCATCAGGCCGGTGACGTGCGCGGCAGCTAAAACCCGCCGCCACTTTATCTGCCAGCAACCCCTCTCCACAGCCTCTGCATGTAGCGACCAGCTCCCTCCAGGAGCACCAATGAAAACAACCCTACTTTCTCTGTCTCTCTCTCTCTCTCTCTCTCACACACACACACACCACACACACACACACACGCACCTCGGACATACACACACGCATAGACTTAATAGACACAACCCCCTCCCCACAAACTCCTTCAAAGACAAAAAAATGACTCCTAAATCCTTCCTTTCCATTTTTTTCCCAGACCGCCGAGTCATTTGGAAGAGGTTTTTGCAATTATATTTAATCATATACCGCCGTCCCAATCAGCAAGAGCGGGAGTGATCACATTTGCATGGGTTTCAGGTTCTTCCCTTCACGTCAGAGTGCTCAGCTCTGCCCAGCAGTCGTAGGGGCACACAAGACCACCTGGGTGAACCCATTTCATTGAGTCGTTCACTCTTTCCATTCCTCTTCTCCCGGACGATGGAAAAGCTACATCAAGCTGCATCAAATGTTCAGTGTTGATGTGGAGCTGTTTTAGTCCTGTTTGAAGTTTTACTTTTTTGTTTCCCTTGCTTTTTTGGGTTCTTCTAAGGTTTATGAAGCAGGTGGACAGTTTCTCTTTGCGTGATAATGCGTGCTTTTGTGTGTACAGACTTAATTTGTGTGTATGTGTGATTGTGTGCGTGTGTATGTGTGTGCGCGTGAGAGCGTGAATGTGCTGAGTGTCTGCTATGTAGGATTAATGTATTAACTCACTCATGCTCATCCAGCATACAGCGGCTAACCAGCCCACCCAGTCTGTGTAATCCTTCATTTTTCTTTCTTCTGTGCAGCGTACAGATGTGTGCCCCTGTGTATGTGAGTTTGCGCCTTTGTGTATGTGTCTGTGTTGTAGGGGCATGCGTTTGTGTGTGGGCCTGTTACTTGTGTATGTGTGTGTGTGGGGGGGGTGTATATGTGAGAGAGAGAGAGAGTAAAGGTCCCTCTGCTCCTCTCATTTTCCCTGGTGAAAGGCTGCATTATAAGGCATTTCCATGACTTCAAGCCAATCCCTTGTTGCCATCTTCCTAGCTTGTGCACCCGCTTGCGCGCACACGCACACACACTCACACATTCTAACTGCTTTCCGTGTCCTGCAGCCAGGGCCCGCCTCTGCGGCCTGCCTCGCAGCGCTTGTTTAGACAACAGTGCCGCACATGTTGGCTGAAATACGGCCGCTCTCCTCGTTTGCTCGGGTGAATTAAGCTATGGCATGTGTGCTTAAACCCAGACAGCTCGCTGATTTAGCCCTGGATTCGAATGATTGATTTAAGAGCCCGGCAGCCCGCACTTGTTGAAGCTATGACCTCTTAGGGCCTTGGTAGGTCTTGGTGATGGGAAGCAAAAAGGGGAGGGAATTTTCAGCCAGAAACACGCCTGCCTCCTCACAGGTTGTTGTACTTACTTGATCTGGAATATTTGATTCCAGAAGTATGTTTTATGTGTATGCCTCTTTTCCCCTAATCACATCAGAGATGGAGTTTTGATGTGATTTATTGATTGTCATTACATTTTGAATTATTGGGGTGACCTTGTTTATGATGGTGCAAAACAACAGCCCTTTTCTGTGTAGCCTAGTATGAAATCGAGAGAGGGAAGTGTGAAAAGAAATAGTTTTGTCTATGAGGCTGATATATTTGTGTTTTATGAGCTGTCTAATTATTAAATGTTTTGGGGGTGGGCTTAGCTGGGACAGAACATTCCATCACAGTTAATGTCTCCCTCTCGTCCCCACTCTCTCTCCCTCTCGCTCTATTCCTCTTTGATAATATGTTTCCTTATGAGCCCATAAAACGCCTGTTTTTGGCTACACAGCACCTTTCTCCCCTTTTGCCATGTTTCATAACATGCCTCTGCTGATCTGCCCTGCGTTTTAGAATTAAATTCCTTTAATCTGCATTTTGTAATCCTAGGCTTCATTTGTGGCTGGGATACCATTTAAAATACTTCACTTTGTAAACTGGAATTTGGATTATTTATTTAGACTGTTTATTCTATTTACTGTCATTTACATTAAGCGATAAAAAATGATTCACTTAAAAATACAGTGGCAGTCCATGGGTTGGGGGGGGGG
>JBBPCY010000001.1:44189612-44218098 GCA_037974405.1 Brachyalestes nurse
CACACATGACTTCTCTGCACATGCCTAATAACAACTATTTGACTATATCTTGCTGCCTTTGATGAGCTGCAGACCTATCAAATTTCAGACTAGGCAAGGTTGAAGCTTGCTAAATGATATACCCTATTAGCTACATCATGCACTCGAGGGCACCTTCTTTGGAAGCAGAGATGTAAATGTGAGTGATAGCTGTGCACATGGCAACCTGTAGCACCAGGAAAAGCTACTTTGGCTGCTTTACATTGCTCAGCCTTATCTGACCTTTGAGGTTCTGTTAGTGAGGGCTGAACAACAGAGGCTGTTGAGCCTTGACGCCAGACACAGATCCTAAAAAGAAAAACCACATTTTTTATCTCCCCCAGAATCTTAGCCTCAGGAAATAAACATGTGTATGACATACAGATACAGGGCATACTAGAGTTAGTTGTAAGTGTATTGCCGCATCCTTATTGCCTGTAGTGGTTTTATATTTTATCAGTAGTTTCATGCATTTTTATTGTTCTTTAATGATGTAGCTCACCTGAAATGTTTCAGATCGCTTGCATGTGTACTCATTTGTGTTATCCCTGTACTAATGTGTTCAGAGGGGCTTTTCCCTCACTTTAAAATTCTTCTGATTTAGTCATTCAGGAACAGAGAGAGCCAGCAACAATTGCCAAGGCTTCATTTGGTTATAAGTTTTCCAGTGAATGAGTGAGGATTCTGTAGAGCGTGAGGGCTTGTTTTTTGTCAGTATCAGTTACATCAGTTAGATTTGCATAATGTAATCCTCTACCTTTCTCCTTTCTCACTCATCCGCTTCTATGTGGTTGGTTCTGCATTTGGGTCTTATCCTACGAATCATCTATACAGGCCTGTGGACTAGTTAATGTCCTGGAGTATCAAAGCTAGTTCAAGTCAAGAGGACTTCTGAATTACCCGAATAGTTACATCATGTGTGTAGGGTAGTTATATTTCACTGCTTTTGGGTTACTTGTTTTAGTCATGCCTGATATATGGATTACAATTTGTTTTTGTCTCATTTGTCATTATGATAAGAATAATATTATAAGAAGGTGTACTTGATGTAAAGTATAGTTGTCTGAGGTTAGCTGCTGTGGTTGGAGCTTGAGTGCTGTTTTGTGACTGAAGAGCCCAGCAAAAGCAGTTGGACATATGTGCTGTGCCAAAGAAAAACAGGAAAGCTGTGATACCATAAAAATATTAAGGTATTTTGTAACTAAGATTTTATTTTTTTATAAGGGTTATTCTTTTTTGGGTGAGATACCTTTTTGTCTAAAATTGAATGGTAATGTATCTTAAAGGGGAGTGGGTATTCAACAGGAAATAAGTCTCGGTGATGAATCATCAGAACACGGTGAAATTAAGAAAGATAGAGAAGAACGCATTAATCTGATTGACTGACATGTGAAATCTTTCTCATAAATAAATGTTTTATCACTCAACAGTATTCAGAAAACCTCATGCAACTGAATAAATGTAAAATGTACCTAGCTACTACACACTAATCACTCAATGGTGGAGGTACTTAAGGCTGATTTATTCTCTGAAAGACCTAATGACAGGTTAACGATAATGATCTGTATAGTTTAAAAACAAACACCACCTGCTTTTTGGATCTATTTATAACTTTTTCCATTTTATAACAGTTTGTAAAAAAAGACCTCAGATATTATAAGTTAGTGCTGAATGACAAATTGTTTATGATGGTACACTGTAATATAGATTTGAGTTTCAGGGTATTTTGTTCTCTGTTTTGTGCATTTTACTTATTATGCTAGGAAATTGCAGTTAACTGCAATACGTGCAATTTACTGAGAGCTTCAGATTGTTTACTTAGATAGGAAGGTAAATAAACCAGTTATTAATAAAAATGAATCATTTCTAAATAGGTTCCCATTTGGATTCAGTTTGCGCCCATTAAATGTTTATAGTACTGTGTACTGTATCAGGATTGTCAGAGATTTATTTCCAGTACACAGGAAGCATCAGCATATTTGCCTCAGATGTGTTGGGAGTCAAGACAAAACAAAAATGTGAACCTGCTTGGAGGTTTTCTAAAACGGATGTGCATTATATTAATCTACCTATTATTTAATATCTTAAACATTATATTAATTTTCTTTATCACACCCCTACCCTTTATCACACTCCTCCCTTATATCTTTTTACTGTGTGAACCTCAAACATAGAAACAATAATCAGTATTAAAGCTTTATTACTCAGCTTAATTTTTTTTTCTTTCTTGCTTAGCAGTTAAGAGGAGTGATCCGCGAGTAGAAATGAGCAGTGGCATAAATCACTGCTCCTAATGGCTGCCTGTCTCTCCATTAATGAACTTCTTTCCCCTGTGAAAGCCTTTAATTGCCCTCTAGTATCCCTTTCTGTGTGTGTGCCTTCCTCTTGAAATGTGTTTTTTATACCTTTGTCCCCCAAATTAACTTTATTTATACTTTTGACAGATCTGCCTGTTACCCCTTTCATTTACATTCCAATTACAGTTTAGCAGGATTAGATCCAAATATTTGGTTTGACTGTGTTCGGGTTTGACTTTCCTCCATTGTAAAGTTATTTCAAGTAATATGTCTTGCCAGTTGCCTCTGTCTTCCTAGACATGTCCACACAAACATGAGTTTGAGTTTGTTCTCTGCTTTCACCTGTACCAGACCTTGGTCAAATATGTATTTTAGGAATGACGGTAGCCAGTCTTGCCAGTAACTCGTAGGACAATTTCATGTTACTTTCTTAGGATGATGGTCTCATGTTATAATCTCCTGTTACTAATTAGTATGACAGCCTCATGCTTCTGTAGGTAGTATTAGGTAATAGGTTTGTGTGTGAGAGGGATTTTTTAACATCCCATTCCAACCCATAGGCATTAATATGAAGCATTAACATTACCCTTCCATAGACCTAATTGACAGCGCAAACCCTGATAAAACCAGCCCCATTATCCCTACTTCATCAGTTGGTGCAATGCTGTCCCGTGGGTAGCGTTCTCCTGGCCTCTGTAAAACCCAGATTAATGTTAGTTAGTGAAGTATGATTCATTACTCTAGAGAAAACATTTCCACTGCTACTGAGTCGAGTGGCAGCTTGCTTTGCACTTCTCCAGTTGAAGCTTGAGATTGTGCATTGTGATCTTAGGTTCGTGTGCAGCTGCCCAGCCATCGAAACTAATTTTATGAAGCCCCCCATGCACAGTTCTTGTACTGTTGTTACTTTCAGATGCAGGTTAGAACTCTTACACAACACAGAATAGCACAGCAAATTTGATGTGATATATTTTTTAAAGCCTTTAAACCTTTAAAAAGGTTGATGTATATATGAATATCTGTGTCTGTCTGGCACCTGATGCCTGTCAGCAGGTCTGATGGCTAATCAGATTCACATTGTTGCACAGGATGACAAATGGGGCAGTGCTGCAGCATTGCCCATTTGTTTAGCATTCCTACATTGATGTGTTTTGAGTAGCTGTATTCATGACAGTGAAAAAGGAGGCGTCAGGAATGATAAGGGTTTGCACAACCTTCTACTGGTTCAGTCAGGAACTCAGCCAAACTTCTGAGCTGCAGGACTGGTGTGAGCACGAAAACTGATGCCCAAACCACCCACTCAGAAATTCATGTGAAAACTTCACTGGAAATGTGTCCAACAATTATTCATAGGATTTTTTTTGGTTTGAATATTGCAATACCTTTTTACATAGTTTGCTACCGTTTGTCTCAGAAGGTTTTGATAAATATCTTGGGTGGCTGGCAGAGGTATGGTGTTACTAGACTGTGTTGTCATGTGGTTTGATGAAGAAGTATTACAGGCAAGTTCAACATATTACTGTTGTCTGCCTGCAGGCAATATCACGCCATGCTCTCTCCTAAATTTCACACCAACTGGAGAGAAACCAATTACTACTGTCTCCGATCACTCAAACATGTAAATGTCACACAGAACAAATTTCCTGGTACTTTTTTCTTTCTTAATACATGAGGCCATCGGCATTTTCTGCATGATTTGGAGGAGCTTAAGTGTGACTATAACCTGAGGAGCTGGATGGTTCATTGCAACGATGCCAGCAGCTGTGCTTCTGTAATAATACTGATAATAGTCATGGCAGTGGCAGTTGCCCTCAATTAGAACTGCAAAAGCATGTTGAGTATGCGCCATCTCAATCATCAAAATCATGTGCAAATTGCTCTACACCCTCCCCCCCCTTCTTATGACTTTAACCTTTTCTCCAAGGCTTGGGGGAAATTTGCGTGCTCAGTCACTGTCTTGGTATGATTGATGACACCTGTGCACGTTGTGCAATCGCTTACTGTCACTGTGCTATTTTCCTTTCTCATGCGTGGGAGTGAGAGCTGGGTACTTGCCCAAGCCAAAACTAACTGCAGATAGCAATCTCATTGCAGTGATGTATGATGTCCTACCAGAGAAGTTATCAGGAAATTAGGAATGCAAACCAAGGACAGGCTTAGTGCTTCTTGCACTTTTTTGTGAGTTTGACAACATAATTACCTTGTTTTGGTCTAGAATATATACCATTATTCCACTTTTAGGTATAACTTGGACATGTATCTGATGTGGGTAGGCTCAGGTTTTAACAATACCAGCATACAATGGGCCTCAGAGTTTCTGTATGATCACAATGTATGGACACAGTGATTCTGTTGGTGAGAAATGTTACTCCCCTGGCACTGGTGACACTCCTTCTGTTCAGCCTTGCTTTACATTTAGACTTAGTCTTCACACAAGACCTTCCACAGTATGTATGTAGTGAATAAAACGTAGACATTTTGTCAAAATGGGCAATTGCAAAAGTCTTACCAAAGATTTTGTCTTTACAAATGTTAAGTCTGGGGTTTTTTTTTACCCTTCTTTATGTGAAATATCTTGTGTTAACACACCTGTAGAGGTGGGTGGTCATATACATAACATGAATGTGTCCCTGCATCTTTCTGCCAGTCTGTAATACTGATTAGTTTTTGTGCATCTACGTGAGCTGTGTGTGTGCGAGCACATTTTTGTGTGTCTATGGGTGCAGCAGCCATAGATGACAGAAGCTGTCAGTGCCATTGTGGTTCAGAGACAAAAGGTAATGCCAAATAATGGAACCCAATAATATTTCATTCAGTGATGCAGAACTAAGCTTCAAACAGCAACCAGATGGCAGGGCGCTGGCTGCAATTCTGTTACTGAATCCATACTCTGGAGGAGTAACTGCAAGTGGATCTCTCACTTGAACAGGACAGTGTTCATTCCTTCCCCTGGCAGTAGGTATAGCAGTGCAATGTAAGTATTGCTGCTGAACACTGTTATTTAACAGTAGTATGTGTTGACAGCCACAACAATCTCTAAATGTAACAGGAGCTTTGCTGGTCTTGACAGAGTCAGAGAACAGAAAGCAACAAAGATACTGAACCAGACCAAAGACAGAATGAAGCATTGTTTCCCTTATTCAAAACTGCTTTAAATGTGAACAATATGCCGAATACACATATGTGAACACACACATTAATTTTCCACCAAGTTTTCTCCATTTTGGAAAAAGAGTAAGCTACTCATGGCTGTTTGTTATTGTGATTTTACCCTGCTTCATGATGTGGGACAACCAGGATAAAACCTTGCTTTAGAACATCACAAGACAGATACAACAAGACATGAATAAAACCAAGTAACTGCATAAATATGAATGGTTCACTTGTAAACTCATTTACTGTTCTATATATTGTGCTTGCTACATTGTGAACTGATGGCTAACACACTATGTAGTGCAGTATTCATTTAATGGGGAGTGATTTCAAATGCAGGAAAGGGAGCACACCAATGTATCATTTCTACCATTGGAACTAAGCTACCATATAAACACAAGCTAAACTCCAGTGCTACTGAGTTGGACTGTATTAAAATGTGCTGTATTAAAATGTAATCTCACTTGATCTTGTAATGACTTGTTAAAGTTAGAAGAAAGTGAGTTTGAAATTTCCAAGCTTCCAATGCCTACTAAAGGCTACATTGTAAGAACTGCTGTTCAGTAATGTCAAGATTTCATGATTCTTTATGTAAGTACAATATTTAGTGAAATGTGCCCCTGGTTTGACCCATAAGACAATAAATTAAATCATTTAAATTAAATTAAAGAGAAATTTGCAAAGGAAGAGAAATTTGTTGGATGCTAGCTTAGCTGAAAAGTCCTCTAATAATAGTCCACTAGTTATAATTAAGCATGTAGAGGTATTTTGCATGTGTGAACCTTTCATGCATGTGAAAATGTTTTGCATATATATATATGTTTAGCAAATAATACCTCTTGCAAAAGAATAATATTTATAAACCACCATACTCCTTAACCTTTGAAGACAGCACTGAGCCAGTGATAAAAAATGACGATGGGTCACAAGCAGCAGTATGTGACCTCTGCCATTAACAGCTCACCGGCAGTATAGCTCAAGTAAATGTAATGTGGAAAGAATTAGCAGCTATACTGGTGAATAGTTATTTTGCTTATGTCTCAGTTATATTCCATTTGTTAAAAGTACACATATGGGAGGAATTTGGGGGTGAGTTTTAGACAGGAAACCTATGGGCCTAACCTTGCTAGCATGGATTTAACTGTTGCACAAAATCTTAGCTAGCCACGCAAGATTAGTCAAAACTATGCTGGTCAGAAACAGTAATACCACCAAGCTAACATTCACTAAATAACACATTACAATTCTATTTGTCAATGTGACCCTTTACTCAACCAGAAAATAAATATAAAAATGCACTCTTCAGTTCTGTATTCTAAATTATAATGGTATTTTTACTGACAGGTAAAATGAATAACATTACTTATCTTGTTAAAACAATATCTGTCGAGTGGTGGGATGTATTAGGCAGCAAGTGAACAGTCTGGGTCAGAGCATCAGCAAAGTGGCAGGTCTGGTGTTACTGGTATGTGGTGGTTAGTACCTACCAAAAATCATCCAAGACAGGACAACCAGTGAACCAGCTAAGGCTTACTGGTGTGTATGGGGATTGAAGGCTAGCCTGTCCGGCCTCACGGAAGAGTTTTTATAGCACAAATTCCTAAAACGTTCATGCTGGCCATTATAAAATACTGTCAGTGCCTACAAATTTCCTACATCTCAGAAGTGCTGGACAAACTAATTTGATCCTTGCAGGCCTCATCTCATAACTTGCAGGACTTAAAGGATCAGCTGCTAACGTCTTGGTACCTGATATCACATCACACAATCAGAGGTGTTGTGGAGTCCATACCTTGGGTCACTGATGTGTTAGTGGCACCTGCACAGGATTAGGCACAACATTAAAACCACTGACATGTCAAGTGAATAACACTGATTATACAATTTGGACTGGCTCTAGGAAATTTGAAGAGCAGGGCAATGCCTTCACTTCTTTCTCATGCGCCTACAACCAGTCCATAACAGTGTGCTGTGTGGCAGGGTGCATTATGGGTGCTGCTTATGGAGTACATTCTGGATGCTCACTGGAGATAACTCGGATGCTCAATGAAGGGAAAACCCTCCGCCTGTTTGCCCTTCCAGTCGCCTCCATATTCCCACCACAGCTTAATCTGTGGTGTTGCAGTGGGGTCACTCCTCCAGTTTCACCGCTCACCCTAAAATCCATCAAACTTTTGCACTAAGGATGCTGCAGTGAGAAGATGTGAAGTGTCTGGCATTGAACAATCCTTCCTCCTGGTCCATGCAGTTGATGTATTTTGATTACGCCCACTATATCACTCTCACCTACCTCAGGCTGAACAAGAAGTGGCCAACCAACATTGGTGGCTTAATAATAATAATAATAATAATAATACATTTTATTTTATTTACATTTATTTACGTTTTACAAGAAAATCTCAAAGTGCTTACATACAGAGAAAATAACTAAATAAAATAAAAGGACGTCCATGGCAAGAACCCCGTGCGCAACAGCTGAAGTATTGGGGACCGTAAGTGCAGTTAGTTTAAGGCGCTCTCCTCGGATTCGGCGGGCCAGCTGAATATCTTTAGGCATGATGGTGACTCTCTTGGCATGGATGGCGCACAGTTTCATGACTTGCTTAGACCATTCATTCATGTCATACGAGGAAGGTGGCTCTCTACTAAAGACTTACCTCTTCATGTAGAATTCTGGAAACAAACACTCTGTTTCACTGGACCTTTTAAAGTTGTGTTAATCCTGTAGCCTTCAAACTTCCCCGTTGCACGAGGGTCCTCTCTCCTGCAGCTCCTTTCCTACCCTAATTCTCTTTATTTACCTGTTCTCATACTCAGTTTCTCCTTTGCATTCCCTCTCCATTTCTCCCATGGTCCTTTCCTGCTGTCCTTAGCCCTTTTCTCACTAGCTCCCTGTCTGTGCGCCCTAAAATACGATTTCATTTTTGTTTTCTTTTTCGCTTTTTTTGTATAACCTCTGTCTCTGTTTATGTGAGCAGATCTACTTCTTTGGAGTGAGCGCTGCAGGTTAAATCCCCAGGTCCGCTGTCAGCTGGATCTCATAACCTGCAACATAGGTTTGATCCCTGGGCCCATTGACACATTTATATTAGTTTTTTGTTACCTCTTTTTTTTTCTTTTTGGCAACTCTTTGACAATGCTTCAGAGCCATGCACTCTAACAGCAGTGGTACCTCTTAAATCTTACCAATATTGGGAAAGTGTGATTGAAGTCCCACAATCACTAACCTTTAGCACACGATTTTTGTTGTCATAGTGATTGTATGGAAGATCAGCTCGGTCAGTCTATCCAACTCTCCCCCTTTTCATGCCCACTTAAATCCATCCATATGGAACACAGTAAAAATGACCATGGTTTATTCTTGCCTCTTTTCACCTTGTTTGTGCGTTTCCCCTTTACTGTGGGAGACGATAACTCTTGCCTTGGTGCTTAAGTGGGGAGCTTTTTCCCTAAGATGGAGTTCATTAGAGTCAAATGAGTGACAGGCGCTCTTGGTCTCTTGCTGGTTTGTACCTTTGATCTGCCGCCTCTTTTAGGCCCTCTCATTGCAGGACTGAGCGACTGAAGGACTTCCACAGAAGGACTCCTATGGCATGCTTACATGCTCATGTTCTTATTCATGCTCCTGTATTTTTTCCAATTGTTTTTTAATCGAAATGTCCTGTACCTTTTTTATATTATCTCGGTTACCATCTAGATGATTTAACAGTCGCTGAAGAAATGTATTCAAAGTATATACAACTTGGTGGAAAGCTGAGCTGGCTCAACTCTTTTAATTTTTTTTGCTTCTCTGGTCAAATGGATTTCTTTTATGAAAATGCTCCATGATTCTTCTTTTTCTGTTCTAGCAGCTGTTATTAATTAACAATTAACTTTACTGTATTATTGAGCCTTGGGAGGCAAAAGGGTTAGGGCTAAAATAATTTTTAACAGGATCCTTTTCTGTTTCTGTTGTTAAACAGTTAGTTGTTACACTGAAATGACTGGAATCAGCCACTGCACTTTTTTTTACCATGTTTGCAGCATGCCATGTGTTTGCTGCATGCCATATCTGATACTTTTTTGATGCTCCTTGACAGGAGATATGCAGTGAACCTTAGATGCTATGTAACTTTGGTTCGCGATAGTGTGCAAAAATAGCTACTGGTTCCCAGATTAAGACAAAATGGTCAACTGTAATTCTTCTCTGGTATTTCTCCTGATAATTACTTTCCTGGAAAACCCCGAAGGACACAGTGTCTTGTTTATGGACAATATATTTAATGAAGCAAATTAGAATGAGGGCCGTATTGCTGAACAGCTGTGTACACATAGAGGAATCTGTGAAGGAAGCCATTATAGTAAATAGCAGAGTGGCAGTGAGAATCTGAGTTTAGACACTTGGCTGAAAAAGAGTGGCTCTGTTCTACAATCTCATTGAGACTCTTTACCTCTTTACTCTGGGATCTTGCTTATCTTCATCCTCTGTTTGAACAGTCAAACTTTTATCTGTGGTGCTACCAGTTAGGCTAACTGCGAGTGTCTCTGAAACAAAAAATGCCTTTGCCAATTACTCACTGTCATGCAGTGTTTGGTGCAAAACAGGCATTCAAACTTTCTATTACCTATTTACATAGCACATAGTCCACAGAGATAGAGTTTCAACCATTGTTCTGTTTTCACCCCGTGGAACTTGATCTGAGTGGTAGCTTCTTTGAACATTGAGCCAGGAGTTGTCTTTCACAGTTTGAAATCAGTGTTATTTGCCATGTTAAACTGACCAACATGCATTAGGACACATTTGTAAACCTGCATTAAAATGTGCTTTTTTTGCACAATACAGAAATACACTGCACAACGTAGTAGCTTAATAACACAGCAATTGTTGTTTTGGTTATGTACTCCAGCACATTTGGATTTAGAATGACAGCTGTTCTTGTACATGTTCTGGACAGTAAATATTTAATGTAGCGTAATCTTTTGCAGAAATGATCATGTCTGATTTGCAGCTTTTGCACATTCTTTACAGTCATTGAATAATTGAATAGTGTGAGTTATAGACACAAACGAATTGTATTTCTTTCAGTATTGTTTTCAGACTATTGAATGTTAATCAGCATGATTTAGAGATTTGTGGATAAACAGATGTTACAAAAAAGTTTTTCTGTCTCTATACCTTTCATCTCTTCATTTATTTTAATCCAGTGTTCTAGTATATAGAACAAAGACTACAGTGACTGCACTGACCAATGACTGCACTGTATGTGGTCATTTTGAGCTGGTGTGAGGTAAATACGTGATTGGAATGATGTGCAGGCTAGGTAAGTGCTACAATCCAAAACAGGATCAAAGTGACAAAGGCAATTGTCTGGCCAAGTAGATCCCATCAGCTGTAAGGTTGGGGGACAGACAAAGTTTTAAAGAAACACCATTTTGCTTACCATAACAGTAAACCCACTGACAGGTGAAGAGAACTACACTGATACTTTCATTACAGTGGCACCTATCAAGCAGTGGAATATATAAGGCAGTGAACAGTCAGGTGTGAAATTTGATGTGCTAGAAGCACGACTTTGGCAAAGGCCAGATTGTGATGGTCAGACAGGGTCAGAGCATCTCTAAAAAGACAGGTCTGGTGGGGTGTTCCCGGTATGCAGTGGTTGGTACCACTGTTAGGACAACTCATTGCTGTGCATGGGGAGTGAGGACTATACTGTTTGGTCTTACACCCCAGGGAAAAGCTAATGCAGTGCAAATTGCTTAAAATGATAATGCAGTCTGTGATAGAAAGGTGTCTGAAGCTTTCCACATCTACTACAGGCAGGTGGTACATCATAGTTTTTGGCCATTATCAAGATCGCTCAGATCCCACACACACACCCATATTCCCTGCTTCCACCACATAACAACTGCAAGAATTACTCAACTGTTTAGGCAGTGAGATCACTAACTTTAACATTTACTGTACAGAAACTATTAAAAATAATCATACTGATCAACACAATCCCCACAAATAACTCTGCAGCAAACACACACAGTTCCCTGGATAATCTAACATTAATAAACTTAGGTAACACTACTACATTTTATTATCTAGGGACCCAACAAAAGCTGATACAGCATCAAAGGTTTAGTGTATTTCAGTTCTGACATAGAAAATGTATGTGTATGCATTGAACATTTTAAACCATTTCAGCTTTTGCTGCAACAAAAACATGCAGAACTGGACAAAAAAGGAATTTGCCTGTTTGAATTTGAACCATACAAACCTCTTCCCTGCTCTGTTTACTGCTCCATTTTTGTCTAGTTTAGTAGTCACCAACACTCCTCCTGGGGACCTCCTTCAACCTGCATCTATCATGTTGCCCCCTTCCCTTTAATGCTTCTGAGGAACGTTGATCTCCAGATTCAAAAGGCAAATGTGTCATTAGTAGTCATGTAGTTTTTCTATGTCTACACTAGTAGTGTTCTCGTTTGAACGGTGGATAGTTCTTCTGTGTGCAGTGGTGATTTCTCCTTGTTAAAGACTCCAAATTAGTAAGTTCTTGAAACTATGTCTAAATCGAGATGGCTTAAATGGTCACTAATATGACTGTCGCTAAAAAGTTCCCATGACAGAAACAGATGAATAGTAATTTTTGGAATGTTTCCTATGCTTTACAGTGTAGCAGTATGAACAGTAAAATACGTCATTCTATCATGTAATTATGTTAAAACTGTAATGCTACTTTTGTGTTAGATTTTTTAAAAGAAAAAATAAGAAATCAAAATTATTTGTAATGTTTTTGTTTCTTTCCTGTATAGGTTTGGTGGAGATTTGCCTGATGCACCCACTTGATGTTGTAAAGACCAGGTAATAAAAATGCTTTTTTTTTTTTTTAAATAAACCTTATACACCAGTTCTCTGTGGGCCTGTAGAAGCCACCTAGGCCTATATTTTGGAGTCATTTTTATGTCGTTTCATGCATGTTTTTCTCTCTCTCTGCCAATACCGAGTTGGCCAGGGCTAAATTCTCCACTGGCGCCAAGAGCTTAAATCATTTTGTGGAAAATGAAATGCATCATTTACCCATTTGCCCCAAAATGTTCAAATAATACTCTTTAATGTTTGCAATTCACTTGCGTTTTTACCTCATTATTTCATTTAGTTCTATTTCTTGTTCAAGGCCTGTGGTTGTAAAACTGAAAGAAACATGAAAAATTAATCAGAGGCTCTTAAGCAGCAACTGTTGGATTTCTCAACTGGCCTACCTTCTCTTTCACTGTTATGTGAGAGAGAAAGTATGAATAAGAGTGGTTGGATGGGAGTGGAGGGTGATCAGGGCCCTCACACCAATGCTGCTCAGTGGGTAGTAAACAAGTCGTGGGCCACTCCTAAACCTTTACAGCCTCTGTGTGTCCTGCCAAGACCCAAGCTCTGCTGTGAACATGGCTTTACCGCACACAGATATATATTTGCCTGTATAAACACATACATATTTATATGTTTTACCACCATAGTAGTTAATTGAATAAACTTCAGTTTAGTTTTTGCCTTTGAGAAGCCACAAAACAAAAATGCGGAATTAGTCTGGGTTAAGCACGAGTAGATGATCTTGTACAACGGGGATATATGATACCCCAGAGTCCTGTAGGATGATTTAAGGTCTTGTGCTGAAGGTTTGGGGTTTATTACAGGTAAGGCCACAGTTAGGCCACTCAGTCTTCACACAAGGTCAGGGTTAAAAGTGCACACTCTGTTTTCTTTGTAATACTCTTCTTTAAAATGTGATAAAAGTAATACTACTGGATGGCAACTTAAGAGAGGTGTGTGTGTGTGTGTGTGTGTGTGTGAATACATTCTACATGTATGAGTGAGAGAGAGTAAGCGAGAGAGATATGTGTACCAACTTGTGTGTTTGTTTATCTGTCTCAAATACTGCCATAACAAAACCTTCTTCCTAATTCCATGTTTTATTTATTACGTCATTGGAAAATGGCATTTTTCCATTTTTTCAACACGTAATGGCCTGCAGAAATGGTGCAAACGTACTTGGAATAAAATCTTATTACAAACATAAAAGTTGCCAATTCAGAGATATACAGTTAGATGTATCTTTGGACTTTCACACTTTTTGATTTCATATTTAATCACCTGGAAATGTGTTATTTTTGCATAATTTGTTCATTGTAGGATATGAAACCATTAACTAACTCATATTATACCTTTGGCCTTAACTCATATTATATGCAATGAGTGGACAATGACATCTATCTGAAGTGTGTGTATTATTCATCCCCCTTTCTCCCCTTTTTTCCTACCTCCTCCCTTCTCTCCTAAAGCATGCTAGCCGGCTAATTGGCAGGCTGAGTAGAGCTGAAATCTATTAGTGCAGGGCTTGGAGCCGTTGGAAGAGTTGTACCCAGCACACCTCCTTTTTGACGCTAGTTGCAGGAATGGCTCTTATTAGTACCTGGCTGCTGCTTTAATGTCCACTGCCCCAAATTGGATGCCAACTGGAGTGAACCCTTTTTTTCTCTCTATTCATCAAGCCGCCATGGCAAAATCAAAGGGTTTTTTTTTCAGAGGGGAACCTGACAAAATGTATACTTTAAAATACATATTTAGCCCTAGCAAAGCAGGGCCTAGAGCCATGAGGAGCCATAAGTGCTTGAAGGTGCTGTTTATGTGTATCTCTCTCTCTTTCTCTGTCTCTCTTTCCCTTGCTTGCTCACTCTCACACTTCCTCTAACCCTTAAACACACAATATACTTTCTCATATCTAGCCCATATTATTTATAGTTATTTTGCATGCTACAAATAACTGCAGATACAGTATTATTAGCTATAGAATAATTATTATTTTACTATGAGAAATTGCCGCACTTAAAATGTGTATGATTTGTAAAGCTCCTCTGAGATCATCCATTGTTGACGTCTGTGTAGGCATAAGAAGGTTTAAGCACATGCAAGGGTGCTCATTTTTGAGCAAGAATGTTGACATTTTTGGAAAATGGCTTATTTGGGAATGGGATTGGGTTGGCTTGGGGGGGTGTTGCTGTGTAGTTAGCCTTCCAGGGAGACAGTGGGACTGGAGTTACAGCTTTTCATTAACCTGGAAACCACCTAGTTACATGGTTCATGGGCTGGTCTCAGCTCACTTGGAGGTAACAAAGGGTGTCGGGCGGCACTTTCGGCGGGGGGCGGTGCGCTTGGGGCGCCCCATCTGACTCTGATCAGCCTGGCGGCCTCTCTGCCACTCTCATTAGAGACCAGGAAGGAGCTGAGCTTGTTCTTTGTGCAGTGATCCGGTTACGAAGCCTCACTCCACCCCAAACACCCTTGGCCCCTCCCACAGACTCAGACTTTACTGTGTATTCATACCCCCTGCTCCAGTTCATTTTCATCTTTGTCACAGTTTAAATACTCCTTGTACCAACTTAAGCCTTTGTTCCTTCTGTCTATTAGGGATTAAAAACTATGATGGCTTGCTGTGTAATTTTCGGAAACCTCAAGCGCCAACGTGTGGCCACCTTGTTCTAGTTTTCAGTGTGTCCTATACTATAGACAATAGGCCCTGATGGATATGGACTTTTTGTTACCTGTGATATTTATACTGATTCCTGATGAAGGAGCTAAAAAATCAGAAATTACAAGTTTCTTGAAGTGATGGCCTCCTGCATAACTCAACATTTTAAACATAATAAGGAACTGTGAAATGGTCGCATGGTCAAGAATCCAAGTAGCTGTCCACAGCCAAAGTAAAGTTGAGTTCTTAATTTCAGTACCATATGAAGCTGGTCAACCTCATGGATCAGGCAAATAACAGGACCCAGACAATTGCTGCTGTTTGTATCACATTAGAGTGTATCTAAAAAAACAGTTTTCTCTCTTATAAGTGTTGGCACTAGTGCAACACACACAAAAAGGGTTGTACTGAAATAGATATGGGGTGAATTTATTGCCATCAACACCTTTTACTTATTTACGCTGTGCAGTGGTACGGAATAAAAATGACTTCATTAAAGAGAGAGTGAGGGATCATAAAAACAAAACAGAATGTACTAGAACAAATCGTCAATGAAACTGGTATGAGGCTTGTGCTATGTTTAATGAGGTCCTTTGTAGAAGTGAGACACGGACAAAAAAAAATACATAAAATGTGTCAGAAAGAAGAAACGAAACATTGATAAAAAGTATGAGAATCTGTCCAGTGGCACATCTCCAGGAAGTGGGAAAGAGGTGAAAATGTATGTTTATTCAGCAACTAATGTGCCAAACGTAACTTGTTAAACCTAAGCATGCTTGTTGTACCTGAATATTTAGGTAACAGTAGAGACTGTATGTTTGTGTTGAATGCTTTTCACTTTAACTCTACTTCACTGACTTAGTACATAAATGTGTCTACGAGCACTCCACCAGCAGGTGGTTGGAAAAACTGGTGTTACCCCCCTGTGGCAACCACTGCGATGACAGTGCCTCTGTTTGATCACAGCATGTTTTAAAGCGATGCTTGCATAGAGGGAAGGAGAGTGCTGTTTGATAAGGGCTGTGACGGATGATGCCTGAGAAGCGAATGACAGCAAGAGAGCCTCCAGGCTTCCACCCTCCAACTGTTTCTTGTACCAGTGGATTCCCAATGGAATCCCTCAACCAGCCCTTAAACAGCAGGGCTCAAAGCTCTTAGGCCTGGAAGCTGATCTGGTTCAGGAAAACAGCATGCCACTGTGCTGCCCTGATCTTCGATCCTGCCCTGCCATAGCTCTATGGTACTGATGGAAGACACTATCTTGATTTTTGCATTTTCTGAAATGTATCAAAATGTAGCAACTGGAGTTAGGGTTTTAATGGTTGTAACATGAACATTTCGAGTGATAGGTATTAATTCCACTAATAGAGGAATGGTGCATGTGTAGGCAAAATACTGGTGCTTTGAATATTTGAGGTGAACCAAAGTGATCAATCTTTGGTTGCGAGGCAAGAGCTCATATCTCTCTTGTGGTTTTTTTTTGTAGCTGGGTGACCTCCTGCTGATGTGCCTGCCATTGCATATTAGGACTTGGTATTAAACAGGTTTTCTAGAAGGAGGTGTCTCAAACACATTATATTACAAATCATTGAAATAAAGCAAAAGTGTCCCAGTGTGCTGAAATGACCCGTTTTAGAGAAGTTGTAAAGTGCTTGATGAAAAGTCATTTGTCTCTAGCGCCTGTTGGACGCCTTGCAGCATCTGTAGCACACTCCAAATGCTGTCGTGTCCCTACAGGCAGGGTGAGCAGCATAAACACAGAGCTACAATGCACAGTCTCAGGTTTCTGACTGAAGGAGCAGCCCTGGGAGCCCTGTTGACCGTGTCTTGCTCTGTCCTGACCGTCTGTGTAATGGTCGCCGGTAGCATGCTGACAGAGGAGTCTCCACTATCCTCAGCCATTTCCTTACTTCAAAGGAGCCCTAACTATTCTGAGCAAGGGCTATCCCCGGCTCTTTGACACAAACATTAGCTTATCACATATACTTTCAGTCTGTATGGACATTTTAGGGTCTTAGATAGATTTATGGTCTTAGATAAAGAAAGAGAATTTTAAATATATAATAAATTTAAGAGAAGATGACCCACAAAGCAACTCAGTGTCATCTACAACATGAATGTCCCTAAACAAATACAAGGTATAACCAAACAGGAAAGTGGTCATCTATGCAAAAGATAAAAAAATAATTCAAAAGGGTATTCTCAGATTGGAACATGCCTGTTCCACTCCCTTTAGCTTGCCTTCATTATCCCAGTCACAGTGGGTCCAGTGAGCCTGTGGTGCTGCTGAAACCCAAGCTGCTCTAACCCAGACTGAGTGCTGGGAGCCTGCCGTGTCATAAGCGCCACATCTTTATCACTTCCCCTCTGTCCCATCTCCCGTTTTCCTCTTTATCTCCCTCTCTCCACCGACTCTGCTTTATTGGCCTCCTCCTGCTACAGAGAGAGCAGTACCAGATCGTCTAAAAACAAAGGGACTGTGCTATTTTGAAAGTTCAGCATTTTTAATTCTCTGCAATACACAAGGATTTATCAGTAAAACAGTAGTTAAACTGAAAACCCAGGCACCACCCCTCTGTTTCATGGATCACTGAATAGTATTTTATTTCACTGAAAGTCCATGAGTAGATGAACTGTGCAAGCCTTATCTTGAGAGGACTTCCCTGTTACATGTTTGATCAAATGCCTGCATCTGCCATGTTGGATCATTTAGGTTAGAAAGAGCTTTTAACCTCATGTACCATTGCAATGGACTTCTGCCATCTTTATGATCCCGCTCATTAAAATTAACTGTTTGGTTGTAAAAAATAGATTTCCTTTTAATGCTGCCTTCTGGATTTCCTTATGTACTGCACATTGTATGTGAAGAAAAAACATGGTCTTGTGCTTGTTCCGTTCTTTCTCTTTCTTTGGACCTCTTAATCCTCAATTCATTTATACATTTGACACAACTGTTTGCTGAAACAAATGGTTGGAAAACTCATATACCCAATTCAAAGCTTTGTATAAAAAAAGCAAGTGATTCAGTCACAAAAGAATTTATTAGGAAGCTTTGCTGAAGGAGTGTTTCGTTAAACTGTTATTTGGGTTAGTGAGGGTGTAGATGCCAGAATAAGATACTAGAAGACATGGCAGTGGAGTTACTTACATAATTTATTGCTCCTTTTTGGTAATGACATATCCAATGTGGCTTTTATGTTGTAATGAATATAATCTCTTTGTGGGTGGAAATCACCTACTCGGCAGCATTGTGTCTTGTAAACTACCAGGTACTACAAAATATTCTTTCATTCATACTTCAGTATTTTATGCCTAAATTAGTTGGTACAAATCTTCAAACTTCTCTGAGGGAATACCCCAGTTTTTAACAAGGTAAATTTAAAAGACTTTTTTAAAAGTAGGTCCTACCCATTTAAAAGCAGCACCATCAAACTCAAGCCTTTTGATCAACCCAGTAACCTTCAACCCTTCCCAAAGGGCTGGTTTTAACACCATCATTATTGGACCTCGTCCCATCGGCTTGTCCTTTAGTGTGGCACAGCCTCCCCTGTTGGACTTGAAGTGGGCCCATTAATAGCAGGGTCTCTGAGGGGACAAGGCCCTAGTGCTTGGCCTGGACCTGAAACATTGTGTGTCTGTCTGTAAAAATACAAAGAGGGGTTTCACCCAGCCCCTCACTGTTATTTATCCTCTTTTGTGGGTGCCTAGAAGCTGCAATTTTACAGGGACTTTGGGGTCAGGTAGAGACTGCAGGTTTATTTACCCCCTAGCGCTTACAGAAAAAGCAACTTGCCCTCACCTTCACCCTCACCTGGTCATTCATTGCACTGCGGGCTAGTAAAATCAAGGTACAGGAGGATTGTCAATAAACTCAGAGGCATCACCACTGAGTGCATCATCTCTTTCCGCAACTGAAATGAAAGAGATTATGAGTATTCTATGTTTTAATGATGCCCCAGGCCATAACCTAGTAACCCTGTCTACTGACTGCCCTCTGTCAGCAGGATGGGCTTCAAGGCCAGAGTTTTCACCCAGAGCTACTGAGAGTTCTTGTCTCTTCTTTTACTGTTTCAATTCAAGCTGGTGTCTCAATCTGCCATATAGAGGTTCCTTGTTAAGAAGAGAAAACCTGACATAGTGGTGAGATCTCCTTCGTGGCCTAAGCGTTTCTATTCCTCACTTTTTCCAGTGTGATAGGGCAGCGTGGAGATGCCTTCTGAGAGGCCCAAGGCATCCTCCACAAGCCTGTCACATCCTCCCCATTATCTCTCACACCCCAGGCCGAGCCGTTTGGTCCAAGACTTTTATGACAGGGTAGGCAAGGGACACGAGGAAATGAGGTGACCTCAAGGTCAGGTGTGGAGTCGGGGGGCTGAGACTGGACCATGGCCCAGCCACCTCTATCTCTGGGCCAGCACAGGTCGGGTTTGCCCTGCAAACCAAACATAGGGGAGTGAGACTCCTGTAATCCTTGACCCTGCGCTCATGTGCCTTTAATTAAAGACGATTTAAATTTGTTTACAAGCTCTACTGGTCTTAAATCTTCCGGGTCTTTGCCCCCACCCCTTTCTCCTGCTCCCTTCCAGCATTGGCCCACAGGCCCAGACTGCCTGCCCTTTTAGCATCCCTCTTTACTTCTCTCTCTTTAATATGGTGTTGGCCGTTCATTTATGATGCTATTTTAACTGGTTTTCAGGCACGGGTTACAAGCTATTTGGGAATCTACAAAATTGGATGCTAGGGGACACCCCTCTAAGATGTTAATCTGTTGACTATATGAAAGGCTGCTCACCTCAGTAAGCCCCCTCCTCCGATGGAACCAAGGCTCTTTATGGCCCCATCAGGCACCCGCCTGGACGACTAACTGCTGACCTCTTGACATAGCAGTCAAAGCCATATGAGGGGAATCTTTGCTCCTCTGCTCTCATCTACTCCACCCCCTTCCTCTCTAACCCTTTTTCTTCCAAGTTTTTGTTCCTCTGAAATAGTTAGGCCTAAGTTTGGTTGCTTCAATTGTGAGTTCAAATGCTACACACTGTTGCATCATGTCCCACATATATTGACATCAAAAGATAAAATGTGTGAACATGTGTTTATAATTTTTGTACAATTTGATACAACTAGACGTTTTGCATGCACCACTATCTACAGCATTAGCCAAAGGGGTGAGGCAGTAAAACCTCATGGCAGCACTCTTTCCAGGTTCACCTGCCTGTTTAACATTTACACAGAGCTGGTTGCCTTTTATTAGGGAGTTACTAGGATGTTTGTAGCCACAAAAAGTCCTTTGACCAGTTCTATCATATTAAAAATTTACATGTAACTGAAGAGCAGTTACTAGTATATTACCAGCATGTTAGCACTGAGTTTGCAGTCTGAAGGCCTGGCACGAGGGAAGACAAGCCTAATTGGAAAGGATGGGTTAAGTAAATGTTTGACTTCTCCGCTGTGCTAGATGGACCAGAACAACAACCAGAGCCTCATAGAGAAGGAAGACAGGGAAAAAGAAAGATTTGCCTTTTGACAGATGTTTGAAGGATGTGCACAGATTGTCAAATGTCCCTGTATTTCTTGCATGCAGATAATAACTGACAAAATGTGAAAGATGTGCTCCATGATTTAATTTAGCTGTCAGTGGATTAATGTAGACATTGAAAGAAAGTGCATGCAATGAATGCATTTTATTTTGTTTTCTGTTGTCACTTGCTGATCAGTTGTAAAAGTATTTGACTTATGCATTACAGAGCTTTAAATCAACCATTGTTATGTTTCATATTGACACTCCTATCTTAGTATTATGTAAAAATACAAAACTGTAAAAAGATATATGAGGCACGTACTTCAGTAACTTTGAAACAGTGGATAATGCTTAAATTGATAAAGTTAAAATTTGAATGGATATATGATAGTACATTATAAGTACTTAATATAGGTTGTGCTTTTCAGTAACCACAACTTAGCACTGATAACAGTACTGTAATTGCTCTAGTTTTTAATTGTTATGTAGTTTTCCACAGCATTAAAAAATGTAAACCTGCATTTCTTTATTTAACTTTAGTCAATTGCCAACTTTCTCACCAGATTCCAGATTCAGCGAGGAGCCAGTGACCCTAACAGCTACAAAGGCCTGGGAGACTGTTTTAGGACCATATTTCGAAGTGAGGGGTGAGTACGTATTTCACCTGTCCCCTGTTTTTTTTTCTTCTATTCTTTTCCCCAAACTATGTGCACAGTTGACATTGTGAGTTATTGTATGATCTTATTTTTTAACCTTGACTGAGCTGTACTGTATGTTTCATGTACCACATATTTTAGTGTACTCAAGACATGAACTTTGTGTCACTGTTTCCAGCAATGAGTATAGTTAAACCATACAGAAGACCTGCACCTGGTGAAAGGAAGTCTGTTGGAATTTGGGGGGGCGGGGCCTGTAATTCATCCTGGTGTAAAATACATGTAACACTCTGATAATTTAGGGAGTAAATTCAGAGGGTGAAATCATTGCATTATTTTATCCATTATTGCATTATTTTATACATTTTGCAATCCACTCTTTAAGATTTTTGACTTCAAACTTTGAACTATTTCCCGATATAGTGCCACTTTTTCTTCCCCTGTTTCTGTTGCTTCTTTTTTTGCACCATGAGTAACTACTTCTTACTTTCCATGTTGATTTTAGGCCCTGCAACTCACATTCTCTTTCTTTCTCTCTCTCACACACATACACACATACATACACAGTCTTGAAGTATCTGTTAAATCCTGTTGACAGAATACAGAGCTGTGAGAAAGTGCTTACCATTCTGTCTGTTTATGGTGAGTCGACAGTTTTATAGTGGATCTAAAACTGATCTCTTGTAAGGTGTGTGTGAGTGCATGTGTGGCCCCAGGTGACAGTGAGGCAGTAGCTTGTTAGCGGAAAAGGGGTCAACTGCTGTGAGATCCTTCCCCAGCTCACATCTCACTCTCCCTCTCTGCTGAGTTGTCACCAACTCCATCACCACTTGCTCCCCCTGCAGACTACAGCTTCTTTCCTCAACACCTATTATCACCCTGGTTATTTGTGCTGTGGCTGGAATTACCGCCCAGTGGCCAGTAGCAGGATACCCAGGCGGAACCACTTAGTTATAATTTGCACAAATGGTGGTGGAAGCCACTGTTGTAGAATTATTATTAAAAATAAACTTGCTGTAGCAGTTTGAACCAGCTCTGCTCTCCCTCTGTTTTTGCTTTGGTTCTCTGCTCTGTGTGGTAGTAACATGAGCCCCTCTGATCCAACATGGCAATTACTGAGCACGAGTTATCCATCTGTGAATCAGATCAGGGCTTTAAAGACATGATGCTGCAGTACATTATAGCATGTGTGAAGCATCAACACTAAATGAAATTTGGTACATACTGTACATTGCTAAATTATTAGCATACCTTGCTGTGCTGTATGTACTGCTAGACAGGATGTCTTTTTTGTAAGCTAGCTGTCATTGCCCAGTGCACCATACTAATCTATAATCATGTCATATTAAAGCATTCTGAGTGGATCTGTGCCTTGTGTGTGTGTATGTGTGTTTGTATTTGTGTGCGTGTGTATGCGTGTGTGTGAGTGTGTGTGTGAGAGTGTAGGAGGAAAATGTTACATGGTTATTGTCTCCTGTCAGCAGCTAAACAAAATGTAATTTTCTATGTATTTTCATCTTCTAGCAAACAAGCACTTCTGGTGAATGAATGATATGTCATTAAGTGAAGGTAGTTTTCAAATTTTTGAAAGATTTTACTGTATAAAGTTCTTGTTTCATATTTATAATTTGTCTTAATGACATTTTTCATTGCCGCAATATACTTTGTTTAGTACAGGGTACAAAATGCTGATGATTATAAATATTCAAAATTATTTCATGACTTCTAATCAGAAATTGACCGAAAAATAACCAACTATTCAATAAGCTATAATTTTACACCCCTTTCCCTAAAAGCAGCTGTATTTATAGAGAATAACAAGAACTAATAGGTAACACAAAAATAATACTAATTTGATACCCCAGTCTTACATACCGTCATTTCTGTATAGCATTTATGGTGATTACCCAGAACTCACAGTGCTTGATTTACATGAAACAAGCACTACACTTAATACCTGTCTAACAATGCACAGCAGAATTCACTAATTCTGTAGAACTGGGATACACTGCAAGGCCAGTAGCTAGCAGCTTAAAAGCTGCAGACACTGAAAAGCTCTTAATTGAGAAATAAGGACGCAACTAGGTGGACTTATATATCATTACATTTACTTCTAGAATCAAATATGACCCTCTGTTCCTGTTAAGTGAATAAATGATTGCTGTTTCTGATGAATATCAGCAGTCAGATCCATATAATGCCCCAAAGCCTAAACCGAGCACAACAGGAATTTATCCGTTTGAAATGATCAAATTTCTTGCTTGTCTGTGAACATTTGGAGAAATGTTGGAGTGATCTACAGCATGATAGCAAGGTGAGACACAGGAGGCTTATGAACAGTGCTTACTCACCAGCACATTTAGCTGAAGGAAATGACTGCTGTTAAGTGAAGTTCACTTGAATACTGATTGTTGCAGTGTTTTAGATGATGAACTGCACAAAAATCCAACACCAAGGGCACTTCCAGTGCCTAAATGATCTGCCATGCTAAACCCCTTAGTAAGAACAGCAGCAGTGGGAACCATGGTTTGGCAGCCCAACATGGACCCCTAGTCTGTTGAGCCTCGGCTCCTTGTCGTTGCGCATACAAGATTTTCATGCTCTTTACACACCTTGCCTGTGCACACCTGAAGGCACATGATGCCCCATGCATGAAGAGGGGCATTCAAGAGGCATCAACAAGAGCTTAATACTTTTAGCATGGATCATCCTATGAGAATGGATCATCCTATGACTGTGCTATGATGCATCACCCACCTGTGAAAATGTTAATTTTTCTTTACCTTCAAATGAAATACAGGAAGGAAAAGCATATTCCTCTTAATGTAATAACGGGTTAACACTGTAAAAAAGGTAGTGTCTTAAAGACATTTTAACGATATATTGTTAAGACTTAGGCTTACATTTTACTAATGGTTTGCTTGTGTCAAAAAAACTAAGCTAATCTACTAACAGGGTCTGCAGAAGGCTGTGTTTTTAAATGTACAAAATACCATTTGACTTAATGAGTATGCAGTTTGGAAAGTGTCTTAAAGGGCAGAGTCAATGCAAATGTTAAATTTAGCACCTGCAGCATGATTTACTAAGCCAAAAAATAATTTTGAAAATGCACATTATGTGTGTGAATTATTATCAGGTGGCTCACATGGTAATCTGCTGTGTTTTTCACTGTGATTTTGATCATTTTTAAATATACTTAAAAATGTATAAAAACTGAAGGTGTAGTTCATGCCATGCCTCATTTCAGAAATCATACTCATACTTGCTCATTAAAATATGATTCATTAAAAAAAATTAATTAATTTTGATGTATTACCAAAAGAGTCAAGATGGAATTAATTGTAAAAGCATTGAAATAGCTGAAATATAGAGTGAAATACAGAAAGCTCTTAAAAAATTACAAGCATTGTGAACTTTTAAAAAGCTTAACAGTTGCTTAACGAAAATGTTCCGAACCAAGAGCGGGGTTTTTTCATGCTTGGAGGTAGTGACTCTCCTGAAACCCACAAAATATTTTGGACATACATTTGTTCAAAAGCTCCAAGTTCATTTTTGCTGACAGTCCTTTTAACCCTATTATTTAGACATTTAAACACACATTTGTTCTGTATGTAAATATAACAGTCAGATCTTTCCTTCAGGATGAACACAATATTTTTAATGGGTAGCCACAAACTTATCAGAAGCATTAAGTGTGGTGATTTCTCATCCCTTCCATCGTAGGTCATGAGACACTTGATAATAGTGCCTTAGAAGCAGAGCAGTGCAGAAACAGAGTGATTCCATGGTTTCTGATCTAAAATGTTTTTAATTTAGCTCAACACTCAAATATATGCACTAATCCAGCAACCCGTAACCCACTCCTCCAGTAAAATATCAGTGATTGTGACTTAAAGCCACACACATAGTAGTACTCATTGGACATTTTAGTAAATCGCAGCCCCAATGTATAAAATATAGTCATAAAATCAGTCATATAGTCATAAAAACATAGTTTAGCAATATATATTTTAAATGCAAAACTGTTGACATTTAGGGTCGTAACCATTCATCATTCAGAACAATACTCTGGGGTCTCATTTTGCTACATTTTTCGATATATCAAAAAATCCTTATAGTAACATATTAACCTATGTGTGAATTTATCAAAAACTGTTTCATTGCTTAATGCACTTTATTTGGTTTTAGTTAATCATATTTCTGACACTGTTAGCATGAACACACGGTTATTAGTCCACAGTATTACACAGGGCCATTAATATTATTTACCCCTGCTGATTTTCTCTATTGTTTTTTTTGGCATATTTGACAACTAACAAATATCCTCATACAAAATGTATGAAACTAGGATAACATAAAACACAAACATGTTGCTGATGCTGGGATGATTCACCACTGTTCAGAGTTTTTTCATTGTGGTATGCTGGAGTCCCAGAGCCTTAGGAGTGACTTTGCAACCGTTACTGGACTAGTATATTTTAATTAATTTTTTTCTTACCTCTTTTGGAATGTATTTTGATTAAAGCATAGTGCACTGCTAGTTAACCTTTTAACCTTCACTTTGCGGGAAGTAGGGATATAATGAGTTCCCTTTTTTACAGTTTGGTTTTGTTTCTGGTTCAGTTTGTATCGAAGTTCAAACTTGAAAAAAATAGTCAGCTTCAACCTAAATTTTTGCTGGCATGAGGTGAAAATCTATTTGCACAGCATCAGCATTTCTTGCATTACCTGTTCTGTTCAGCAACAACCTATTTTTTGAGCGCGTTGCTATGTACCTATGGAGCAAAAAATGTATTTAACCTCAAATTCACCATGCAGATTTCCATTTCAGTTCAGAAGCATAGCATAGCCACTTAAAAGGTTCTGTTTAAGTGGTGTTTAGAATCAACAGGGCTGGCAGTAAATAAGCCTAGGTGTGTCTAATCTAAGTGATCCCAATTATCAACTCAATTCTGTTTATTGGTTGGTTGAGTAGTTACCTACATTTTCACACAGGTGAAGTTGGTGTTAGATAACCTTTTTTTCAATATGTAAAATGATCATTTTCATGTGTTTTGTATTTACTTAATATATTATTACATATATTACATTTAGCCCTGAAACAATGAAGGGGGACAAATATACAACAATAGTAGAACTCAGAAAGGACAGTTTCATGACACCAATAAAATCAAAATGAATGCTAAATTTACAGTGATTTTTATATTTAAGGAGTTACACAGGATAAATTGAAGCTTTAAAAGAATATGTTTAGGCACATGTGTTTTTGTATACAGAGTGTGTGCAAGTGAACGTATACTAAGCACATGGTGGAAACATGAACATATTAACACCGACAAGTCACCAAAAAACAGTTTAAACATTTTGTTTTTGAAGAGTAAAAATAGCCAGAGCTAATTTGTCTCCTCGGCTTGCTGAATTACAATAGTGTTACTCTGAGCTAGTGTCAAGGTTAGAGCTTCATACAGTAAATAGTAATATTTGCAGATCAAGCATGCTGGCTGTTGACTGACTGTAGGGCACCTACACCACACCTGTACACCTTATTCACAGTAATGTAAGATTAAACTGTATACACTTAAGACTCAATGAAAATGAAAATGCAATGAAAAATACTTATAATGTCCACCCCTGTTCATGAATCATTTGAAGTTAAATTCATTACTCAGACCGGAATTAAGCATTTTGTCCATTTATCCAATTTGGTTAATGTGTCGTTTCCTTCCTCTCTTTTTGTTATGTTGAGTTATGTGGCTCTGGGATGAATAGGAGAAAATGAGTTTTATGGAAATCAAAGACAAATCACACCTATACAAACACAGGCAGCTGGACCCAGACATATCCTAAATGGGGAGGGATTTGCTTATGAGGGCCTAGTGGGGACCTTGTGTGTGCTTTACATTTAGAGTCAAATCAGCATTCAAACCAGGTTCAGTCAAATGGAGCAGTGAGTGTGTGTGTTACAAATCTGAGCTTTATCTCACCACCTGATGGTTCCTCGGACTAACCACTCCCGGGAAACGAGTAGCCAGTGTTTGCATGCATCAGAGAAGGGGCTTCCGTTTTAGTCATAAACTCCCACACTCACGAAAGCCCTCTGCTGTCAGTCTCACTGTTAGTACAGTAGCTTTTCTGTTGCCACAGTACCATAAC
The DNA here is from genome assembly GCA_037974405.1 of Brachyalestes nurse. NCBI lineage: Eukaryota > Metazoa > Chordata > Actinopteri > Characiformes > Alestidae > Brachyalestes > Brachyalestes nurse. The sequence continues at coordinate 44,216,896 of JBBPCY010000001.1, forward strand.
CTAGCAGTAGAGGCCTCTGGCATTTGACATGTCCTGATTCTGGTGAAAGAGTAGTTGTTTGTCAACCTGTGAGATGAGTGGGAGTATTTAGTTGTGGGCCAGAGCAGTATAAGATGCGGTCATGGCATAGGCACATTGCCCCAGAGCTCGAGGTAATCAGCCCATCTATGTTTGCTGAAACAATAATATTTACACCCTGACGCAATCAGCAAAGATCATCTCTGTTGACTACTAGGCCGTGTTTTCACAATACATTGGTGTGGGGGGGTTTACACGCAGCAGAAGTCACGCTACGCTGTCCTCTCTGTCCACAAGTGTGTATTCATTATCAATACATGCATGGACTAGTACTCAGAAATACCCCTATTGCTCACTACCTTTTGTCTCTCCTTCTTTTCTATGCATATCACTCACACAGATTCACCAATAATTATTATATATATCTTGCCTACCGTACTGTAGCAGACTTGGAGAATTTAAACAATAGCAGTGGTGATACTGCTAATTCTCCTGTTATAAGACTCTTAAACAGTTTATTGGATTGCTAAACTGATGGCAGATATTGTGTATTACATGACACTCAGTAGCAAATCATTGTTTTAAGTCATTTAAATGATAATTAATTTACATTAATAGAATTAATCTGAATTAAATTCATAAAATCTAATGATACAGAACTTGCCACCCTTCAAATAAAGCCGGGAAACTTGCTTCAGTGCTGTTGTTGTAGGCAGTGAGAAAGTTGTTTCCCGTGCTCAGGCTTGTTCTGACATTAAGATTAAGAAAACAAGTTTCAACTGCAGAAATGTATATGTGTGCTGTCTAAACAATGGCAGCTTCTCAGTCTGTTCATGTCTGCCTGGGGTGAGTGGAAATGTGCTGTAGCATTTACATGACTGGAAGACGTCTGTTTGCTGTGGTGTTTGATTACTGCTTAGTAGCAATAGTTGTTTTTATTTACTAAGAGGTATATATATATATATATATATATATATGTTTCGCAATTTTTGACTCACGATTCGGTTCGTATCACAATTCATTTGCGGTGGAGGAGAGGCAAAATTCTGAGGTGCCATTTTGTTTGGAGACACCTTATCTTTACCACAAAATTATAAACCAATAAAAGCTTAAATACCGCTTCCTTTCCATTCATACTGAGGACAAGGCTTCGGTGAACCGCACGAGGAGTTGAGTTGGAGGAGT
>JBBPCY010000001.1:44223892-44245715 GCA_037974405.1 Brachyalestes nurse
TGGCATATATTTAAGCTGGATATACATATCTAACTAGTATTTAACTACTTGTGTGGAAAATATGTACATAAAAGATGCTTACAAAGGCAACAGCACTACATTATAAACTGCTTTATAATTAAATGTGCAAGTCACAAATTTTTAGATGTCTACACCTCTGGGAGCCTCCATGATTAATGTGCTTTTCAAACAGTGTTGTTTTCCTTAAGAATGTTGTGATTTCAGTTAAATGTGTTTAGTAAATTAAACTAGGATGATGAGACTGCAGAAATTTGGCCGGTGATTTTTGTGTTTGCTATTTCCGTTTTCTATTGTATTTTTACTTGTTGAAGCTTTTAGACCAGTTGAACCTGTTTTGGGCAGGAAACAATTGCTTTGAAACAAACAGCCAAATACAGTTGAAGCTCTGTGAAGCTAATCAGTGTATATGTCAGTAAAGATAGGGGTGGATTTCCATAGACCTGATGGAACTGGCACCGTGTGCAACTCATTTTGCACTTTTGACTTCATGGATGCATCTCTTTCGGGTAATGTCTAGAAAAGTTCAAGGTTGGAGTGGAGTACACATGTTAAAACTCACAGTAGAAATGTTGGAAATTGTCTGGCCACAAGAGTTTATTTCTTCAGTCCTGACCTTTATTCAAATAAATGCATTATAATTGCCAGTGTAGTCATGCTTTATTCTGATGGTGTCCAATAGTTTATCTACCAGTTCCTCAAACTGTTGGTGAAACTCACTTGAATATTACTTTTTTTACTTTTTCTATTATTTTAACAAGGTAATCAGGGTGATGGATAGGTTTTGTCCCTCGTTTAAGTTTAAGTTAATTATATTTAATAGATATTTACCTAAATGAAAGATGTATGCTCACAAGTAACAACCTGGTGAGTCTACAGCAGACTTTATATCCTTTAGCAATGCTGTTTAAGTGCTAATACAAGCCTTTTTCTGTTTATAGAGTGTACGGGTTTTATAAGGGAATCCTGCCTCCTATTCTAGCTGAAACACCAAAGAGAGCGGTCAAGGTAAGAACATCCCTATATCATCTATGCAAGAGGTTTCCAAACCTTCCCATGCAAGGACCCAAATGTAGGCATTTAGTTGATCCCACAGCTCACCAAATATTTTGTAATGTGAAATAAGGCTCTTCAGACAACACTTTCAAACAAGTCCAAGTGTTCTTCTACTCACAGCAATGTTATTAGCTTAGGCATCATATACACTGCTTTCAATTTCTTTCCACCACTTTTTGAAAGCCTATTTGAAATTATTAATTAATAAAATGACATATGTCATTATGAGAGACACCCAACATGCTTACCGATTGGTAAATCTAAACTGAAACAATCACATTGCTGCTGTGCACAGGGTGGTACCCTCCCACCTTTTTTTGGTCACAAGGTGTATTTAAGCGTGACCAGCATACTGGAGTCTTCCATGAACTTCTGAGGTGTTCCGTGAACATTTCCAGTTGTTCAAAATTGATATGTCCCATCCATTCCAAACAGTCCTACTTCTGTATTAGGGCATATTAGAGTCTTATTTTATATTCTCTGCACCTACACTTCATTCTGCACCACTGTATAACAGGCTAATAGCTCAGCAGATAACTTAAGTAATAAATGGGATAACAGACTAACCATTGCCAAGAGACAGGCTATAAGTTCAATTCTTTACTGATATCATCACTATAATGCATACAAAAAAATTGTTTGTCTGTTACAAGCTTAAAATGTCTTGAAAAGACTTGAAAAACATATATTCCTTCTGTCACCATTTGTGCAGCAATCATTGTGGAAATTATAAGTGCAGTTTGTATGTGTGAAGGTTGTCATTGTATCTGTACATGGGAAAAATCAGTAGTGCAGAACGTAATCAGCGCAGTTACTTCTGACTTAAAATGCACTTCACTTAGTTCTTTTCTTGCACCCCACTCATCCCCATGCTTTGACCCACGGTTAGAAAAAGGATGATCTACACAATATATGTACACATTCACATAGATAGGAGTCTTACTTTGCTGCAGTTTGCAGTGTTTCATCACTAACAAGTAGGATCAAAAACAGGTTTGGTTGTTCTCAGAAAATATCTGCGAGAAACTGAAGCCGTGACCGGTAAACCACGTACAAGCAGGGGTTACTTTGTCTGTGTGTGTGTGTGTGTGTATAGTGAAGCAAAAAATTAATTAATTAAGCAATTAAGTAAAAAAAAAAAAAAAACCTCGGTGACTAGTCACATTGCCCTTACATAAAATCATAGCCAGTCTTCTCACTGGACCCACTTCAGTTTATGTATTGTCCCAACCACACAGAGGATCATCCTATAACCACTACCCCACGCCTGGCCCTCATTTTTTTGGACAAACAGATTCTTATATGAGAATGCTGTTTATAGACTTCAGTTCAACATTCAACACCATTTATCCTCAGCATCAGGAAAGCGGGACCTGAACACCTGCCCTTGCAACTGGATCTTGGACTTCCTGACTGGGAAACCTCAGTCAGGATTGATAGAAACATCTCCACCACAGCTATGTTGAGCACGGGAGCCCCTCAGGGCTGTGCTCAGCCCTTTGCTGTTCATGCTGCTGACCTATGACTGTGCGGCAATGAACAGTTCAAACCACATCATCAAGTTCACTAATGACACAATTGTGGTGGGTTTAATCAGTAGAAACGACAAAGGTGCCTACAGAGAGGAGGTGCAATGGCATCAGACTGACGTGGAACCAATGGCCCCCAATCCTCACCATGTTCTAGAGAGGGTTTCTCTCCATCATTCTCTTTAGCTGCATCACAGCTTAGCTCAAGAATTGTTCCACCTTGGAACGCATGATCCTACAGCGAATAGTGAGGACAGCTGAGAAGATCATCCTCTTTTTCTTCCTTCCATCTGGCGTAAGGTTCTATAACACACTGCCAGTATTAGAAATAGTTTCTCGACCCCATGCCATCAGACTCTTTAATCAGAATGGAATTGTCAACACTCTACTTCACATACAAGCTTACTCATGATCTAAACTAGTGTTTTCTCCTAAAAACAAATGCAAAGACATACCTAAACTCGTTCTGCCATAAACAAAATGTTCACCCAAACTACCACTTCCTCATAAACAAGCTCTCTGTAAAGACTATTTTATATATTATATACTGGTTCTATTGATTGATGTTTTGCACAATAATTTATTGCTGTGTTGTTCTGAAATATTGTATTGCTTGCTCTTCTTTTTGTATTCTGCATTGTTCTGTCCTGCCTGTACTTATGTAGTCGCATAGTGTTTGTTTTTTGTTTGCGTTACACCATGGCCCTGGAAAAAATAAACCTACTTGACTCGTCTCATAAATTATAAATACATTATAAATAAGTTGGCATCATACTCAGCTCTTATCTCATTGGTGTGTGCACATTCGAACATGTCTGTTTTAGTCTTTGTTGGTTTGTGTGAGTTTTATCTTAAAAACAATGTGTAAGCACTATGTTTGCTCAGGGTAGTGACATGCCTTCGATATGAGTGTGCGTGTGTGTGTGTGTGTGTGTTAGTCTGAATACACTTCCTGACAATGACAGCTCATTTGTCCTGATCTGCTCTACAGTTTTTCACCTTCGAGCAATACAAGAAACTGCTGAGTTTCACTCCCTTATCTCAGGGCCTGGTAAGTCATCTTGTATGCCTAACTAACATATGCACACATAACTACACACAACCTATGTTTAAAAATATCTTCTTGAACAATGAAAAGGTCTATTGTATTTTATTTTAAAGCTTATCTGAGGCGAAAGACTCACATGTGCACACAGTTACAGACAATGTAGGCAATCATCAGCTAATACATTGGCACTGACTATAAGCCTAACACAGTCTTCAACTGCTGGTGGAGTGAAGGAGGTGTAAAGTGAAATGGGTGCTGGCCAGCAAGGTGTGTGAGCAGCCCATTACCGTGACAGTGTTCTGTCAGAGCCACCTAAGGCTTGATGGATGAGCTACATCTTGCTCAGCTGACTCTCTCTCTCTCTCTCTCTCTCTGTCTCTCTCTCTTTCTCTTTCACACTCTCTATCCCTTTCTCTTTCTCTCTTACTCTTCTTTTCTCTCTCTATCCTTCACTATCTTTCACCCTTCTGTATTTCTCTTTCTCTTCTTTCCTCTCTTTCTCCGTCTCTTGGGTCATCCACCTCTTCTCTCCTCTTTGAGTATTTTGTGCCTGGAGAAGGTGAAGTGTGGGGGTACTGTAGGGAACATATGAGACAGTGAGCTTGAGTAAGATCATTAGCACCAGACTGGAGCGTGTTTGAGTAGCATGGTGGAGCACCCCTCCTCCTGTTGGGCACAGCTGAGAGGACTCAGGCTGATTGATGAGGACGTGTAGAGTAATAATACAAATAAGGAATTGAAAGAGTGAATGGCTGGCTGTGTAAACACGGTCCAGGCCTGTTTGAGGAGATGGTCCGGCGCAATGTGACTGGGATAGAGACGAAGGAAGAGTAATGAGAGTCATGTACAATCTTGACATTTTCCCATTACACCAGTACAGCAACACACACAGTCACAGCCATAGATTTACATGGAAACATACACATACATACACATTTATTTGGTCGGACATAAGCTCCATATACATCATTATGCATATGTACACAGGGTGTAAATTTGTCAGCTAATACATATGCAGGTACCTTAAGCATAGATCATGCTGGCTGGAAATGATACCTTAATAGGGTAAACTCAAAGAATATTTAAGAAGATGAAAAATAAAACACATAAGGTATTATTTTAAGCACAATTCATCTGAAAATAAAATATTTTTGGCAGTTTTACAATATATAAATATTAAACTTTCATCAGTATTTGGTTTACCTTTGTTTTAGTCAGTTCACGGGAGACATTTCAGCTGTGCTTTTTTTCTGTGAACATAGAAAATGAATGACAGGAGCAGTTCATTCAGTTTGTGGGTTTAAGTCAAGCCTTTTGTCTAGACAACCAGATTCTTAAGAAGTTAAATGTCATTGTCACATTGTGCAGCTTGAATTATGATGTTGATCTGACTTTTATACCTCTATGTTTAAGTTGTCTGAAATATATAGTCTATTTGCAAACGGTCTTTATTGTACTTCTTTTGACCTTATTCCTCATCTTGTGGCCTGTAACCTAGTAACATAAGCATGTCTGTCTGTCTGTCTGTCTGAATCAGGCTCTCTCTGTGGCTGGACTGGGCTCAGGCTTAACTGAAGCTCTGGTGGTTAATCCATTTGAGGTAGTAAAAGTAAGCCTACAGGCCAACCGAGATTCCTTCAAAGTGGTAAGACAACAATGTTTTGAGATATCAAGTATCATTATCTAATGTACATCTTATGATTTTCTCCAAAATGTATGCTCACTTCCTGTTAATATAACTTCTGGTCTTTGTTTCATCATGCAGCAACCCTCCACATTCACGCAGGCTCGAATGATCATTAATGCAGATGGCTTTGGTCTGCGTGGTCTTAATAAGGGACTTACCTCCACACTGGGACGCCATGGTGTCTTTAACATGATCTACTTTGGCTTCTACTTTAATGTTAAAGATGCCATTCCTGCAAGCCAGGTAATTCAAAGTAACACTGAGTGATTGATGTTTATGATTTTGATTTGTTCTTGATTTAAATGAGATTCATAGAGAACTAGCTGAGCAGTGTAAAGTGTAGAATGTACTTATATATAGAATTTTAGAAATCAATCTAATTAGATATTTGGTTGAATAATTGAAAAAGAGAATAAGAATGGGGGAGTAAGGGGAGTGGGGTGGAGACAGAGGGAGAAAGGAGCTGCTAAGATCAACTGTATTAATGCCTTCACTGTTTGCTCTCTGTCACATCCTCAATGGTTCACATTACACATCCGGCAGGACTCTCTACTCCCAAACAAAAGTTAATTTTGTTTAATGGAACTGGTACCATACGCCTGTTCCACATATATAAACTGGAGCATTAGATTAACTTCACTGAACTAATTGGAAGCAGGCAGTGGAATTATTTTGGTGGGAGAAACTTACAGTGTAAGACCTGGTGAGGATTTTATGTTTCTTCTCTAAATTTGGTCTGAGAATGTCATCGCCTGAGAAGTTGCTTGACGAGGCCTGAAGCTACCTAGACCTGATTTGGTCATCCATTTTAGGAAGGAGTCAAGCAGGCGGGAGCAGCACGCAATGCTCTTGGAGAGAGCTGGCCTTTGAAGCCTTTTGAGGTTTTAGGTGGAGCATTTGATTTGCCCCTGTGATTACCAGATGGGCTAAGTCATTGTACAGAGATTAAGATCCACATAGCCAGATCAAGATTAATCAGTGATTCATCTCCTCCAGTGGTTTCTGGCCCCATTAGAGCATGCTAGTTCTAACTGTGTGGATGGCGCACCGTTGTACAGTAATGTTGCATTGAGAGCTCCTTCCGCAATCATAGTTCATTATTCCATTTTACTCAAGGGTACATTTGACATGGTACATGGTGTAATGATTTTTGAATGACGGCTACTGGAAAAAGTGACTGATGAAGAAGTAGCTCCTAGTTCTACTGGTTTAGAAGATAGCTACTCCCACACCTGGTCATCTTTTGGATTAGGTGTTGATTTATCTCATCACTCAGGGTGACCAGTACTTTGAGAAAGTTCTGGTCTAGAGAGACTGCTGTCATTTGTAAAAAATATTCTGTTGGCCAATTAGCTGTCAGAGCCGGTTGGGTCTGGGCTTCTTTTGGTACTGTAATACCCCGGTGCCGAGTCACAGACCAATTACGTAAATTGTCCCCATATGCCTCCCCAGTCTGCCTGCATGTACCCTGTTTATAAATCCCCATCTCAAAGACTGGCTTGTGCCATGTGATACCCCCTCAGCCAATAGGGGAACAGTGATTTTCTCAGGAAGCTCTAATCTGCCCCCCGCTACCATAAAATGATCAGAGCTTTCATGCCAGCTTTGCAATCATATCCACAACCCGCCGCTCTTCCCCCACAAGACGCCTCTTTCTGTTTCTGTTTTCTGCAACAATGACAACTGCCCCTCAGTAGTGCATCCCACACCCTTCATTGGCTCCATACTTTAAAACAAAATGATTAAGTCAAATTCAGAGCTATAGAATATCTTTCTTTGCATAATTTAGCGAGCAGCTGTTTTGTATTCTGTATGCTTGTTTATGCCTATTGTTTTTGAATGTTAGCTCTAAATTCCCTTTTTTATACATAAACATTAGAATGATGCTCAGATTTCTAAAACAGTGTATGCAGTGTGTGTTTGTTCATGTATATGTATATAATACAAATCCTACAACTTACTTTCTCCAACACCCAGCACTCATTTTCTTATATCCTCCTCCAAATGTCTGTATCCAATGTATTGTTTTTATTTTTTGTGTTGAGACCACCCAGGTAAACTCCAAGCATGTATTCACATGCCATAAATGGCTAAATAACTGTACTTTACTATACTATATTATACCATATTATAGTGTAGTATTCTATACTTTCCTCTCTGACAGGACCCTCGTCTGGAGTTTGCGAGAAAGTTTGCAATTGGTTTGCTTTCCGGAACCATCTCGTCCTGTGTGAACATTCCTTTTGATGTAGCGAAGAGCCGTATCCAGGGTCCCCAGCCACTCCCAGGGGAGATAAAGTACCGCAGCTGCTTCCAGACAATGGCCTTGGTGTACCATGAAGAGGGGTGAGCACCACTGTCAGGTGTCATGATAAGATGCATAAACTTACCAGAACTGCAGACAGGTTTACAGACAAAAGAATGATCAAAAGAATGTCTGAGACATAATAGTCATAACTGTGGGATTTTTTTGTTTGTTCTAGTCTTTTCACTCATTTCAGCCATTTTCTTGCATCTGAGTCTCTGCATTAAACTGATCTCCATTAACTTGGTGAGGAAAGGTTAAAATGGTTCACGCCATACACTGCATCTGTGACTGCTTATATACTGTTGCTGATTATTGTGCCTGTGTATTTATAGTGATTTCGGGTCTATAGTTGGGGATGCAATCCTTATAGTAGGTGAATCTCTTTTGGTTGACAGGACTCATGGGAAGCTTTATGAGTGAAATCATTGCTTTTATGAGTCTTGAGGACCTTTATTTGATCCTTTCACTTTGCTCTCAGAGACTAGTGAGCTGCTCATTATTAGATGTGTTGGGGCCTATGTTAGGGTGGAGTTGGGTGTGCATGGTGCTGTGTGCGTGTATCTGTTTCTGTGTATATGAGTGAGACACTGTAGCCATTTGAGCTTTGGGGGTGCTGAGAGGGTACCCCCCACCCCCACCTTATCCTGTCCAGCCCTCTAACACAACACAGTCCTAGCTAATTAGTGGTCCCTATGGGAGACGTTGTTAAGCAGGTCCTAACGAGGCACACGGCGCTCGGCAGGTCAGTTTAATCAGACAGCGGGGCAGAAAGGAAGTGGCTCGATCCTTATTAACGCCAACAGAGGCAGGGGACAGAGGCTGGGACAAGGAGAGTGCCAGGCGCATAGCAAGAGATCATATTGAACACATTAGGGGCAGGTACACAACGCGACCAACTTTTAGACCCTGTACCTCCCTAAGCATCACAGAAAGAGAGAGTGTGTGTTCGTGTGTTGTCCTCAAGTTAAGTTATATTCTATCATGAACGTATTGAGAAATTATCCCTGTAATCTAGTTTATTAATTTTTACACATATTCAGGTTTTTTTGCTGTCATTGTTTTATTTTTTATTTTTTTTATATTTTTGTAGATATCTTGCATTGTATAAAGGACTGATACCCAAGATCATGAGACTTGGACCAGGTAATCTGAAATAAAAAATGAATATCTCCCCATTAATTTTATGATAACTGCTCATACCTGATTGCTCATACTGGATTGCATCATATTGTTCTTTGTGTAGGAGGTGCAGTCATGCTGCTAGTGTATGAATACGTCTCTGGCTGGCTTCAAAGAAATTGGTGATGAGGATCATCATGCTACAGTCATCATGCTGGCTATGGACCTCAGCACTTAGGCCTTCTTTACTCTGTCAAATTTATTTCAATCTGTGTGCTACAAGTGTTATGGATACCAGAACTTTCAAAACACTCACACTACCATCATGTTCCAAAGGGAAAAATGTAAATTACAGTTATTTACCAGACTTGGCTCATACTTCAACATTGTATCCACAAACATGCTTCACCTCTACAACAGTGTCTTGAATTCTTTTCAAAATCTGTACCTTGACTTACAGTAATATCATTGCACCACATCTCATTCCACTTGTTATTGATTTTAGCATAAAATAATTTCTAGGAAATTCTCATTACCTATTCGTACACCTGACGTTAGGATTCCGAGAGGGAACATGCTATCACAGTTAGTTCTCTAACATTGCAACCACAGAAGCATTACACACCCAGTCTACACTCTCGCACACTCACCGTTAAAGGCAACCCAACAGTAAATAGCAACACTTTCAGTTTACATTAAACCAGGTTTAACATACTCAACCTACCTACAACCAAAGTAATTCTTCAGAACATTCAGAGCACAGTATAAGTTTCAGGCACCAAATTCCGGTTTGTCTGATGATTTAATAATAGGCACTTGTTCTTAAGCATTGCGACCGACACACCTTGTGAAATGTGAATAAGAAAAATGATGTATATGCCTTCTGTTATTAATACTTGTACCTTTATTGTCATTATTAATTTTACATTTAGACAGCTTTTATTTTCCCAGCTTTTATTAAGTGCTTGAAATTCAAGACAACTCAGTATTTTAGGCGGTAAAATTGTACATTCAATTGAATGTGTGATGACACTAAAAGCCTAAAGTACAGTAATCTGTTTTGTTGTACTTGGACAGTAATCTGTTTTGTTGGATCAATTGTAGACAATTGCAGTTACAAGCAACTGATAAATAAGTAGTTTAACATGATGTCAAGTAAACATAAAATACAATGAAGAAACAATTGAAAAACATAAACTTTGAAGAGGTAAACAATACAACATATTAAGGGGAACCTATGGAATGTATATCTATGATAAAAATTATATGGAAGAATTTTCTTATTGACCATTTTCTTATTTAGTCATTGAACAATTAATGTCCATAATTAATTTGGAATGTTACTGTTCAGTATGGGCATTCTGATGTGAGGTTTTAATTGCAACTTTCATCAAAACATTGTTGCAAGTGTAATATTACAGATAAACTAATGAAACAGCATTTTTTAATGGACAGATTAAAATGAATGAAATGTGATGTGTTTGTTTATATTTGATTTATTGAAAATAATGTGGCCACTCTTCATGCCCACACTAGTTATGATTCAGTTCTTTCTTCCCCTGTGTCTCTTCCTTCTCCTCAGAATACTTAGTGCTGAAGCATTGTGGATGCCTGTCAGCCATCACAGCTGCATGAGCTAACAACAAGCTGTCACTCAGCTCTTATGGCCTGCAGGGTGATGCAGCATAACTCAGCACAAGTTAAAATAACAAAACTGAGAAATGCAAATATGAGAAGAGGGAACAAAGCCACCTCTCTCCTTTTCTTACTTGTTTAACTTTTTTTTCCAGATGAAAAGTTATCTAAAGAGATTTTTATTAAGTATAAATGTTGCATGTTTAAAGTTTTGATGCACTTTTTTACTAAACATTTTTATTAAGTTAATTATAGTACTCTGCAGTCTATTTACTTAGCTCGGTTTTGGAGGCATTTCATTCACTGAAATATTTACTTAGTAGTTTAACTTCTGTCTGAAATTCCTTATTTATGGCAATTAAGTGCTGACGACTGGTCTGTGAACCATGCTGGCCATTAAGTTGGATCTTTTGCAGTGAATCTGCATAAAAAAATATATGTTGCCTCACTGAAAATACCATTGCCTCCCTGCTTCTCTCTGTTTCTCTGTCTTTTTAAGTTCCATCTCAGTTCCTCAGTTTTTTCTTTCACTCACCACCAACTCCAGACTGTTTACACGCCTGAGACGACTATGCTGGAAAACAAAATGGCTGGGTCCATTTTTAGCTGTCCCCATATACATGGGTAACAACTTATATTTTGCATGTTCTTGTCTTTGTACCTCCTGCTCTTAAATGCCATATTTTGTTTTAGTTCTGTCATAAAACGAGTCACTTGCCTCATTAATGGTTAAAGATTTTTTTCTTTTCCTCCTTTAACTAGGGAGGCCAAGGCTGATCAAACCACTGCAAATGAGATGGTTTGATGGATGTTATGAACATTGTGCCACTCTTAGATCTAGATAAAGTTGCTGATGTTATGAATTTGTTCACCCCACATTTTAACGTGATTGCACTATACACAGGTGCTGACGTTTGTGCCTAACGGTCTCAAAGTGCCTAACGGTCTCAAAGTGAGCAGTGTGAAATTTCTGGGCCTCTGTAATATCACTATAGACAGCCAAGCTGTGTTTTCCATGAGTGGATCTGCTTAGACTAGGATGCCTAAACTCACCTGTGTGTGTTTAGAACATGCTGTTCCAATACACCAGGGAAAACAGTCTGCATATGGTCAGCCACCTTTCTAAATCAAGCTAGCACCTAAGCCATGTTCTCTAGTATTGTTGTAGACCCTGCTTAATGTTAGCATGCCCCACACTCCTGTCTTAAGCCTGATTGCACACAGTCAGCTAAAGATAACCATGTGACATTTGACTTGACTTTCCATAGGAATTAATTCTAAACAGATGTGTGTGTGTATGCGTGTGTTCTTGTGTGTGTATGTGTGTGTGAGCATGTGGGTTTTTTCCATTTTCTGTTTCAGCTGTGGCTTTGAAATTAAGGTGTTTGTCATGTCTCAATTTCCCTTACCTTTTTCTATGTTTTGACTCAGTAGAAAAATGAACTTTTTCTATTTTGTTTTACATTTAAAAAAATCTGTCACAATTTGATTGAATTAATGTTGTGGATACTCTACCAGCCTCCCTCTCCCTTTTAAGATACAGTCTGCTTCAGCTGAGCAAAAGCAAACATGGTAACTGGTAAGATGACTGTGTGGCTGCTTTCTCCAGACCTAGTTCACAGATGGAGTTTTGTAAGTTGAAACGTGATTATCAATGTCATTACATTACAGTATTAGGACAACTGTGGGTGGGGTGAAAAGTCTGTATATTCAAAGCAAGTGGGACCTGTGTAAAATATATGGCTACAATCTGCATACTATATCAATGCAGTTGCAGCATCAACGTCTGTGTCAGTGAACCCAGCACACACGTAAATAGCATTCAAAGCAGCTTATTTGAATAGAATAGGGTTGCAAGAATGTGCTTGGTGGGCTGTGAAGGTCTGTACATGTGGTGCTGTCTAGGTGGTTCGCATACGATCAAAACAGGACTGCGATTCCAAAGCAACGGTCCGTGACCACTGTGCCAGGGTGCAAGTGTTTTCCAAGTCAAATCAGCAGCAGTACCGGGTTGGCTGTTTACTCTACATTTTGTGGGGACTCTTTAAAATTGTAACACAAGGGGAGCTGCAGTCATATTGTGTAGGAATAATATAGAAAAACTCTTGGGTTTTAAAAGTACAATATTTGTTTGTTTATTGTTATTGTTTATTTATTTGTTACTTGATAGTTTGTTGTTCAATTGATTGATTGTACTTCAGATGTTCCTGATATGCATGAATTTGTGATCTCTGCGGGTGTTCCATATTCAGAACTATTTAAAATCAAAAGATGGCTTACAATTAAAAAGTAGACAAGCACTGTAAAAATTAATCAATATGCACCAGCCCTTTGTGGACAATAGATGAAACAGAAAGAAACACTGTTTAGTTTGTTGAAAGTTTATGTAACACCAGAAACTTTTGGTCTAATCCAAACCTTGATCAGTCTGGCCAGCAATTGTTTAAGGTTCAAAACTAAGGGGCTTAGTTCAACAAAGCTGACAAATATATGGGACAAATCAGGGATAGCAATGATATTAAAATACTTGAATGTTGTTTTGAAAAATGATGTCAGCACATTTGCCCTGTCATATAAAGTCTGATTTATTTAATTGCTTATAGATTAGCTGCAAACTTTAGACACAGTAAATTTGGCCTGTAATAATAAACAAATTATTATTACTATTATTATTATTGTTGTTGTTGGTATTGTTGTTGTTGTTTTATGTACATTGTATAAGTACACTGAATTCCATGTGGGGGTAACTTAAAAAAAATCCATAAATTGAGGTCTGTCATTAGTGTCCTTTAATAAGATACATTCAATTTTATTGTGCAATGTTTGGAAGTGTGCAGCTTCACTGGTCTTTAATCTAGCATGAATGAATGCTGGTAGTGTTGGAATGTGCATCACTGTCCCACACTGTTTTTACAAACATCCATCTGTAAAAATTGCACAGCATTCAACGTACCTTACAGTCAAATAAATTAATGTAATAACATCTCCCAAATGTTCTGTCATACATCATAAGAGAAGTGAAATTGACTTTTTTTTATCAAAATGACATAAGAACAAAGCAAAACATCTGGATGTTATCTGTTTACAACACCCTGAAACATTTAAATGCAAACGGGATGGTTCTTTTACGTAATTCATGTATAGTACTATCTGACCCATTAAAAAATATATATATATATTCACAGAAAGGAGCGCTGAAAATGAACTTGCAGTGAAGCTGCTAGCAGGTTCACTTTAGTCAGATCTCCGTGACCTAAATCTGCAATATTGTCTATAAGGGCTTTCTCCTCTGCTATGCGGACAGAGAGGACTAACATTGACAGGTAAAATTGAGAGGGCTCTTCAGGCAAGTTGTTTATAAATATACCAAAGGGCTGACATTAGTCCATCCAGCAGTAGATTTTTCTGGAAAGTCTTGACTTGTGTATACTGTCCACTCTTCTTCTTCAGGTCTTTTACTCAGGTATCACAGAGCAGAGGCAGTGACAGAGTGGTCCCGAGAGGTTGCCATGCCCTTGAAGGCCAGCGGTGTGGCGATGTCACAGCTGTGGGGAGAGAGAGCACTGCCACTGGGCAGTTGCCATGTGGGGCCGGTCACATAGGCCGACGTGGTGCCGCTGTACCCCATGTAAGGCGACACTTGGGTGGGAGGATGGTAGAGATGGATGCTGGGAGCTGTGACATAACTGTTCACTGTGGGCAATCCATTCTGCGTCTGTGACAATGAAGAGAGGCAGGGTTAGTCAAGAGCAAAACTAAATAAACAGAAAACACAAAAAAAATTCTCAAATGTTCTTTGGTTTAGTTAACTAGCATCTACATTATTGTGGAGGTTTTCTAAATTGTAAAAAAAGTTTCTTCATACTAACACAACTAATTTACAAAAATGGTTCCTAATTGAAGCATCTGTTGAAAAGTTATTTCGGGAATTAAAAGTGGTTCTACAGAAAAAAAAAACTTTCTCTGCATCTTTAGTTTTAAGGATGCAGCCTGTAAGAAGGGGATGCATATGAGTCAGCAGGAGAGAAAAGGGTTTAGAGTATATGATGCAGAAGTAAGAGTGTCATTGTGTTGAAAGACGATGAAAGACAAAAGTTTAATGGAAAATGGAAAAATGTGTATAGAGAGAACCTGTGGAATGTCTGTAAGATTTGGCAGAAAAACACTGAAACGATTTACCAAGCTTCTTCAGCATAAGGCCTTTTGACTTTGACTACTGATAGTATTTTTAACAATATCCTTATTCCTCTGGATTTACCAGTGATTTAGCCATTACAGGTCTTGACGCCCCCACTTCTCTTGCATATAGTGCTCATAAACAGACTTTAAAAGTAAATTTCTTTCTCATCTTTCTTTTCTTTCTCTCTTTCTTTTTTTAAGGAAAGGTTGGATTTGTCCAGAAATCTCTGACCTGTTAAATTCTGATAAATCCAGGCTTAATCCAACACAATAATCAAACCTTAGCAACCCACATCAAAATCCATATGCTTGATATTATATCCTTATTGTTTGCATCCAAATTACCACTGACTGATAAACCAACAGAATAAAGTACAGCACTGTTGAATTCATACATCCATACATCCATTCATCATTATTTCATATTTAAAATAACACATTTACTATCAACACAGCAATACAGAGTGAGAAAATAAAATCTCACTGTTTTGTGTGTTATGGAGAGGAGATTCCTCGCTGCTGGTTATTTGATATAGATTAAGAATGTTTGTAGGTGATTGTAGTTTGTAGGCTGCATGTCGTTCTCAACTTTTCTTCGGATGTGTTTCACTGTTTATTTATTATAATCCACACATATTGGATTAAATGTTCTCACAGTCTATTAGGACAAGCAGGTACTCGAGGTCTTGACGTAAATAAAACGACTAAAACGATCGACCCTCTCTGGTTTGAAGTCTCTCGGGTAATTAATCTGAGACATTAGAAATCAAAATGTATTCAAGCAGAGAAATAGATTTTTAAAAAAGTCCATAAAGAATAAATAATAATGAGGAAATTACTTTTATTGTAGTATTATAGTATTCCAATCAATTTTTATTATCTTCAATGCTAAAAGGTATTCTGCCATTAGCTTCGATCTGTGCGGCTTCACCAAGATTCGTATCTCTGAAGGTTTCATTATTTATTGTAGCTCTAACTCTGAACCTTTGGCCCTTTCTTCTTATTCTTTTCATAGTTCTTGTTATTACAATTATTGTTGTTGTCTGCATTATCATTATAATTGTTATTATTTTTGTCACAAGCATTATTAGTAGTAGTACTGTTATTACCATCATTAAACGATCGTCACTAGTGTGGTTCTTATTGTTGTTTTTTTATTATTATGTATTTATTTGTTTTTTTTTTTTTTGTTTTTTTTTTAATACTGTTCATTTTGAATTTTTGCTGATAGTGCGACATAGCATTCCTTATCTTTAACTCCTTATTAATTTCATTGTAAGTATGAAAACCCTCAGTCAGAATAAAAAAAAATACTGATCCTGAAGGAAATTGTTTAAATTCGGGAAGCCTTTTCAGATTTCTCGCGCATTAATCAAATTCTCCGTGCGCTTCTTGTATTATTGTTAATCAAACATTTATGTTTTCTCTGTGTTCAGAGCGTTAATCTTCCTGACAGAGAGGACTCACTGAGTTACACAAGAACCGTCGATCTCCATTAGGTTTTGTAAATGCGAGCTGTTTGGCGAGATTCTCTCATTTATCTTGAACAAGAGGCTGCAGTGGCGCCTGTACTGCTTTATAACACTTCTATAGCACTACTGTTCTATTACACTCTTGTTCTGTAACCCTGCTGTTCTATTACACTGCTGTTCTGTTACACTGCTGTTCTGTTACACTGCTGTTCTGTAACACTGAGGTTCTATTATACTGCGGTTCTATTACACTTCAGTACTTTTACACTGCTGCTCTTCACACTGCTGTTCAATTACACTGCTGCTGTATACCACCGCTGTTCTATTACACTGCTGCTCTGTAAGACTGCTGGTCTATAACACTGCTGCTCTATTACACTGCTGCTCTATTACACTGCTGTTCTGTTACACTGCTGTTCTATTACAGCCGCATAGATACTGGGTGTTAAAGTCGAGAAGATCGTGAAGAGGCGTATTAACCGTGTAGGTAAAGGCCGTGCGTTGGTAATAAAGATTTATTCCGTCGTATTCCACGAAACATAAACCTCTAAGCCCTTCTAATAAACGACTCATCAATCGCCTGGTGGCGGTCCAACCAAGCCGAACGGATCATGCCACCGCCTCCCCTCGGGGTCTCACGTCATCACATCACTCGCACCCCTTTCCTCACGCCAATTCCCGCCCGCGCGCGAGAACCTAGCCTATACCTGTGTCGGGAGCACGCACCTTTGCATCGAGTGAAGCATGGTGAGCGACTGCAAGTCACACAGGGTTTCCTTCAAGCCTTAAGAGATAAAATCCCGTTCGACGCTTTAGGGTGTGTTCTTAGAGGCTCAGGTCCGCCCAGTTTCATCCAGGGAGATTTGTTTCAAGCAGAACAGACAGTGTGCAGGAGAAGAAGTCACTGTAATCTCAGAAAGTGGTGCCGATGAACGAAAGGGATAGAACTGGATACGGTACAATACTAGAAAAAAAGGGCGACATCAGTGCCGCGTGTGTGGCCTGTAGTCTCACTAAAACTGCCCACGGTCAACATTCAGCCTTATCTCACTGAAAAAGGAGAAAGATGAGATACAAATCTTGTTCCAGTTTATTGTGTAAAGCACGTCAATTAGTCCAGGTCAACTAAAACTCTTTAATAATAAAACAGTCATCAGTTGAGCGCGCTATTACCGCTCAGTGAGTTTTTTTTCACGAACTTTACAGATTACGAAAATACAGCTTTACTGACGTGTTGAGTTTTACTGTAGTCAGAACAGAAAACGATGCACATCTTGCTTACGTAGCAAATAAAAGGGGCGCAAACCATTCGAGAACTAAAAAAAACCCAATGCCGATAAAATAGTCTATTCTCAGTCCTAGACACTGCAGTTTATCTTCAAAAAATTGGATCTACCAGAACGAATATTTTAGATGTGAAATGGTTTAAAGGAAAATTTATAAAATTGTAATAAAATGTGTGTGTCAGAATGTCAAGTGAAAAAATGAATTTACTTCGTGCAGGTACTGTACAGATAGCGCCTCTGAAATTATATTTTCAATATAGTACTAAAATCACAACAACTACTACTGCTGCTCATAAATATTATTATTGTTGTTATTATTATTATAATTGTTAATAATAATAATAATAATAATAATAATAACAAATCGGCACATTTCGGTTCAGTGTCCATGGACTGGCCAGAGAAATATTTTGAAAATATTGCCCGCGTGCCCACGCA
The DNA here is from genome assembly GCA_037974405.1 of Brachyalestes nurse. NCBI lineage: Eukaryota > Metazoa > Chordata > Actinopteri > Characiformes > Alestidae > Brachyalestes > Brachyalestes nurse. The sequence goes on from JBBPCY010000001.1 coordinate 44,241,668, forward strand.
CATTCGCTCACTGAAAGTACATTTTTAATTACAGTAAGCACTGACTCTTGACTCTTGGCCTGGTGGTGAGTACTGGTGGTGGGTTAAATATGCTTAAACTTGGCCCTTCTGTTTAGGAGGAGGATTCATTCATTCGCTCTGTCTGACAGTGCAAGAGGTGATCTCTGTTACCTGTGCGTATTTCGCGTCAGCTTCTAAGTGAGGCTTATCCACGCCATTGACTAGTGGAGAGCTCGCTGAGGAGAAACTACTCCTGCTAATAGCGCTCCATTCGTCTAGTTTGGCGCTGGGAAAGGACGGACTGTCACTAACTGGGGGGCAAAACAAAGACAAGGAAGATGGAAGTCAGAAGGGTACAGCACAGCTACAGAACAACAGTCCACACTGGTCCCTACTGATTACTATCTTTAGCAGCGAAGCCTGCTAACAGAACCATCCGGGAGTTTTTTACAACAGAACCATCCGGGAGTGTCGATGTTCAGTACTCCTAGGGGATCAAATGGATTCTAAATGATCTAGTGAATGTTGCACACTTTTCTGCCGAAACGTGACCCTGTTTGAAATGCAGCTATACATTGTGAGTGTGCCTCTGATCAAACTGCACAACTGGATCTAAAATTATTCTTTTGTGTAATGAACAGGACTGGTTTACCAAGAGCCTTCCTGTGGGGACAAATTAGATTTACTCTAACCGTTTCCCTTGATGATGGATATTATATTATTCGTGCTTCCTAAAGTTTGAAATGGGAAAAATAAGGCCACCAAGGCTGTAACCTGAGAGGACCACAGGAAAACAAAAGGAGAGTATTTTTTCCACCAAATCTTATTTATGCCATCTTATTTATGCCATCTTTTGTATAATATTTCTGTTGTTTTATACCAATTCACAATTACCTGAACCCCCCCCCCCCAACGCACACACACAACCTCTAATCTGGTGTAGGGGTTTTTGACATATTAAACGATTTCATCAAGCAGTCTGCCTTGTGGAGCAGTAGTCACAGAGTGTACGTTACACTTTATTCCAGCTTTCAAAACCTGCCGCAAACATCTGCTAATCATTTGGAAATGCATAAATTGTTTAGAAAACCTGCCCCATTTCTCTCCAGTATTTCTTGTTCGCTACGTGAGGCTACGTGGCCGCTGAACAGCAGTGAAGTTTAGACTGTCGGAGGCTGGTTTTAGTACATTGCGAACTTCAGGAACATGGACATGTTTCTGCACAGCACCGTGATCACACACACAGTGTAGACAGTCACAATGTAGTTTCCTCTGGACAAAGCATTGGATTTGCGAAATGATCGCTGGATTCACGCGGGCGGTTTGTTTCGTTTAAATGCGTTTCATGCAAACATGTGAAAGGCCTGGTAGGCAAAGCTACCTTTAATAAAGTTCAGTTCGTTTAAAATAGACTTCAATCTATTTTCCAGCAATTGAGGCAAATCTTAACGTCTCTGCTTGTTTTAACGACTTAAAGTACCTATGATCAGTGAGGTCTCAAGTGGACTGATTTGTTTTTATTTATTTATTTATGCCTTAGCTTCTATTCGTTGTCCATTAAGGCATGTTTTCCTTTTACGTCGTAACTCTGGACAAAAACGTTTGGACAAAACGTTTGCTAGTTACCTTAAAAATATCCACACCCGCTCCTATTATTCTCACAGGCCCTCGCCCGTTTAGTTTAATGCATCCTATTGGGGGTCCGAAGTATTTTGCATAGAATTTTTCAATTAAAAAGATGTATTTTGATATTCCCTTGTCGGTAGGATAAATGCGACAATGTTTAATTAAACGCCCTTGGTGCTCTGGCATATCGACTGGAGTCTACAATAATGTTTAGAATCTGCTCGCTTACCACATACATAACCATTTACACTCACACACACACACGCACTCACAATTCAGTCTCAAATAAGACCTTCAAGAAAAGTACAAAACGGCTATGCGTACACACACGCTCACACACACACATTGCTACAGTGCTAGTAAAAAGCTATTTCCTTTACCAATAATTGAGAGTATGCTTACTTTGCTGCTCCGTTATAGACCGAATGCCCAAAATGTCTGTGACAGAGTGAGAGGAAGGCCATATTCTATGCATAGCCATGTGTCCTGGGAGGGTGGGCATGCCGGGGGGAGTGGGCACTTTAGTCCCTGTGGCTGCGATGGGAGTCGGATAAGAGTACAAGTGGTTATAGGGCAGTGAAGGCTGTGGCTGGGGGTGGGAGGTCTGTTTGCTGGACTCGTACTGGTTCTGCTGGGCCACGTTTCCAATCTTGTTGCGGAGGATTCTGCTGATTGAGCTGACGGACGGCAGGTTGAACTTATCACACACGCCGTCGGCGAGCAGTCGGTCCCTGATCTCCCAGGCGAAGATGCCCGGGTCCCGCTGCTTGTAAGTCCGAATGTGCTTCACCACGGTCGGCGTGGTGACCCGTGGCTTGCTGCCTCCGATTGCGCCGGGGAGGATTGAGCCGGTCTCGTTGTAACGGGCCAGAATCTTACTCACGCAGCCGTGAGAGACACGCAGCTGCCTGCTGATGTCACAAGGCCTGATGCCCAGCTGGGCCAGCTCTACAATCCTAAGGCGGATGGCGTTGGGCAGAGGTCTTCCGTTTACAAAAACACCACCGAGCTGGTTCACCTCACCAAAGGCTGGTTCTGGTCGTGCAGAAACACACACACACAGAAAAAAAGAAAATGAATTTGGTTAACGCTAAAGCGAGGTTATATCAGACCGTTCCCATGTTTACGAACTCAAAACGTTCCAATCTCGGCCCAGGTGTCAGCTAGCATTTAGAGGGAGGCCTAGAGTCTACCAGCTCTTTTCATTTGTAGTGGAATTGTTCCAGCTCCACATTCGTTTTGCATCGTATGCAACAGTAAATAATCAGCATGTAATTGAATTGCAGCAGGAATGCATTTTCTGGCATGTTTCCTGTGCAACATATTCTGCACATTTTTCTAGCCAATCGCTCATAAATACCTAAAGGATTGAATATTCAAACAGCACCTCCGCTGCAGGGCCACCGAAGCAGCCATACACTTCAAAATGAAAGCTCAAAACGCATTTTTAAACTGTTGGCAAATAACACCATGCAGGATCTGCAGTCTTCTGCTGAACTTAATCGTTTTGAGCGGAGCGTTTATAAAGGCTCCGGCCTCACAGGTTCTGCAGTTGATGAAAGACACACTGTATTTCTTACCCATTGCGTGTAACCCTCCGACGATAAAAGAAAACCCACAGTGACGTCCTCTGACCAGCTCCGAGTCCAGTTTAGCTGTTCTTTCTGCTGTCTTACAGTTGAAGCGGGTAGTGTATATCGACAGTATTACGTCGATGCGATAGCGATTCGTTACAACGGTGGCAAATTCTCGTTCTGTTTCCTGATGTCTGGGAGGACAGGCTTACATTTCAGTCCGCAGAAACCAGGGGACGGTCTTTCAAACTTTGCTCCTTGGTGAGGACTCGCCGTCCAATCACGTCACGCCTTTATTCGATGCCGCCCTCCTATTGGTTGAAATTGTTGACGTGCCGAGTGGCTGCGGTGGTTAGGGCTTCCCCTCTAGTGTTTGATCCACTGTACGGGATTTCCTCAGTCATATTTGTTTTAGACATTTCGAATAAAATACAAATATTTTTTTACCGCGTCGAACTCAACTGTAAGTATTATATAAGACAAAAATAAAATTAGGCAGACGGATTTTTGTTGATGGCGTGCTCGGAAATGTAAATACTTGTTTTTGAAGAATTATGAAATCTATTCGTGTTATATTTCTTGTAATATATGATGGGACATAAATTTGTTACACATGCTTTTGAAGAATCAGAAGAAGCAAACCACAGAAGTCCAGCCGTAGACACGTGATTTAAGTTGGAAGAAATACTGTAAAAGATTAGGTGGACATTTTAGATCGGATCGACGCATTTGTAGGTCATTCTTATACAAAAGAGACATATTTTGACATCAGCCTTTTACAGTATACTACTAAAAGCTAACCAGCTGACTTACAGTATGCATGTTTTGATTTGATATGGTCCATATAT
>JBBPCY010000001.1:44245815-44265229 GCA_037974405.1 Brachyalestes nurse
CTGTCGACTGGTACGCCCCGCTCGCTGATAACAATGGCCTCAGATTTCGCCTCCTTTCTCCCCTCTTCTATCGCTCACGGTGTAAACCTGTACATCATAATCCGAGCAGCGCTGCTGGCTCGCCGTCGTCACATTTCCACGTTGCATGTCGGGCCCCAGCCGTATTTTCGCCCCTTTGCTCCTCTTTGGACGGCTTATTGTATTGTCAACACAGGCCTTCCCAGCTATTTGGAAATAACGGAGCTGGCTGTGCCAGGCACCCGCGTTAATACTCATCAAACAGCGTCACCAGTGAAAAATTATGCTAATTGCAGGCACACAAGACAGGCTAAGGGCCTACAAGCGGACAACCTCGCAGCTTATTTTCCAACACCAGTTCTCCACTTGTTTAAATGTCAGGCTATGCTAACGCAGTTCAGTTGGATGTGTGCTTATTGTCGCTGCTGGATTTCTGTTACCTCAAGGCAGCATCGGCGTTCAGCCTGTATTGTTAATGTTACATCACATGTATTACAACACACCCAACTACTATAACTTATGCGCAAAACATGAACACAGGTTGGGAGGGGGCGACAGAGCAACAGACCAGACAACAGGCGGACTTGAAAGCGAGGGAGGAGTGTGAAAACAAATCACCAAAAAGAAAAAAAGCTATGATAATTTTGATATTTAACCGCACTGACTTGGCTGGTGAGCAGCTGAAAATACACACCAGGGGTTTCTTATACTTGTTCCTTTTATACTAAGTGGGACTTTGACTCAAGGCGTATTTTTAAAAAAAAGACAAAGGAGAAAAGGATGGAGGAAAGGAATGCAGAAGAAAAGCAACGCGACAGCACGGAAACGAAAACGTGTTTAAGAAGTATTTATTTCTTTACCGCCTCTTGTCACGTCTCTCTGTCTCTTTCTTTCCCTTTCCCTTTCTCTCACACCGTCTCACTCTCTCACTCTCTCACTCTCTGCATATTTTGATTATTCAGGACACCACCCTCATTGTTTAAAGCTATGCAAGATTTATTATTTTTTCACACACGGCCAGCCGTTATAAAAGATGCTTTTCGGCTATATGCCTGACAAGAGTACGTATCCAGCGGTGTGGGAGGAAGGCAGGAGGCAAAAATGTAGGTGTCTGCAACTTTATTCGTTAACAGCATTGTTCCTGGTTTTGCAACCATTGCTAAAAAGGTGAATGAGGGAACAATTTAAACGATTACTAATTAACTAATATGTGGGTTGAAGGAAACTTTTTCAACTTTTCCCGTCAGACTGATATGCCTTGTACAACAGGCATTCCATTGGACACTCTGGATTATATAATGTTTTTCCATTTATTTATGTATTTACAAAGAGGGTCCATTTTTTACATGTATTTATTTTTTTACTAAAAGAACTGTACTAGGAATTCTATTTATGTGATGATGGATGCCTACTAGTCAAACGCTGGAATACGATAAAACGGAGCACCACTGCATTATTCATACGGATAAAGATCTAAAATGAGCTCTAAAATTGTGTATTTGTCGTCTGAACTAATCATCCTTTCCTGGTTGTGACGAACATTTCCATCTTCCGTTTCCTTTTTTTCATTTCTTTCTTTCTTTCGTTTTCCTGACCGTTTTTAAGTAAAAAACAACGCTACTTGAAACTTTAAAAAAGACTTCATACGCGTGTGATTAGTGATGTTACATTTTGTGCGTTGCTTTTTGTAATCGGTATAATACTATATCGTGATGATAGCATTCGCCTTGGGGCGAAATAATAACCCCGTTTAACTGGTTTTGTCATCTTCTGTGTCACTGTAACATTGTAATGACCCCCAGCGCCCCAATGGTAATTAGAGCTATTATTGTTATTGTTGTTCTTGGTGTTCACGTTGTTTATCTACACATAAAAGACAGTCTGGGAATGTTATTACAGGGTGTGTGTCTGTAGCAAAGTCTGTAACCTTTTACTGTGGCATTATTTGTCACCTGATTCCATAAATGGAAGTGTAATGTAATCCATGGTAAATATTTCAAAATAAATGTAGGACACTCACGCTTTGAATTTTCAAATACTTTTTTTCTCAATCTGCATCATATCTATCTTTGAACTTCAGAAAGATACGATACATTAGAAAAGTAAATGTCTTTGGACATATGGCTATTGCAGCAACAGCAGTGACATGCACACAAAAGATTAAAATTGATTAATTGTCCCATACACACCAAATGGGCTTGCTAATAACTGCACTGTGATATTTATCTAATTAAAGAAATAAATAAACAAACAAACATAAATAAGTAAAGTGTCCATTTCATACATTTGACATGACCGGTCATTCCTAGTGCAACCAAATATATATTTTTTTCTGTTTCAATTGTGCCATTAAAATTACGTCTAATGTCAAAATGCTTTTTCTTTGCCAATAAACTGTCTTGTTTTGCTTGTTTACTTCATGGGCCAGCATTATTTCATATTGGTTATGACCACAAGTCAGTCATTCAAATAATAGACCGCCAATGCAAAGGCGCAGGGAAAAGGACAATAGTCTCCTCCTGCCCAAACTGAAGAAATAAATTATGAGAATTATGAGAATCACTTACCGAGATAACGTCTTTTCCTTATAGATTTTATGCAAGGATACAGCTTCCCGATAACCTGAAGGAACTAAAGGCAGCAACACACACACAGACACAGACACACACACACACACACACACAAACATAACAGATGTGATCAAAAGAGGGTCGCCAAAATCCAATACTGAGCACACGACCTCATGTACACAAATCGACCTCGGAAGCAATGTAACTGCTGGCTACTGATGACGGATATCGTCACCTTGAATTATGTTTATAATTGTAAGAGAAATTTCGAAAGTCATGGAAACCATACAGAGTGCATCACTAGGACACCTATTTCTATTGATTACAGGCATTAATATAATTATGTACAATATATCATTTCGTTTCAAAATTTGGCCTCCTTCTACTGAGATAGGAAGAGAATTGTAGCTTTTCGTTTAATGGCGTTCATTTTCTTCTTGCGCGTTTTATACTTGTTTTAAAATAGGATTAAATGAAAATAAAATACACACATTTAAACGCAGCAGGCAAATTAAGCATGGTTACTATTACAAGGTAAATACTGCTAACGCGTTGTAGCTGCATCAAATAAAAAAAATACTTTTGCTTTAATTAAATGATCTGTATTCACTACATATATTATTCGAACAAAAAAGAAATAAGGCCATTTAAAGAAACCAGAAACAGCAATACTACTACTACTAATAATAATAACAATAATAATAATAATAATAATAATAATAATAATAATAATAATAATAATAATAATAATAATAATAATAACTTGCGTACATGCTTTTTTTAAAATCGCGGTAATTATAATTAGCAGCAATTCCAACAATTTTGTTTATTCCAAAATTTGTCAATTTTGTTCTTGTATTTCAGCGAAATTAAAATCTGCTGTTCAGTCATATTTGAGTGCCTTCTCCTTATACTCTCTACGCCTCGCAGGGATACATAAAGCGAGCGGAGCTGCGCTCGAGGCTATTTGAGCGGGTTAACTTTACCTGAGAGCCTCTCCTCCTCCTCGCGAGTGCGTTTCTCCAGCACTGCGCGTCTGTGCGGAGTGGATAGGAATTTGGACAACATGCTGCTCACGCCCAATAATATATCACACCGAAAAAGGGGAGTTAATCATTCACGCAGCCTCTTAACACGCGCATATGTATTTATTTATTTATCAGTCAGCGCTCCTTCCCTCGTCGCGAGGGCACTCCTGCATGTCTGAGTACGATGGGGCATAATGTAAACACGCCTGCAATCACCACAAGCCTCTTGTAGCCATTAAAAGTCAGGAGTTCAACTCAAGCTCTATTTTTTTCAGAAACTGAGTGGGTTCTCGAAGATTCAGGTCTGCGCGTGCACTCTTCTCATTAAGGGGCCTCTCATAAACATCACTCCAACTGTCAATATTTCATCCATCCCTTTGTTCCCTGCCTTTGCCCTTATAAGCGAGAGAGACGTTTCACACCTTGAACGTGAAATCAGTACACCTTCGTGCGCTGATGGGGGGTTGCATGCGCGTGCGTTTGCGGGGTTGGGGGGATGGCAGGGGCAGCTCGTGGCCACGTAATGGGGCTCTTTGCGAATGCAGCACAGATGACAGCGGCGCATTGTATTGTTGCCCTCGCTGCTGCTGATGCCCCGCCTCTGATGGTAGCCTTAAACCTGGCACCCAGCTAAAACAAACGAAAGTCAGCCTCGAGCTCCCACTCAAGCCAATTAAGGCGGACTCCAGGCTCCCTCTTACGTGTCCAGCTCACTGCCTGAAGCAACAGGAACCAGAGGAAACTGGCCAACGACAAGAAGGGACGGCTTTGCTTTGCCTTCTAATTTCTCTCCTCTCCAGCACAGAACAATGTCGATGAGCCCCAAGCATACGACTCCCTTTTCTGTGTCCGATATCTTGAGTCCTCTTGAGGAGAGCTACAAAAAAGTAAGTATGGAGAGCAGCAACTTGGGGGCTCCTCTCGCCTCGTACAGACAGCCACAGGTCACGCAGGCGGCCATGCAGCAGCACCACATGGGCCACAACGGGACGGTGCCCGCAGCTGCTGCCTACCACATGACTGCGGCCGGGGTGTCGCAGCTGTCCCACACGGCCATGGGGGGCTACTGCAACGGGAACCTGGGCAACATGAGCGAGCTGCCGGCTTATCAGGACGGAATGAGAGGCACCACGACAGCCACCAGCTGGTACGGAGCAAACCCTGACCCGCGCTTCTCTACAAGTAAGTGTATTTGAGGATATATGTGTTATATGTCGGGGTCAGTGAATGCAGTAAGACGCGAGGATGCATTTTTTATACTAGGAGTCGAAGTTAATCACACACACATATATCAGTAAAGCAGTATCATATATACATACACACATACGTGTGTGCATGTGTGTATATGTATGTATGCATGTGTGTTTCTACACAAAGTGGCTAATTTGCCTTTAGTCTGGATTTATTTTATGATAATCATAGCGAATACCTATTACTCAGGTCACAGTTTTAACTAACGCTGAAAGTCAGAGAGGGCAAATGTGGCAAAGCGAGCACGACGTCAGGTGTTTGGTGAGAGCGTGCTGCTTGCGGGTCTTTTCACGGAGTTAAATTAGACAGGTGTGGAAGCTCAACCAAACCCACTTAGCCCATTAACGAGCTCTCAAGCGCTGACCCTGGTTTAAGCCAATATATGGAAAGATCGTGCATGCATAACTGGCGTAACTGAGCGCACTAGGCATATTAATGGAAAGAAACAATCTTAATTAATTCGCAAACAATCTTATTTTGATTTATTTTTGTTCACAAGCATTATTTTATTTAGTTATATACAAAGCATTACTACTACTACTACATTTTGATGAACTGGTTTATTAACCATTATTGCTATAATTGCTATTATTGTATTATTGTTCTGATCATTACTGTATCTAATGAGCAATTTTTTCCTTCCAGTCTCTCGTTTCATGGGTTCCTCCTCCGGGATGAATATGGGCAGTATGAGCAGTCTTGGTTCCTTGGCGGATGTTGGTAAAGGCATGGGCTCCCTGAGCAGCGCGCCCAGGAGAAAGAGGCGCGTGCTCTTCTCTCAGGCGCAGGTCTACGAGCTGGAGCGGCGCTTCAAGCAGCAGAAGTACTTGTCGGCGCCCGAGAGGGAGCACCTGGCCAGCATGATCCACCTGACCCCGACCCAGGTCAAGATTTGGTTCCAGAACCACCGCTACAAGATGAAGAGGCAGGCCAAGGACAAGGTGTCCCAGCAGCAAATGCAACAGGAGGGCGGCTCGTGCCAGCAGCAGCAGCAGTCACCCAGGAGGGTGGCAGTGCCAGTGCTGGTCAAGGACGGCAAACCGTGCCAGGGCAGCGGCCACACGCCCACCAGCGCCGTGCAGAGCCACCACCACCAGGGAGCCAACGTCATGATCATGTCCAGCAACGGCTCAATGGGCCAGCATCAGAGCCAGCAGGTAGGCAGTGCCGGACAGTCCCCAGATTTGGGACAGCATGGCGCGAGCCCCCCTTCCCTCCAAACGCAGGTGTCCGGTCTATCACACCTGAACTCTTCCGGCACTGAGTACGGCACGGCCCTGCCCTGTTCCGCTCTGCTTTACGGCAGGACATGGTGACGACGGCGCAGACAAAACAAAAACAGGACAGACAGACGGACAGATAGACAGACAGACAGCAGCTCTAAGCTACTCAGTCTCGGAATCTGCCCTGATCCAGTCGACAAGAAAATTTAAAATAAGTCATATACTGTAGCCATTGGCACTACGGCTAAGTTGCTCCTTCTCGTCCCCCTGAATTTTCTCCAGACTGGAGGGGGGATAGCAACAACAAAAAAAGGAAACGAGCAACACGACAATTTCAGTCTGAGAAAGATAGCGTTTCCAGTCTTTTATTGCGAGGATGTGCGTCCAAAGATGAAGAAGATGGAATTATTTATAATAGCTTTTAAAATGGAGACAATAAAACCCCACATTACCCCACGGATTAAAACAAAAAAGCTTCACTGCCCCCCATTAAGACGCCTCCTCCCAGTTTGACTGCTACTTGCCTGATTCTTTATAGATTGCAATGTAAGCCGTAGCTTGTACATTCCTGTAAAGGTTTGGATTGACGACATAGTTTTTAGCGATATGTATATTGTATAAAATTTTTATCGATATTGAGGGTTACATGTTATTTGAGTTCCATTTGTATTTGTACGTTTCATTTCCTTGTAACTTATAGATATTTGACTTAAAAGCAGTCATACAATCATATTAATAAATTATGACAAAAAACAGTAAACACGCTTTTAGTAGAATGATTAGATCACACTCAAACTGAAACAATTATTGATGACTGAAAAGTGTTAATTGGTTGCACGCAAATAAAGTGTGAAATTAATTGCTTTTTGGGCGAAGACCGTGTAGATCATATATCCCGTGATATTTGTTCGCAACCACTTGACGTATTTTATTGGGGAAATTCAAAGCGCTTTTCATTACCAACAAAAGTTGGTATTTTATAATCATTTAAAGAAATTGAAGTTTTGAATCACATTTACAATATATTGTCTAGGAACCGATCAACTGCACAGAAATGTTTGTAAAAAAAATCCAGAATTATTATGGTTTTCTTACAGATTTATCGCGGTTATTATTTAATGTAGAATTTATGAAATGTTCTCATTTTTGTAATCGGTGTGTGCTTGTTTTGGGGAGAGTCTGAAAGAGGGAACTAGAAAGCATGGACGGAAGCCAAATACTGAGTGACCAAAAGATCTGAAATGTATTGGCTAGAGGGTGCCTCCCTCTCCTATGAGCTGCACGTAGAAAATATGCTAGAATTGCCATTTCCATTGTAACCGCTCTCTTACCCCGCAAAAATACCGCACATTAATTTAATTCCTGTTACCTTCAGTTATGTTTGAAAGCCTTAATCTTGTTTGTCCTTTCCAAGGTAAACCGAAAGCTAGGCTTTTGTAAAGTCGGCGTCCTTTTGGTTTTTCTTTTCTTTTTACCGCGAGCGTTTGTCTGGGAGTGAGTGAGTCAGTAAAGGTGAGGTCTCCACTCCTTTTAAAGCTGTGCACATCAAACAAAACGCTCCTAAAAGCAAGCTTATCAATCAGATCCCTGGCCAAACAGCAGTGCTCTCTCAAATAACTGTGCAAGACAATATACACAGCCTTATCGTAGCAGCCTCTATCAATATAGTGTTTGGGGGAGATGCAAGGCTAAACATCCAATGGCCCACTTGTTTACGTATTGATAAAGTGCGTAAACATCAGAGGAGGCGAGTGTTCGCGCGTCAGTGTGTAAAAAAGTAAAGTTCTACAAGTGAGCAAGCACAAGCCATATCAAATCCATTTGAATTGCAAAGCATTTTAACATCCAATAATTATTGAAAATGACAAAATGTCTATAACATTTTAGCATATTCTACTCACGTATAGGACCTTGTATATCGACATTCGAGCTCACTAAACCACTGATGAAAACTGAAGGCCACTTGCAGAAAATGCCTAGACACGATTTAAGCCTAGTCCTGGACTATATATATTTTTTCTTCAAATGAGAATCCCCAGTCTGAATGCTGTTAATCCAAGACTAGGCTTAATCCACGTTCTTGAAACAGACCCCTACACTGATTATCTTAAGTTATCTTAATGCATATTTCAATTTACATTTTTCTGAAATTTACATTTAGGGTCTAAAATCAAATTAAGAGGGTTTTTTTCACTGTTCGCTTGAACATTTCCCTGAAGAGATTTTACTCAGCTCAAGGGTAGATCACCACAGGCCTGTAGACTACAGACTGCAGTGTGAAATTTACTGACATAGTGACAGTTTCCCACAACAGGTGACAGGAACATCTGACTGTAGAAAGTTTCTGACCCTGCCTTGCACACTTGAATGGCTCATTGTTAGGAAGACCAGAGATTTTATTTATTCAGTTTGATCCAACTGACCGCGTGTTAAATGTGAAGAGTAAGTTTAAGAAAGGATATTTGAAACTTTTTATGTTCTTCTACTGAGTTTTTCTTTCCTAACTATTGAAGGAAAATGCAGTTGAACTAAAAGCACTAGTGGAGACGTAAATCACCATTGTTTAGTAATGTCACGTCAGGCTTTTTCATGTGCACAGAAGCAAAGGAGTGTGGTTTTAAGAGTGCTGTAGTTTTATTGTTGGCGTAATTGCGTGTTTGAACTGTTCTGTTAAAAATATGCTTACATTTCCTAACAACTCATTAGTGGACGTCAGTGCATTTAAAGCAGTCGCAAAAATCAGTTTTGCATATTAGGTTCAAACTGAAATATTCTGCTGATACATGCTGATTTTCTCCAAATATGTGCAGTAGATGGAGGCGCAGAGTTTATGTGTAGTGATGGATTGAAGTTTTCTTTTTCCATTCTGCCCTGGCACCCATTTAGGCTGAATGCTGGCAGCTGTTTATTCCACCTGGCGGCTTGTTTGTTTACAGCTTACTGTGCTTGCATATGAATGGGTTTTAAAGAGTTTAATGCCTCCAATTCTTTCATATGGAGGAAACCCACATTCTAAACTCTGTGCCCTGAAAATGAGCTGCTCTCCCAGTCCACAAGCGAAGTACATTGAAAGAAATTCAGAATTCAGTGATAATTATAAGCTGTAGCAAAGGGTATTGGGGTCCCATTTCTAAATCCAGGGATTCCTGGAGAAGATATCCGCTGTGGGTATGGAGGCCCAGCTATCAGCGGCGACCTCGCGCCACTACTTGGGCGTTTTAATGAGTCACTGATTGTAATGGCACTTCTTTTAGATGAAGTGTCGCTAAATCAGCGGTCCAACAGTTTATTCAGTCGTTTATGTTCAAAATAATTTTGTCATGGCCTCGTTTTTATTTAGAGCCGATATTAAATTATCTGTCAGGTGCTGAATTACTATGAACTATTGTGCACTTTCAGAATTGTACACTTGCGAGGTCTGTCTCATGATAAATGAATAAATGGATGATGACTAATATAAGGTGTATTACCCACTGAGAGTAATACAACAGTGCAGTAGTTCTGTTTAACTGATCGTTGTCATATCTCAAATGTCTGATTTGGAATTGCACGTGACCAGCTCTTCAATTACAGATAAAACTTGGTGTTTTGCAACCCAATTCTGAGTTTTGCACACCGCCTCGAAGTTTAAACGAAACAGACAGCAGATAATCCTGCATATTTATTGGGAGGTTTCAATATATGGTACAAGGGGCTGTCTTCGACAGAAAGTGTCTGAAAAGATTTGGCTCCACCAAATAAAACATTGTGGCTAAAACTCAATCCCATGGGTGAGAAAACATATGAAGCATGGAACACATTGACGTGAAAAACGGAGAGCTTCTCTTTTACCCTTCGTGCAAAGGCGATCATTTCCCACCGTAATCCTGATACGCCCAGCGACTCTATTAGGTTTCACTCGGGCCTTTTTTGTTGAATCCGCTGTGAAAGACTTCAGATTGCATTTACATGTCTGAGGCTCGGTGTGTGGTCTTTGTGATAAACTTGTCGCTGTTGAAAATAACTTGTTGGAAGCGTGCGTGCTCTCATCGCAGTCTTTCAGCACATACCGTGCACAAACGCCTTTACGGCTCTGTGAGCAAAGGTTTTAGTTGCTCCCTTCAATTAGACCCTAATCTCAACGCAATCATACGAGAGTTAGGCAGTCTCTGTCCTTGCTCCTCTGTTTCTCTCTCATATAGAATCTCACAGAGTGAGAAGACCTTTGTAACCATCCCGGACCAGTTACCACTAGATTCAGTATTGTCTGACCACCAACCAATAAGACCACCAACTTGAGTGTATTTGCTAAGGCGCAGCTTTTTTTCAAATAAGATATTTACCTTAATTTTAGTATACCAATGGAAAAGTCGAAGGTGTGTGTTTGCAGGCAAAGTTCTGGTATATTTAAATACTTGTGCCTATTCAGAGTGCTAAACTAAACGATTAATATCATTTGTAATTCTGTGTATATCGCATACTGTGTGTGTGTGTGTGTGTGTGTGTGTGTGTGTGTGTGTGTGTGTGTGTGTGCGTTTTGCTAATTGTGGAAGGTGCATTTAAAGTGATGCGCAGGGTAAAGTGGTTGTAAAGTAAAGTGTAACGTGTAAAGTGGTTGTCTAATTGTGAGGAATATATTTAAAACGAAGAGCGTGGGTGCTTATTGATGACAGTTTTACTTAAAATCGGTTTACTTAAAAACGCCATCATCTGTGACTCATCATAGGCAAGAACTTTCATTATGCCGCTTCATTTGTGGTTAGGTGACCCTTTCTGCACATCAGGCAAATAACACCGCTATTTTAAACTCATTGGATGCTAGTTCTGCTCTGACTGTGGAAGAATCGATTTGAGCAGAAAAGCGCTGGAAGTTATTTGCGCACGTTTGTGCGCTGTCCGAGGTGCTGAAAATGACCAGCTGTAATTTGTTGTAGAGCGAGTCAGGTTTCATTTATTTCCATCGGCGTCCATTTGGAATGCAATAGCAAAGCTGCATCATGCGACCATTAAACGCGACTGTAACCATCAATAGGTCATGCACTGGTGGTAAATGGCAGTGTACCTCAAGTACTTAACATGAGTATCGTGCTGCATTTTACTTTTTAACACGCTAGAAATCAACAGTGTAAGCCAAGTTCTTTCGTGACAAACAATATAGGAATCCAATGATTTTGGACTTTTACTTCAAAGCTATGAGTTGATGGTGATAGATGGTATGCCCTGTGTAATATAAATACTCACACATACCCCAAACCCGAAAACCTGACGGCAATCAGCGCTATCAGACATCTATCAAGTTCTCAGAGTGTTTGAGCAACGCAACGTGGACCTCGTTTAAATGCAAAAACAAGGGAAAGTTACTTTGGAATTGATTGCATTTTATTCTGTAGGCCATCTACTGTCGTACTGACCGCGCACAACAACAGGTGGCCAATGATTAAAATCGAGAAAATGCGTCGCTTTTAACTAATCTCTGCAAAAGAGTCTTTAAAATACAGAGACGGTATTACAGAATAGTGGGACGAAGTCACTTAATGTGATTCCACACTTGATTATAGGCTGCTCCAGTGACGAGCCGTCCACCCAAGTCTCACTATCTGCGTGTAGTCCCACTGTGTCCAAATGTGCTTTGTGGTTTGGCAATGCTAGGAAAAACAACAACGTCGTTTGCTGCGCGGTACATTTCTCCTCCTTTCTCGAACGCTCTTATAGTGGCGTACATTCCGAAATGTACATTACAAATTGCACAATTACGCATCACCTGCAATCACATCCTTTGGTAAAATCCTACTGTGAACTAGTAGCGAAAATATCTTTTATTGTCCGGCATCTGCTTCTTCAAGCTATTGTACGGCGCGCGCAAAAGCGGGTCATTTGCGAGGAGGAATACTTAGCATGCAAAGCGGAACACAAGATGCTGTAATACTTGACCTTTCAGTGTAATTGTGGCAGCAGTGAAATGCAGCGCATTCAGCGCTATCTGAATGGAGCCTTTTTCCATCCGATGAACAAAAACACGCATTTTCATACCTCCCCTTGTCTTTATTGCTTTCGCCTTTTTGTTTCTCTCCAGAGAAAATGATTCTTTTAATGACTACAGCTGTTAAATCCACATTTCAAATGGATAGATTTGCACCGCAAGTGCTCGTGAATTGCACAGGCGTTCAGCCTATACTTACTTTTTTATGCTTGATTTTCGTGACGGGGAGAGAGAGACAGGGAGAGAGAGCCGCATGCGGATTTTGTTATTAAGTGATAAATCACTCGGACAACAATCATTTGGCACATCTTTTTCTTCCTGTTAAAACTGATGATCGAGAAACCCCCAAATTGTTTCAGTCTGAAACACACACACATACAAACATACGCTGGTCGCTTACTATAGGGGTCTTCATTTTACTATTATGTCAGAGTGATTGTAAAGTAAGAATATATTACACTTAAAAGACTTGCAGTAGCTCACCATGAAACTAGTCGGTGCAGTTATGTATAAATGGTTATCGCGTCCTATACGAGTCCCGAAAGATTTAGTTCTATAGCTTAAATTCATATTTCACCCGTTTTTCAAAATCTGCATGATTCAATCTGTGAGATGAATAAAGACATTTTGTATCGTTTGATGTTGTACGGACGTCTACTAGTCCTAATTATTAATTTTTCAAATGAATATTTTTTGTAAAAAAAAACAACATCGGAGGCTTCAGGCGATATAGACGTATCCACTTTGTGTAATAGCAGTCCGTAAGATCGCATTTAGAGGCTTTAAACATCTGGCTCCTATCACCACCTCTGTGAACAGTCCTGAACAGTAAATAAAGCACGTATTGTACAGCTTACACTTACACTTCCTTGTCTTCCAAACTCTAAAATATCACATGGGCTCGTGATTCTGACCGAGCAGAAACGCTAAATAGACAAGTGGTCCTTTTCCCTGTCCTTGTACTGTACCAGCGGGAGTCCTTTGGTGGTCACCGAAGCATCACTAACAGTGTTAACACCAGGTCCCACGCTAAATAGCATGTAATCTCCTCACCCACTGCTGTTTTGATCAACTTTTTGTCGCTTGAAAACGGGCTGCTTGCTACGAGTGTTTCAAGGAAAAAACTCCTTTAACCCAACGTGTATTCCGCGTTAACATAACTGATCTAAACGGCGTGCGGCCAGGCTGACAGTGGGCATACTGAACTGAGAACAAGCAGCAAGAATTAAAATCCTTCCAGTGGGCTAAACGATATATGGAAATGACATACGGTACTTTAATGCATCACTGTGCTGAGAAATCATCCTTAATTACTCAGGACAATTAATGTCATATATGAGGTATGTACTTTACTAAAACTATGAGGTATATGAGCCCGCATATACATCTTTTATTTTTTTGCATGTAGGGTGAGTTGCCCTAATGTGGGACATTTTTTTGTATTTTGGACTTCTGTAGTGTATTACAATGTACTACAAGTCCAAAATACAAAAAATGTCCCACATTAGGACAACTCACCCTACATATATTGTTTGTTCATTTGCATGTACATCTAATATTTATACTTGATTCATTGATTTGTGGTGGGTAATACTTTTGTTTTTAAATGAAAAACTGTAAAAAAAAAATCCGTGTGTAAGTCAGTTCTCAATCATGGTAGTCCCTCATGATGCGGCCTCTTAGTCCTAAACTGGGACCCCAAGGTGAAATGGCCATCCCATAATGCTAAGCTGCATCTCTAATAAGACCCCCGTGCATGTAAGCAGACAATCAACTGGATTTTGTTCCAAATAAATCCGCTCATACCAGCCCGGTGATTTCAGAAAAGAAGAAAATCACTTTAAATACATGTTTGACCAATACATCATTTGAGTTGCGACATAAATAGGAACGAACAATAAGCAGGCCACATTAGAATCCCTACAAGAACGCGAGACTGCCAAAGACGCGGCCTGCTCTGCTGTATACCCGGCGTAACATTCAGACCTGTTGAGATGATGCCTTTTTCTGCAGAACCAAGAGGAGGTATGCTATTTGCCCCCTAATAAAATATGTCATTAGGAAGAATTCATCCGACACAAAAGGAACGGCAGTCAAAATTGCCCCACTGCTGTTCAGTAATTATATAGTTTGCCCGGGCAGCGGGCTGTCGCGCGTCGTGGCAGGTGGCAAGTCCATCATGCAAATGGCTTGGCGGAGCCGCTACAATTAGCCAGCGCGAAGTCGCCCAAATTAACAATTAGCTAACATGCAATTCCCTCTGTACGGCGCGGAGGCTCGCCGTTGTGTGACCATTGTATTACGCAGGCAATTGCATGTATGTCGTATCATTTAGCATTTCCATGCTCCATTCACAACTCGGAGGCAAAGGAAATCAGGTTGCACGCTCGTCATTAGAGTCCCTCTGATTGGAACTGTTTCCGGGATATTCACAACAGCCTGCAAAATCAAATGGCTCCATTTTACTGGTCTAATAGACACCCGTCAACCCCCGCCAAAGAAAACCGCAAAAAGCTAGCCTCGCGACTAAACTTATACAGATTTAATCTAAAACAGATTAAAAGCTTGTCTAATAGCTTATCACATTTCTCATATTACTTTCTTTTACAGACTTGTACAATTAAAAAATCTTGATATCTTTTCATATTCATGTACAAAATTTCTTTTACACTTTACAGAATGCATGTATCTTTTCTTTATTATACAGTATATATATATATATATACACACACACACACACATACACACACACTAATACACAATACACCATACACTAATTAGTGTAAAAATTACCTAAACAGACTAATTTTATTCTATTTTATTTATTATTTATCGACTCATTGATACTAGGCCTATATCAACAGAGAGGAAAAGCCAACATTGGCAACAACCTAAGACATCAAAGAATTTTATGTTTGCAATTCGACCTTAGTGTTTTTTTTAATGTACTTATATCAACATCTTGAATAGATCATAGCCTGTTATTTTTTGGCTTGGATTACTTTGTATTGCCCATAAAGGTTATTCAGACCCCAGAGGTCCTGCTATTCTAACCCCTCCACAGATCCCCTTGGAAGCAGCAAACTGAAATGCCTAAAGCACTGATGGGCAAAACACAGCCCACCCACTTACTCATTACTGTGGCTGCCCTCCGACATGACACGAGAACAAAGTAGACATTAGGCCGCATTAAAGCCAGGAATGGCAGTCATCAGTAACCCGTTATCTGTTAATGAAGGGAAACACATGCAGGGTGATACACTGGAGCCGATCAATAGCACGCCAACACAATGAGGAACTGCACACAAAAAGTGGAAATGCAAATCTATTCCAACCCATGTTTGCTTTGAGCCCGCTTAGTCCATCCCAAGCAATTACATGTTCATTAAAGCCAATTTAGCATGGATGTTACCACAAAAGCAAAAACACTTTTTTGTTTATTTGTTTGCTCAGACACATCCTAATTATGTCCAAGAATCCATCTAGATATTTTAAGATGTGTTTTTGGGGCATGTCTCAAAATTATGGTCTTAAATATAAAGGCACCAAAAAGAGTTCCACTTGTCAAGGGTGACCGTTTTAGAGAACCATTCTGTAAAGGAAATCTGTGAAGAGGCTTTTAAAGTTGACAGAGCTGCATATGTAGGTTCTGTGCCAACTAAAGATTTTTCCAAGAACTGTACATCCAAACCAAGAATAGGTTAGGAGGCTTTATTTTCAAAAGTGAACTTAAGTTTACATGGTGGAGAGATACAAGTCACTACACAGAGCGAAACAAAGAGAACAGTTGCAATTGCCATTACAGATATATTTTGATCCAACCAATGTTTCACTCTGCAGTTGTGTGGTAACACTGTAAAATCCAATGGGTTAACTGTTGACATTTCTATTAAACCAGGCACTGGGAAAGGTTTCTAAATAGCCAGCCAATCGAGCAGTATGCCCATAGAGCAGGAACCACCTCCACAAGAACAAGTTTGGCAGAGGACGTGTGAACTTGAATCAGCCCTTTTATTGTGAGCTGATCTTTGCCAAATTCACAAACGATTGAGAGTCATTCTGAGCACTTGACATCAGCTACGTAATGACACACTTAAATTCATTTGGCGGATGGTAAACAAAAGAAGTTAAAGTAAATCATTCAGATGACTGTATAGTTATTCTCTGGAAAAATCCTTATGTGATGGGATAATGACAAACTGAAATGATCACAGTCTAGTGGAGTTGGACAAAAGTGAACAGAAACAGATCTTAATCCTTAATGTGTCTGTTCAGCTTGTATCTCAGCTTCAGTGTTTTTGCCAATTTATATTCTCCACCCTTGCTGCAGAAAAACGCCACAGAAGAGTCTAGAGATTTTTTGCATCTTCTGAGGGAAAATATATATTTTTAAATGCTTAAAATCCTGCATCTGGCCATTCTGTGCGTCTGTATTCAAAACCTTAATTAGGTCAAGGACAATACCTCCATTAACAAATGTCCTAAACCCTGGATCCAACTAGCAGTTCTCCACTAATTTATGGGACATTTACTTTACAAAACCATTACTAGCTCCCGGAGAAAAGAGCTCTTTTTTCCACTGGACCATTTTGATGGCTTAAACAGCAGAACAGTGCTGAATGATGTTTTTTTTTAGCTAGCTGTGATGCTCAAGAAAACAACATGGTTCTACAGCAGTGACAAGAATAAATGAAACTTTGTCACAGATGCACAATTTTTATGCACAATGATAGGCACTTGTCTATAGGGTCAATGTGATCCCTTTAATGCACATCTTGAAATTAATTCCTCCACCTCAACTCCCTGTCTCTCAGAAATGACATGATTTCAACCCTTCACTTCAAAATAGAGGTGAGCAGAAGAAACCTACTGCTTCACAAACACATTACTTCCCAAAAACCCATGTCCCCAATCCAAGCCCTGTTAGCTTCCCAGTACAGGACTGTGGCATGCTGTGTTTTGGCAGGAAATCAATAAAGGGGAAAATCTGCTCTAATCATCTGTACATTTACCATCACAATCAACAATCAAAGCCAAGACCTGAGTCTTTATTTGTAGGCCTGAGCTGCCCAATTTTCCCACTGTGAAAGGCAGGCTAAATTAGAACCCTTGGTTCCTGTTAGCAGCTCTTAATGGCTCTGATTTGTGAACTGCTAAATGAGGTTATGTAAATTGATCCTGAGTGCAGGCAGGGGCCCCCAGGTGACAGGTGCAGTCACCCAAGAGTGGGGGCGGAGGAGGAGGTATGAGACAAGGAGGAAGAAAACTTAGCAATGCTTAGAATCTATAAGCCAATCCTACAACCCTAAAAGAAAGAATGGAATAGATGGATTTTCAATTAAAGTCCCCCCAAAGTACATGGAATATTCGTTAGTGAGGCAATAATTGTATTTTTTTCTAATTGTGCAGACGAAGAACCTTCCAAATTTCAAACATATCATTCCATTACTATAAGAGAAGAAATAATGTCCTTAAGAAGCTGAACTCATTCCCTTCATCAGATTATCAGTCGAGGTGGGCTTTATATTTATATTTATCATTACTTTGATAAATTATGACACATTACATCATAATGTGCTCATCTCAGTGTATAAACACTGACCAACACTATGTTACCTTTCAAGAAAGCAAAAGGCCTGTTTATTGTGAATACGTATTTTAAAATAGGACACTACTGGTAATATTTTTGTCTGTTCCAAACACACAACCCCTCATACAATCTAAATATTGTCATTGGTATTGTGTTTTGAGAAGTATATATTTTTTGTCATATAGTCCACCCCAGTCATCACCATCATTTGCAGCTCTTCAGCTTCCTTTTTGGGTACACAATTAATAGTAGTCGTATGTAAACAAAGAAACAAAGTATCAAAAAGTGTATAATCTGTCATGCTATCTAAAATGTCAGACCAATCTTAACTCACAGAGAAACTCATACAAGCCACTTTAATGGCTTTTCAACATCCCAATTGCTCTAAAGAACACGTGTACATATGGCAGAGAGAAAAAAAGAGAGAGAAGGAGAGAGAGAAAGAGAAAGGAGAGAGTGCGAAAGGGGATTCTAGACTAGCTTACCTGATATGCAAATATAAAATAATTAGAATGCGAAGTGATAATTAGGCAGCAGTGATATCACAGGGATAGAAAACCATTATTAATAATAAATAAATAAATAAATAAAACAATACATAACTTGTTACAAGTACATACAAGTTCTGTGATTTTTTTGAGCTTTATGATCAGCAAAATAATTTGCTTAATGATAAAACCTAAACCAGTGAAGTTTTACTTGTTTTGTCTGCTAAAATTAGCATTTTTTTCTTGATTTTGCAGCGTGGGAATATGCACTAACAGCAAAATGTCAAAAGATGTCAAGTGTTACAGTTCCCTCCCCACACTGGAAGAATTAAACGGCACTCCAGAAAGGACTGAGACTGAAAGGTTTGTCTCAAAACCCTTCCTAAAATGATTAACCTGTCCAGGGAACATTGCAGAGTTCAGAACAGAGAGCTTTGTGGTTGATGGTAATTGTTCTTTTTCCCCCTGTTTTTGAGTTCATCATTCTCCCCTCATTATATGAAAAGAAGAGGAAAAAAATGTATGAATAGAGAAGGGAGATTTTCCCACAGTCCTTAAGCAGAGAAAAATACACCACTGTGGACAGCTTGCCATCCCTAATGCCCTTACACGTTTGTTTGACAGTCAGTTTAACTATAAATGGGGAACAGCCTTTTCAGAGCATTCTTTGAAAATAAAACACACAGATGTAAAATCGAAGTAGTTTAGTTAACTAAATCTAACAATATCATTGGGTGACACTGGGTATCAGAGGGTGACACTGGACATTACAATACTGAATCAGTGTCAAATTCATCAGCCCCCCGCAAAGGTCAGGTCACCTTATTCACCAATTCGCAAGTTCATACAACTTGCCTGATTGACAGGGTAGGTCATTAGAGGAGTGTTGTAATAAAATGACTCAAAACAGATGGCTGAATGTGACAGACAACTGCTCATGACACTATGAGATTGTGTAGGTGTTAGGGTGGTAATTACAAAACTATTATTAAAAGGCTTTATTTTAATTTAACTGTATTCATGTTTGGTTGATGTATTCACTGTTTTGAGAATGGATTTTGCTTCACTTAGAAAAAAAATGCTGTAATATTTTAAGAAATTATAAAAATTCTAGTATTTTGATGCATAATGCTTTTTGCAGAAACGTAATATTTTCGCCTATTTTATAGTTCTGTACAGTAATATATAATGTATATATGCTATAGTAAGGAATTCAACAAAAACCTGGAGGAAAGTATAATATAGACTATTATGTGTATTTTCATCCAGATATAATGGAATCCAGAT
>JBBPCY010000001.1:44271205-44321167 GCA_037974405.1 Brachyalestes nurse
AAAACTTTCTTGCCTTTTCAAAAACACAGACGGAGTGGGTGTGCTCGAAGGGTCTTGCCTCTTCTGTGCTTCATACTATGCATGGCGATCGGGATTTTTGATTGTATATGATAAATTAATCCCAACATTGTGGATGCACCCCCTCTAGAAATTTCCGCATTGCACGCTTTACAAATGGCTTTCTGTGTTTCTTTCTTAGATATATCGAAATGCGCCCACACAGCAGACATGCTAACGCTAATCCAATCTTGCGCATGCAGGCTGCGGTTGTTGATTGTGTCATCACTGTTTCGGTCGCATTAAAAAAATTGCCAAAACGGAAAATGCATTTTTTGCCGTTTTCGGTGGCCAAATATTCGGTGCATCCCTAACAAATACCAAACAGGCATAGCTGACCTTGATTTTGGTCAACTATGACCAAAATCATCTAGATGATGAGAAGACTTTTAAAGAGAGTACATTCTGGGGGCACAGATGACAGGAACTTCAGTTATTAAAACTGCTCAACTGTCCAGTGTTTCAGTAGGATCAGTGACTAAAAAGACATCTGCATGTAGATCTTTTGGGAAGATTTTAGTAAAAAGGGTGCTTTGAAAAGTATTACTTCATTACATAAGTGTGATGCTTGTTGATTGGTGTAGTATATAAGAAAACAGAAGAGCTCTTTCTGAGGTGACTGAAAACATCAGCCAGGTGGATAAAACTACAGAGTGGTCTCTTCCAGAAGGACAGTGTACCTGTCCACAGGGTACTATAGGCCACTGTTTTATAAATACAAAAAATTGTAAATCATTTGGTGTGGGCTTTCACAGTCATCTCAACCAAAATGAACAATTCTGGGAGATTTTGTACAGGTGTGTTAAATGTATTTCGTTCATCCAGTGCAGTTCAAGAGCCTTATAGAAACCATGCAAAGGAGCACTGTTCAAGAATATGATTTGTTTTAATTTGCCCATCTAATGTGTAAGTGGGGGTGCAGGGAGTAAGTGCATCCTGAATTTTGTTTTTGTTCTTGAGTTGAGTCTTTGTTCTCTTAATTCATTTTCTACAGAAAACAGTTGTGCCAGAACAGATGCTGTCTTCACTCCATATCCTGGTTTCAAGAGTCATGTCAAAGGTCAGACACATGCATAAGTGCAATTGTACCAACCACAACTGGAATGCGATGGGTTAAAATGTGACAGTTTGTTGTGCAGACTGTGTTGTTGATTATGATTTACTTTTGTAGTGACACGAGTGGTGAATACGTATGGGCCCCAGACCAGAGGGGGACACTCTGAGCAGGGAGAGCAGCAGCAGGGCTCGTTCAGCAGAAACTGTGGAAACCCCGCCATTGAAGAACGGCTGCACAATGTAGAGGCCCACTTGAAGCTAACCGCAGGTCAGCTAACATGAGAAAATGTCCCTTGGTGCAAGTCTGTGATTACACATGCATTGCACATAATTCCAGACTAAAAGATCATGTAGCTCCTGATATGTGCACCAATGTTCCTCAGACCCTTCCTGAACTATTTTGGTATGTACTAACCACTATCATACTGGGACCACCTGCAAGATTTTATAGATGCCCTAACTTCAGCATCTAGCTAACATAATTTGGGTCTCGTAAGAGAAGTGAATAACATTGATCATCCTCTTACAGTGACACCTGTCATTGGTTTTAATTTTGTGACTGATCAGTCAGTTTAATGTGGATCCCCTGTGAGTCTGATGTGTTATTTGTCTTGTAGCAGGTCCTGTACCTCAAAGCATTTACCAGCGGCTGAAGAAGCTAGAGGATCGAATCCTGGAGCTTGAGGGTCTTTCCCCGGAGTACTTCCCCTCCACAGTGAGTACTGGAGAGGGAAATGGAGAGGATGTGTTTGTATGTTGTAGGGGGTGAAAATAGAAATTGAATTCTTCAGTGGAGCATAGCACTTTGGAATTTTCTAGGTTTCAAAACAGCTTATTTGAAACAGTCACAATATATGTTGAAAACCAGAAGTAATTTGTGTTGCAGAATTAGTTATTATGAAATATTTCTGAAGTGTCATAGAAAGATGCACAAGTGTTTTCCTAATACATCAAGTCCTATAGAAATGTATTAGTTTATCCATACAGTGTGTGTAGCCTATGGAAATAACAGTACTAGGCAGGAATTTATTTGTGTGTAAAGACAATGTTTTGGAGGTTTTGCCTATATTAGCATTAATACAATGGCTTCCTGGTGCCAGTGGCTTTTGAAGTGCATGTCCACTTTAGCTTCTGTTTGCCACTCTCTCTTACAGTATACATATTCTTGCTATCCTGCAGACTTTTGGCTTATGTGTATTTTTTCCTCCACTTGCGACAGTCAACCAGAGAGTTCTTCAAAGCCATTAAAAGCTGATATGAGTGATATTTTTTCCCCTCTCCTCAGAATTTGTTATCCATGTCAGATTGTAGCCCATCAAAGTTAGCTGAGTAAGTGCTCTTGAACCATTCTACGCCTCCTCACACTGGCTTCACTTAGTTCAGTGCTGAGCTGAGAGCTAGTTGATTTCCATGTCCTTTAGTAAGTGTGTGTGTGTGTGTGTGTGTGTGTGTAGTGCCTATAAAGTGGGGCATTGAGTACACTGTAAAATATGCTGATCTTTTTACTTTGTGCTATTGCTTTTAGCAAGTCCCATGAATTAATTAAACCCTTGTGGTGGGGGCCATTTGATCTTGTTCCCAAATGTGTTTATATCTACGCTGAAAAGTGATTGAAATTAAGCTGAGTTGCTAGTAGCTGATGAGAGGCTATGGACAGAATAGATGAGGGGGACACTGGGTGTCAGAGTGAATGTTGATGGCCTCTTCTGCACAGTGTTAATCAGTACAGTGCGAAGACTGGCCTGTCTGGCTACTGCTGATGAAAGCCAGTTTGCAGTCCCTGTTCATGTTGATTGCTTCACTATAATATAAAATATCCAGTGATGCACAACGTTTATGTGCTGTTGGACGATGTATACACTGCCAGCTATAATCACCCTTTTCAGACGTGGAAAATATAAGTCCAGAAAATGAAAAACAAGCCACCAGCATGTGTCCATTTAGTTGATACAAAATATTTGAGAGGATTTTTACCTGAAGGTTTTGTTTTCTTGACACTAAGGGTTGTCTTGTTGGAGAATCCACATTGCTTTATTTTTTTCTTCACTTTAATCATCATTATTTTTATTTTCAGAGTTACTTACACAAACGCCCTAAATCTTCAGGCTCTCAGGTAGGTTTTATTTGCATTGGGTTCATGAAATGCTATGAAAAGTTAACATTCATAAATATGTTCAAAAACACTGAAACACTGTCTTGTTTTGGCAGAGCTGTAGCCTGACTGAACTGGATGGGAAGATCAGTGCAGTTAAAGCGGCCTTGCT
Source organism: Brachyalestes nurse (assembly GCA_037974405.1). Classification (NCBI taxonomy): domain Eukaryota; kingdom Metazoa; phylum Chordata; class Actinopteri; order Characiformes; family Alestidae; genus Brachyalestes; species Brachyalestes nurse. The sequence goes on from JBBPCY010000001.1 coordinate 44,274,583, forward strand.
AAAGAGAGCAAGTGAGTTCCAATCCACAGATGAGAGGGAGTTTCCGTTTTGACACACTTGCACGCATACACACGTTCATAAGCAAGGCCTTTACTACTAACTTCACTCCACTTTCAAATTCAGAGGGAATATACATGGGGACCGTGGTCATTTTTGTTCATCAGTGTTGTCTTTGTTGTTTTTGACAGAATACATCTGTGCTGTTATTTTTCGTTTTTGTAAATATATATCTTTTCTGCAAGAGGTATTCTGAGTATTTCTTTATCCACTGAAATCCTTCCCTTGCAGTTTATCTGGCTTTTGTTTTTGTTTTTGTTTCCTTTCAAATAAATAAAATGAACTACAGCTACATCACACTTAAGAAAAATGAATCATTTTTTTATGTAAGATAAACAGGTCTGGTCTAAGGTTGACAGATAAAATGATTTAACAATTTATGTAAAATGAAAACAAGACAGGTTTATTTATTTCAGAGTGCTTTATTTAAATGAAAAGAAATATACTTAAATGTACTGCAGTTGCTTAAGGGAGGTCAAAACAAATAAAAGGAGGTGCAAAGTCTAGAAAGAAGGTGCTGAAGTGGAAAAGAAAGGGAACGAGAGGACCACCAGGGCTGTGTGTGTGTGTGTGTGTGTGTGTGTGTGTGTGTGCATGTGTGTGTGAGAGAGAGAGAGAGTGAGTGAGTGAGAGCGCTCCTGATTGCGGGGTGGCAGTCAGTGTGTGATCAGACTGCTGCTGTGCGTCTCTGCTCACCTCTGCAGCCTGTCATTGCAACAAATGACCTGATTACAGATTCCCCAAGCTATGAACAGACAATTAGTCTGGGAAGATTGCTCCCTTTTTCCTGACCAAAAGCCTGTGTGAGGCCACATGCAAGGCTGCTCACCTGTGATCTACTGTCACATTTTGACCTTCTAAGCACATTTGATTACAGTTATTTTAGTGGTGCTGTGTTCAATACATTATCCACTGACCACCATCTGTTGTGGTCGCAAATGATGACTAATAAGGCAATTCTTTAACTGTAGCAAAAAAATAGGTTTTGCACTGTAGTGAGATAAGTGGAATGGTAGAATTAGCACAACAAAGGCTAATCAGGGCAAAATCCTGTTTGAAGCTGACCGATAGACAGACCTATTAGAGATGGAAAAGTAGTTGCTTGGCATGAACAAAAATACAGTGTACAGTGTGAACTACTCCATGTTACGAAAGGTGTACGATTGCTTGCTGCTTATATTATTGCATCACATCAAGTACTTTACTGGATCCATGGCTAGGTCAAGCTATAATTTGGCAAAATAAAATTAAATGTGTACAATTTCAACTTTACTTCATATTCAATCGATAAGGAAAATGCTGTATGTATATGGTGTGATGAAGTTTGCCTCCTTATTATGCTGGAGATATAAAGATAAGCAATGGAAGGGGCATTACAACTTAAAAGTACTATTTAATCTGTTATTTGTCAGCGACCTCTGTTTGACAGAATTCATGGTCTCTTACCCTTTTGGAGATTTTTCCATTAAACAATTTAATATTTTATACATTTTATAAAATATTTTTCAATACATCAATCATCACACACCTGCCACATCACACACCACACCTCACACAAATTTTTCCTTGTTATTAAGTGATCTCAAATGGACTTGCAACAAATGTGATATACTTTTATGTATAAAAATACAGACAGAAAAGACAGAATTTAGGGTTCAGTACACTTGTTACTACGGATTTTAGCTATGCAAAATTGTACATTTTCATTATAGATTTTATTAAGACTCTTTTGCCTAAGACTCACTGCTAACGCTGTACTCTAAGATTCTCTTCCTGCAAATCGAGTGCTTCATTCAGGCTCTAACTTCTCCACTCTGACAGGTTATCAAATGCGCCTGAGTGCAGGCTTGTCAAAACACAAGACTTGTTGCAGTTCTCTGTGTGAGGGCTTGCAGTCTCTTCTTCTAGAGAGCAGGGAAATGAAAGCTGTCTCTTCCAGGTGTTCCTCCAGGCCTCTTTTGGTCTCCCTCTGCTCTCACTTTTCTCTGAGCCCAAAAAAGGCCCGCAATGCACCATGGGAGGTGCATACTTGAGCGCGGGGGACAAAGCAAACGGGGAGTCGACCATTGTTCCCCCGGAGGCTTTTTGTCTCAGTCCTGGGCCCCTTATGTAGCTTAACGAGAACAAATTGGTCGGACAATAACAGATGGATTATGAATGTGAATAAAAGCTTTTGTGCAGAGATATGCCCAGCCAGGATCCATCCTGACCCATTGCCATTGAGCTGAGAATGTGGCTTAATAGGCAGGTGAAGTACCTCTCATTGAATGTCAGTTTTAGCTATTGTAGAAATTTGATTCAGCATTTTGCCACTAATTTTGGAGGTGTCAGGGCATGGCTGTGTATTTTTGGAGGTGTTAGATATACCCGAAAGTGTTCAGCATCTCTTTGCATGTCAGTGAGAGTAGTTTTAGATGACAAAAAATGAATTTAGAAAAAACTAAATTGTTGAAATAAAAGAACAGCAAAGCAAACTATAAAATATTATTCTGTGTTCATGGAGCACTGCTGGTTTTAGGTAAATCATAAGTTACACTGTTGTGGGCTTTGAGGACAGCAGAGGCCGTTTTTGTGTCCAGAAGGATTAACTCTGTTCCCCCACCCCCACCCACTCAAGTCCACTCTACTCCTCCATTCTGCTCGAGGCAATAGGTGCTTCCGCCCCGATTCGCCCTACGCTTTCTCTCTCTGTCCCACAATTTCTCGCTCTTTCCCTTCCGCTATCTCTTCTGTTCTGCCTGTATGTGATTAAGACTTCTTGGCAGTCTCAAAAAGCCAGTCAGCTTTTTTCCTTTCTTGCCAGGGTCCCCCTACATTGTGTGCAGGAGAGGGAGAGACTCATAACCATTCATAACTCACCAACTCTTAATAGGCTTCAACCCTCCAGATAGAAGGAGTGAAGTCTTGTCCCCCCTCCTCCTCCTGTGACTAGTCAGCCTCAGTCTTTCTTCCCCCATGGCTCTGTGTCAAAAAAGACTGTTGCTCGTTTGTGCAGGGAACAATGAGGAACAAGGCTGAATCTCTAGCATTGAACAAAGGGGAGAAAAACAGCTTTTTCTTCCTGCGGAACATTAGATTCTGACACATTTTAGCATGGTGTGCCCCCCCCTCTCTTTGGCCTGAGTGCAAAGGCAGGGCTCTTTAAAAAGGACCACCTGTTGGCTAGCAGGCTGCTCTTCATTACGGTAGCAGCTATTATCGCAGAGAGAGGAGCTTCATGGGGGAGTTCTGAAGTTAACCCTGGCAGCCTTAAGCCACACGCTCCCCGCCATGCATCAGGAAGTCACACACATACACATACACACAAATTCTCAGAGCAATGTCCACTTAAAAAAAAAAGATACTTCAGGATTTGAGATTTAATATACATTGTTTTGTGAGAATATCTAGTATAAAGCATAATGTTTCAAGTGTATATTATTTTCAATTAAAGCAAGCAACAGTCATGTGCTATATAAATACATATGTTTTTTTATATCATAATCTATCAAGTTTATGTAAAGTCTTGATCTTAAAAGAAGTTGGAAAAGGGGGGATCTAATGCTCAAGCAGTAGAGTGAAAGGTTGTGACTGTGTTTTGTCTTTTTACAGATTGTTCTTTATGTGTGTATATATAATGCACATATGGAAGAGTGTGACCCTGTAAGAATAGAGGCTGTAGTGTAGTGTAGTTCAGCACAGAATGCCTTCCTAAGAGCACTGGAGCTATGCGGTGGTGGCTAAGCTTTCTGGGGTTAAAATGTGGCAGTTATATTGCCAGGATGAAGCAGCAGGGGCCGAATTCAGGCAATTACAATCAAGTCAGGGCGCAGTTAGAGCGTGGGCCTGGAGCCTGAGTAGGATGCTGATGAGACACTTAGCCACACAGCCTCAGCCATTGGCCCTCTCGCGCTCCTTTGCCTGCCAACCCCCCCTGCTGGACGGCCATGAATACCTGCAACTCACTCACACCACTAAACTCCCCTCAATATATGGCTGCACTCTGACACTTGCTGGAGATCACTTATAGACATAAGGATCGGTCAAGACTTTTAGCAGCTCACCTCTTAAAATCTGTCAAACCTCAAAGCAGTGCAGAAAAATTTACAGACTATACACTCTTAAAAATAAAGCTTTTTTTGGAGTGATGGCGTACAAGAACCACAAAATAACCTTTTCAATGCATGGTTCTTTAAAGAGTGTACACTCTTAAAAAGGTGCCTGAAAGTATTCTTTATACAGTGTTATCAAACAGTGTTTCTGTCCTAGAGACCCCCATTGTCCCGCACGTTTTTATATTTCCCTTGGTTTTGCACACCCACTTTAACACAGGAAAGAAGTGCTTGTTAATTAGTAGATATGTTTGTATGTATGTGTGTGTGTATATATGACCATGCATCGAAAAGGTTACATACACACATATATATATATATATATATATATATAAAACGTGTATATATTATATTTCTAAAATGTGTGCCGATAACCATATTTGTAAATGAGATGAGAACATACAATATTCTGAGATAAAAAATAGAACAGTGCTAAAAAGCGTTATGTCTGCAATGCAATTTTTCATTACATTCATTACATTTTTAAAGTTTTAAAGTAAAGAATCTTCTATACAGAACCTTCTCACTAAACAAATGCTCATTTGCAGAACTAAGAAAAAAATTGTTTTAACAAAGGCATTGCTCAAAGAACTTTTTAAGACACCTTTTGTAAGGATGCAGAACTGTGCAGAGTGTACTGTAATTATGGAATTGACATCACAAATATAACAAATCTGTACTATGTGTCTTTCTTTGGGCTTCAGATGGAACAGTTCAAGTTGTACAAAAAGAGATTCAATTGTAAGTTTCCGTTCTGGAAATCTGGCTTCTGGGTGTTTAATTTTATAATGCAATGTAAAACAGTTTTATTTGGTGGAATTTTAGGAGAAACAGAACACAAATATGCCATATAAACTAACATTTTAGCGCTGGCTTGGGGAAACTATAACTCAGATCATGGGGAACAGTAAAAGTTGCGCTCTAACTCTCCTTCGTGACTTTTTGTGACTCTGTCGTAATTCTAAACAAAGTAGGCCTACAACCCATTATCAGTGTCACAACATGTTCATATACACTCAACCACGTGTATACCTGGGGTTACTGGAGTATTAGGCTGTGCACCTGAGGCCTGCGTCTGCTCAGCATGAGCTCTAATCTCCGGGCCATTCCGCAGCGAGGGCCTGCGTGACACACGGCACCAAGAGGCGGGGGTGTGTTCCCCATCCTGATTACTGCAGCTCCCCCTCCACCTCCAGCCTCTATCTCCTCTGGCCTCCTACAATGCCGGCATCTACACAAATCAATTCTGCACCCCCCCAACCCCCCCCCACACACACACACACTCTCCAGTGACAGTGTCAGAGATTTTTTTTCCTTGGAGAGAGGAAGGAGAGGGGAGGGCAACACCTGAAAGCAATTAGACATTTCTGCTTGTTAATTTTTGCCAAAGAAAACTCTGTGATTTTTTGAGAGCTCCTCGTATGTTTTGTGTGCACCCTTACCGTACTTCGTCTGTCTGGTGTTTTTTCTGTGTGTGTGTGTATGTGTCTCCCACACACCTAATTCCTGAGGCTCATTTTCAGTTTTAAGTGCCTGGATATGCAAAGTTAGCATGTGCCTATTGATTTTGTTAACACTGTTGCAAATATTTAGTTTCTGTTGACAGCATTTCTCCTTAGTTTAACACAAGAATGTGGCTGCTAGACGCCTGTGGATCATGCAGGTTCTACACAAAAGGAACGTAAGAAAAAAAAATTCCCACTCCTAAGTCACTCGAAAGGCCCTTTCTCTTTAACTAAGCTGTAATTCACATAAAGTATGTAGCTGCATGTCTCGTTTTATATTTGCCGCTCGTTTTTTTTTTTCAATTGCTAGCTTTGGTCCCTCAATTTTACCCATGCCTATCTATTGCTTGATGTGTTTGTGAGCAATCCTCCACCTCCTGTTGGTATTGCCTGCTAAGGGGAAGGTTGTCGTCAACCTCCTCTCACCCAATTCCTGTAGTAATGGCTGTTTTTTAACAGTGCTTTATCTTTCCCTGGACCCCAGACACTGCCCTCTTTCTCTCTTTCTCTCTCTCTCTTTCTCTTTCTCTCTCTCTCTCTGAGCATCTCTAGCTCTGTCCCCTTGGCAAATTATTCCATCTTTGCAGAGAGAGAGAAATTGGATTGTGCTGATCCTGTTTTTGTGGCAGCGAGGGCAGCAGCAGCATTATCCTCGGTTGAGACTAGTGACGGAGAGGCAATCACACATGGCCACACTCTGACAAAAACACTCCAGGAAATCATACCACAATAAGCTCTGACTCTGCCTACAGGCCAGCTACAGCCACACACACACACACACACACACACACTCAAAGCACAACTACTACCCTTACTACTATTGCTATTATAAGGCTGTTGTCACCTACTCATGTAATCTCATGCTGTGCTTATGTTTGTTTGGTATGACACTGTTTCAGACTGTCTTCAGAGTTTTAAGTCGTAGAATGTTATGGCGATACCAGTGCACAATGTGGTGTTACTTGTTTATAGGAATGTAAATATCTATGTAAGTTGTTGTCATAAAAGTCTTATATATGCATCATCTAATCCTAACAGTCGCTACCATAATTTGTATCCACATAAATTGCATTAAAACTAGAGAAAAACATGTGAAAAAACAATACACAATAATGTGCAAGGGACATAAGAGATGTGAAATGAGTGTGAGGGTCATAAACCCAGCTGTTAACACACACTGAGGGCATAGCCCATGCAATACACAGCTTACACCACTACCATATGTGCACATGCACACACACACAGACATGTGATTACCTTTCCTTTCTATTCTCTCACTCTGCAGCCACCTATTTCTCCAAAAGACCTTAATCTCTGCTCCACTCCTTGACACGCCATTTTCTTCAGGAGCCATGCATGTCCCATGAATAATCAATAGCACGCTATTTACGCTGAGGACGAAGCAAGCATGCGTTACTACAGGTTATTGCTGCTCACGATTGATTTGCAGATCAGAGTTCATGATTAGAATTTCCAAGCGAGGTTTTCCTAACCTGCATATTTATTTCTGTGGAACTGAAGAATAAAAAATGTTTCCAAAAAAAGTTTTCAATATCTGTGTTTAATATCTGACATTGTTTCAAATCTATGTTGAATTAAAATTAAAATAAATAAATAAAATGAATAAAATGTTATAGTTACGGTTAACGTTATTTTTCCCCTTTTTTTGAAAAGTTACCAATTGCTAAAAGTGTAACCACATCATTTTAAAAAGACAATTGAAGTTTACACTGTGTGAACATTTCAGAACAATATATATGATGCATAATTACTACTAATAAAATAGTGTTGCGTTAGTGTACTGCATGGATCCCCATGGAGAGTCAAACAAGGTGTGTTTGAACAGAAAAATCACCAAACTGGAGCTAGATACTGGCCCTCAGGACTAGTGGGGAATCCCTGATGTACAATATATGCTTTTTACCTTGTGTTAAAATTTCTTGATGAACTGCTCAATTGAAAAAAAGACATTAATCAGTCTTAAATTACATATATTAACTTAAACGTGTCATTTTTGGAGATAAGTACAAGGTTTTGTTCCAATGTATCTCTCCCCCAACATAATAACACGTATTTGACAACCACACACCACCGTTCAAAAATTATGATTACCAAACGCGTAATCATAACTAAGCAATTTACCAATAGTATTACTTGTTTCAGTATTACACAGTATTACATAGTGTCCTGCAGCTGTGAGTTGGGTTTGTCTTAGTGGTGTTTGCAATGGTTAAGCAGGAGCGGTTGCTCGTTTGCTGCGAGAAGGTATAGTCAATGTCAAGCACTGCTCTGTCTCTCTATTTTCATTAATTTCAAATGTATTCAAAAGGGGAAAACTACAATGTAATATGAGTGTTACATAGGATATACCGCTGTTGGTTTTTTAAGATAGTTAGCAAGATAGACAGTAAGCCAGGATGTGCAAGATAAATTAGTGTCAATTTCAGTATGTCATATTGAAAGGTAATTGTGGATGTAATAATAATAATAATATCTTTGCTACAATAATAATTTTCTAAAAAAATATATCAGTAAGTGTCTACCTTCATGGTGGATTCCAGTAATGTTAATAACAAATTTTATGTTTATCAGAAAGCCCACTTAAAGTCTGAGTAGTCATTTATGCTGCTCTGTATATGTCATTTATGTAGACAGCTTTAATTCATTCCATGTTTGTATAGTATACTGTAAAGCGGTACTTACTTAGCATTCACTTCACATTCACTGCAAGCACTTTTACTATAGTCAGCTTTCAGTCATGGTGGAGTGTCTTCATGGGCAAGAGGAAGAGTGGCAGTGACATACGCCAGTTTTTTTGGCCAGCCTCAGAAAAGAAGGAAAGTAAGTTGAGAGCAGTGAGAAACTGAGTACCAGCCACTGATCAGCCAGAACATGGGCATTTGCTAGTTGTGCCTCCTTGGACCCCTTCTGGTAGGTACTAACCACTGCCACTAACTACTGGGAATACCCCACAAGATTTTAGATTTTGGAGATGTTCCAGTCTTTTAGCCATCACAATCTGGCCTTGTCAAAGTCGCTCAGATGCCCATTTTCCCTGCTTTCAAATTCAAGAAGTGACTGTTTACTCACTGCCCCACCCCTTGACAACTGTCATAGTAATGAGATAATCAATGTTATTCCCTTCAACTGTCATTGGTTTTAATGTTGTGGCTGAGCAGTGTGTATACACACATATACAATAACTAGAAACTTATACACAGCCATACATATAGGTACAAGGGCAGAACTCAATTTAATCTATGGGGCAGAAATCAATCTCGTATCTCTCTCGTTAATCCGCAATGGCCCTCCACAGATCCTGACACTAATAAGGTATTGAGCAGGTGAGGCCAGGGGCTGTGGGTAAATCAGGCAGACTAGGGGGGCTGCAGTCTGGCACTGTTCCAGTTCAATTATGTGACTTGTATATAGCAGAGAGAGGAGCACAAGGAGAGAGAGAGAGAGAGAGAGACGGTGCAAGAGAAGGGGCACAAGATGAGAGGGAGAGGCAGAGCAATGGGTGAAAGACTTTGGAGAAAGAAGGTTGAAAAGACATGAAGACATGTAAGGTTGAAGGGGGGTTAGAGAAGGGTTGGAGAGAGAGGGAGAGAGAGAGGTTAAAATCGATCCCATCTGTGGTATGATGGTTAATTAAAGCAGCTCTTGAGTAGGCTGAGGATGAGTGGCTTGGCTGGGCTCCTGCAGGCACAGCTCTGATTGCCTGGAGAATGGCTTCTTTCTCCACACGGAGAAGAGGACTGCTGCTAGCATGCGCAGACCCACTCACACACACAAATGGAAATGCATAAATGCATGTTTTCAGCATTTACATATGTAGCCTCAAACATACATGTTACTTTAAAGAAAGCATTTGAAGGGAAAAAATGGCTTATTAAAAACATGCCTTCATTTGTGATGTATATCACCTTTTGGTATGTGCATTGATGGCCTATTATAGTGAATTTTAAAACTGTAAGATGCATGGATGTACACTTTTCAATGTTTTTCTGTTACAGATAAATGAGACAGGATCAAGCTAAGAAAAAAGGGTAACCTGTTCTACTAGTCTTAAATTCAATAGTCTAGAAATTCAGTGATGACTCCTAAAGATCATTGAAACCAGGTCCTTTACATAATCTATGTGTTGTTCAGATTTGATGGTAATATAAAGAGTGAATAATGTAAATAAACTCAAGCACTTAGGCATTAAAAAAATGCATTATTGTATATTTCAAGACCCACATTATTACTGTATGGAGATAATCAATGTAATTCACTTCACCGGTCAGTGATTTTAATGTTGCCTTAATTTTAATGTACATAAATGTAAAGAAATCTTATTCCAAATACTTTCTGTAATTGTCAATTATAAAAATCCTTATATATTGTTTCCTATATTTTAACAGAGATGCTTCTGTGTTCAAACATAGAAAATGAAAATGAAAAAAATGGAGATACTGATTTTAAAGACTGTTTCTGTATAGTTATACCACAGTATAACTGTGTAAATGGCTGCTCTGGAATACAACTGGTTATAATATGATTGATTACATCACCAGCTATCACCAGGGACTATGAGGTATTTTGACTGGATATTACCAACATCAAGTAAAATAAAATACACAGAGAAAACATGGAATTATTTTTCTCTCTCTCTACAAAATCATTTTATTTTACAAAAATGCTTATTAATTATCAGATCAATCAGATATTTATATGATACTTAATGGGATGTAACATACCAATCAGCCACAACGTTAAACCAAAGACATGTGAAAAGAATAACATTGATTGTCTTGTTAAAGTTCTTCCTGTCAAGGGGAAAGATATAACAGACAGCAAGTGAACAGTTGGTTCTTGAAGTTAATGTGTCAGAAGCAGGAAAAATGGTTAACCATAATGATCTGAGCGACTTTGACATGGACCAAATTATGATGGCAATTCGACTGCATCAGAGCACGTCTAACAGCAGGTCCTGTGGGGTGTTCCTAGTATGCAGAACCTACCAAAAGCGGTAAAACAAGTGGTCCTCTTCTACAGAAACATTACTATAAAAAGCAAAGTCTTAAAAAAGTTCATGCTGGCTGTCTTGAAAAAGTGGCGCACACAGTTCAGAGTGCCCATTCTGATCCCTGTTTACAACTTTTGCATTGTAAGTTTCACTCCAGTGGAATATCTTCTCATTGATTACATCGTGGTGGCTTGTAAAAAACGAAGAAGGAAATAACTGATTAATTTTAGTGATGGGATCCACTGGTTTTTCACATGAAAATGGCAAGGAACTGGCAAGTATTTGAACAAGGTGGGGGCTTCTCACAAAAAAAGGCAACGACAAGATTTGTGTGAGCATTGATTCAGGACACTTAAAGAAAGCGGTATTGCATCCTCAACCTCTTGTATGCGTTGTTGGTGCAGCTTCCAAGAGGTCTATGAAGCCAATATTCATGAACTACCCATGTGCCAAAACAATTGATGATGTTATGGAAGAGACAGAGAAGCATGATGAAAACCGATTAGACTGAGAAACTGCTAGACAAAGTACAGGCTGAATCCACAGATGTACAAAGTCCAACTGAAGGAAGGAAGTTACGTTTACCAAATACGTGCTGATACCTCATCCAACAAAGATCCAAATACAGTACTTTCTGGGTATGATAAAAGTCATAGTATGGGGTTGGATGCAAAACAAACAAAATGCGTTAAACCGATTGAAAAGATCACATCACCACCTGTACTATGATGTGCACAAACCTGTCATTTTCACATCTGATACTTCACAACATGGTCTTGGCAGTGCATGTCTTCAAGATGGAAGTCCTGTCGCCCCCTTCTTACACACTAACTAAAACAGAGAAGAGGAATGTACAAACTAAAAAAGAGTTCCTAGTTGTTTGCCTGCTTCAAACTCTGTGATTACATATCCAGAAACTAGTGCTTGGGAAGACTGAAGACAAACAACAACTGATCTCAATCCTGAAAAAGCCTGTCCGGAAAGATAGTTCCAGAAGTTCATCTTGATTTTGGTCTATATGAATGGGAAGTAGCTGTAACTGGCAGACACACCACCATGTAAACCAACCTGAAAAACAGCCTGAAACCACTATTCCACCTAACTTTACTGTTGACATTATGGGTTATTGCAAACACCCGATCACAATTAACAGGAGGAGTGTCCATATAATCTTTATTATACAGGATAGTGTAATCTCACAGTCCATCAAAAAAACAAACAAATCTACTCCATAATATTATTTACTACTTCATAATAGCTATTATAACAACGTTCCCATTTTCATTGTGCAGAGATTTCTGGTAGATGTATATGACATCCAATATCAAGCATAAAAATATATCTGAACTTGGGAGGAATATCGCTCACAGATAGCTCATTGAATGGCCATTGAATTAATTAACTTTTTGGGAGTTGGGGACAGTAAAGGCTGCATTTAGGCTGCTTGACCGTGGTCACCATACCACTGTAGTTTTTGTCAGTCTTGAGAGTTGTTGAGCAAAGATGTGAATTATCTCACCTTGCCATTTAAAAGGCCAAAAGTAAGTTTAATACTGTAACATATAGCAATGCAAACATCTGGAGTTTGTGTGTTGTTGTTGGAATTATATAATGTCCCAAAACAACTGCTATATAGCAAAGCAACACCAACCAACCCTTACTTTTGACACAGGCATTAATTTATGAATTTCATCAGTTACTTTGTTGGTAAAACCCTTTCATAAAAATCCTCACAATCTGTTACTTTGACCTTTGTTCTGATTACTTGTCTCATATAGCACTTCAAAAAAGTGCTATATGTGTGTAAGGTTACATTTTTCTAGGGATTTATTGTTTGCTGGGAGTTTATTAAAACATGTTGCTCATAGTGTTCTACTTTGGTCCTGCATTGGTCTGTGGCAGAGGAAAATGTTATTAGTCAAATAGTCTTCCATTCTGGTGCCTCAGGAAACTTACTGGTGATTCTCCCTACTAGCAATAGCATTAGACAAAAAGGAGACACGATTGGCCCAGATCAAAATGGCAATAGCTGCTCTCAGCATTAAAAGTGACTCTAGTCTTGAATGAGAAATGACTGAATGCATGCTGAGATTCCTGTCCTTAGTTCAGTATCCGTTAAACATGAGCTTTATTATCTGAGCACAATGTGTGGCTTTATTGAGATCGCCACTAAAACTCAAGAGGAGATGTGTGAGATTACTGGGGTCTTTCACTCAGGAGAAATATTTGAGCAGCAGAAAAATAGAGCAGCAAATTTCTCCTTTCTCTTTCCACTTGATCTCATTTATGTCTAAGAGACACTACAGAGACGTTAAGTAGGTTTTTTTTTTTTGCTTTTTATTTCCTATGGGTGACTCATAATTGGTGCTATGCTGCGTGACCACACAGTCAAACTCATTTATTATTGCCTGTGATCTTTTGTGGTCTTCCAGTACAATAGGAAACTGCAAGCCAAATGCAAGTAAAAGTGTCAGAAGGGCAGAGCAGTGCCTCATTTCAGAAGGAGCAAAATGGAAGAATGATGTCACAACGCTGAACCAGGCAGATTAATCTGTAATCATACTCTCCATGTCGTAGAAGTGTAGCAATAAAGCTCATTCCTCCACAGGTGTATGAATTATGTATATGAAGATGATTTGATGGGTGTGAAAGAGAGAGTGTCTGATTGAAACGCCGTATGTCGTGCATTACGCCGTCTTCTCTCTCGCTGTGCGTGGAACGCCAGGGTCAGAGCCCCTTGCTAATTTGTGAAAGGCTGACAGCTCGTGAAAGAAATGAGAAAATTATACATTCTAGCACAAATCACCGCAGTTCTTCAGGACTCGAGTACAATGCCGTCTGCAGCCAGTTCTGTGAGGCAGACACCTGCCAGCCGCACTGTGTCAGTACCTGAAAACACTGCAAACTCACACACACTGTTAAACAGGCTGATGTTGAACATACAGATTCCCTCATTAAGATCAGCTTCTTCATCAGCCTATTCTGTTCTTACACAAAAGTGTGCATACATACCTCAAGTGCCAAAATACAGTGAACCCAGCATGCAAACAAATTTAAACATTGGCTTTTCAAAATAAAGATGCTGATTTTTAACAGCCGCAAATTTTTGAAATTGATATACGAAATTGTTGTGATCTTGAAAGCTGTTGAGCAATGGCAGTTTTGCAAATACTGAAAGTGCAATTATTTATTCATTAATTCCTTAGTACTTAGCACCTGGTTTGTGCTTTCTCCAAAACTGTTGGGTCACTTTTGACTAGACACTTGCTAACTTTAGAAACACCACATCTGCTTCTGGCCTTGTTTTGATCATAACAGTCTCCAGTTAAAACAAAATTTCTAGCTTGAGAATGACCATCCCACCAGAGTGTTACTTTTCAGCACCTGCCATGTTGGTCTACAGTTAGGGCAAGGAGAAAAGAACACGCAGCTCCAGCTGTACAGACCGGAAGACTGAAGAGGTCTTCAGGGACGGTTTAGAGATGAGGAAAGAACTAAGTTGTGCATGGGGTGAGTTTGAAGCATGCTTGAAAGGGCAGAGCACTCTATCTGTGCTCTCACAATATTAATTGTCACTTCTGTTGCTTTTAATTGCCAAGTTTTTCACCCCTGCTTGCTATTCAACCCAGCAACCCTCATCCCTCCTCTAGACACTTATGGGTTGCTAAGACAACGCTCCAAAGATCTGAGCCACACAGTATTTATGCTCATTCAGCTCCCACCCAGTAACACACACTCACACATTCAGTTTCACATGAACACCAGCAACATAGCCGGACCAGCGAGATTTTTTTCTTTATTCTTCCATGAAAGGCAGAAAAAGCCATATGTCAAAGGCAAGCTTATCTTGTTTGATTATACACACCCTGGACTGAACATGTATGGTATAGTATTCGCTAGTGGGTTTAGCTTTAGTGGCCACAACCAAGACCTTCATACACATACACATGTAAATCATTCTCCTTTTAAAATAAGACCTAAAATAAAACAAAATACACAGTCGGGGCCTAACATTTTATAAGCTCAGGCCAATCATTTACTCAGATGGTGACATTTCCCCTGGCCTCTGTCACACCCAACAAACAACTAAACAACAAACCTTCTCCCTCCTCTCTGGCTTTCTTTCTGTTGGATAGAACCTGGTTTAGTGGAGAGAGGCAGCTAATCTTGAATAAACATCATTAACTGTTTGCTCCTATCAGCCGCTGCGAGTGTGCTAGTGGCTCCTTTGTGCTGCTATCAGCAGTTTAAAGAGATTTTGCGCTGTAATGGTTTGGGGCGGCGGTGCCAGGCCTTTCATGAGCCGCTTGCACTCTGAGACTGGAAGTTGCCACTTCAGAAGACAGGCCTCGGGTCAGACGAGCAGTCCAGCATGCACATGCTATGCTAAGAGCTGGCTAGTTCACTGCCTCTGGAGCAGTGGAAGCAGCCAGGTAGTGATTTGTGGATGTTTTTAGTGGTGTTTGGCCACCTGGGCCTCAGGTCAGAAGACTCAAATGCTGTGCTGAGAGTTGGCTCAGCTCTGAGAGCTAGCCCACTGCTTCGGATCCAGTGGAAGGAGTCAGGGAGCAGATTTGATTTGTGGATGTTTTAGTAGTGTGTGTTTGACCTGGGCTAACACAAGCAGAGGAGTCCTCGGGAGAGATTAAAGGAGCTGATTTAAGAGAGAGTTGACCTGCCCTGTTTCCTGTGGGACTAAACACATACATACACACATGCACACACACATACACACACAAATGGTACAACAGCACATAATGCAAATAGATATAATGTAAACCCTCAGTCTGTTTGTGGAATGTGCATTGTGTGTTACATCAGCCCTCATTCATGGCTGAGGTCACATACTCGCTTACAAAAGCTCACACACTGGTTCACTGTGCACATTGCACCTGCCTTTGCTCTGACCCCCATTACAGAGGTCAAGGAGAAATATGCATCAGAATATCCATCACATGGATGAAGGGATGGAAAGAGAAGCAGAGGGAGGCAGAGAGAAAGGAGGTGAGGGGCAGAGGGGGTTTAGAGTGAGTGCAGGATTGATCACATCCCCCACAGTGGTGAGTAAATACAGCCTAATGGCCACTGATTAATTCTTCATTGCTCTCATCGGTCCTGTAAAAGAGAGATGTAATGACCTAGACCCCTGTCTTCTCTCTCTCTCTCTCTCTCTCTCTCTCTCTCTCTCTCTCTCTCTGTGCAGCTCAATTTTTGATTATAAATTAAAAGGAGCTGTAAATGGCATAATGCTGCTGCTTCTGGGCTCCTGATTGCTGTATTTGATTAGAGAATGTCAGCCGGCACATTTTTCCCTTTTCTCTTACATTCATCCAGTGCACTGCAACACTCAAGAATGCACTGGGAACACAATGGCCCTTCTGCACGGCGCTGCAGCTAAGTGCTAACTAGCGCTAGCTCTAATCAAACACATTCTTTCAGCTTTTCTTTCTGTCTGCTCCCTGTTTTCTCTGTCTCAGTCTCTCCCCGCCATGCTTCCTTGGTGACTTCTTTCAGGAGTTTTCTTCAGGTGTGCGAAAATGGCAACAAGTGAAAAATCACCAGCAATTAAAAAGCATTCATGCTAACAGGTAAGCGGGCTAAGGGGGACAGAATCTTTTGTCTTTCTTCATTGTTGTGGACTTTTGGTTCCTTCACAATTCTCCGCAATTTGTTGTACACTAGCCCGCTTGTAAAACAATGAAAACAGATACCTGTGTTGAACATGGATGAAAATGGATATAATTGAGGCATCGCAGTCCATAAAAGTAGGCGTTCGTATTGATTTCCTTTTGGAATTACAAATACCTTCTTAAGTATAAATATTCAGTCTTGCCTTACGCTCTACGGTGTCCACAATTGCTGGCAATTATCATTATATGCTTATTCCAACCAAGTCCCCAACAAGGCCCTTTCTCCATATGCCTGTCAGTTAAACACATGACAAAACTCTCTTCTTTTCAATCTTAGGTATAGTTCTCTGTCATTTTTTTCTCTTCTCATTCATTTTGGATGTGGTTCATTTTCTGTAGGTGAGCTCAACTAAGGCATAGGAAACCACTGGGATAATGGGACTGTGCCCCCTTGTACTTACACTCACACACACATATTGCAGCACACTGTCCACGTGTCACGGGGTCAGATCAAGTGTGTACAAATGTGAATCAATTCATCTGGCCAAGGCAGGAAAAAAAAGACCAAGGACGATTTTTTTTCATTCACCAAGGAGGAAGAAATAAAAGGGGCAGTGTGTAGGGAGGGACAACTTTAAAGAACTGTGAACGGCATAGCAAGGGAAAGAAGGGAAGAAAATAAGCGCATCTCTGGAGAATGCAGGCAGGCCTTTGTGTATAGGAGGGGAGATGGTATTGGATGCTGTGGGGTCAGTGCTTTTCTCCTGCTCCCTTTGTGCCGCCTGGCCTCATCAGCACAGCTGGAGAGGAAGAGGGAGAGAGAGGGAGAGACATGCGACCTTCCACCACCATTCTGCTTCTTTCTTATTTCCATGAGGTGGAGGGGGGAGTGCCCAGAAAAAGACAAGGTTACATGAGGAGGAGGCTGAGAGTGGTGGGAAAAAGTGAAGAGCGAGGTGAAGATGAAGGAGACGGAGCGTGGCAGGAGGCCGAGAAGGATGGGAAAAGTGAAGAGCAGGTTGAAGATGGAGCATGGAAAGGTGCTAATGAGAAAAAAGGGAGACTTTTCCCCCCAATTTCTAGTTCTTGACTCTCCTCAAGACGCTCTCCTGGTCTGGTGGTATTTGCCTTCAGGGCAAGTGAGGAGACCCATGGAAGCAGGCCAAGAAGGAAATGTAAGAATGGGCCCATAGGTTTGCCTCAAGACTCTTAATGTCTTTGCTAACACGTCACTTCAGCTGTTTTCACCCCATACCACTTTTCTCCAACCACTCCTGTACTCAGCTCCTCTCAAACCCTCTCTCCAGGACCATTAGTTCTGACAAGTCTAGAATGGATTCTTGAAGAATTCTGCAAAAGAAAATCAGTGTGGAACTTAAAAGCTAAGTTACCTGATTATTTTTGTCCATCCAATATTTATTCCATGGTATTATTATTCAGTATCTACTATGAAAATTCATCAATGCAATTTGAAAAGAGAGGAAATGAAGTGAGGCCAACATGCAATTAACTGTACTTTGCAGCATCCATCACTTGTTACTGAGGTGGTGGTCCTCTCAAGTGTATGTTTCCATTAGCTTAATAGTAAACTGCAACATATTGCTGCTATTATTTTTTGAGTTGAATTCAGTCCATATACTCTGTCTAGAATTTTCTATTATAAAAACTTGTACAGAATTTTATCTGGGAAATGAATTTTATGTACCTTTAAACTCAAATTACTTAATTGGACAGAAAAAAGAGTAATTGCACTTTTAAGCTATTTTTATTATAAACTATTTTTATTATTATTATTTTATTATAAAAACAAATGATGTTTTAAGGTTACCCTACTTAAACACAAGATGAGTTCAGATATGTTTATGCTATGTATAATCATCCCGAGTCCATTCATCACTTTTTGTTCTAATGAGTTTCTCTCATTATTTCTGTGTGTTTGTGTGTGTGTGTGTGTGTGTGTGTGTGCTGAGACTATATGAAAGAAGGAGGGCATCAACATTACTGTAATTGTGTTAACATCACGATGCCCATCCTTATTCCCTCGCAAACAGTATGAAGTGTCCCTTTCATTTTAAAGCTTCAACCACAAACTAGAGGTGGAATTATGTGAAATTAGTGGGGTGTTGGTACTCTCTAAGGACATACTTGAACATTTAAGAGTACATTTACTGTGTTTATACATTGGATAACAAAAACCTGTACAGGACCCTTTTTTCTGACACTCTATACCACTTCTGGATTTAAGAGGTTAAATCAGTTACCACAACACTTACTGCATTCATCGATAAACACAGGCATAGTTTCAAATCCAGTTTTTGTCCTGCCCACTTTTAAAGAAGGATAAATAAACAGAACCTTATTGATCCTGAATTAAACAGAAAACAGATTGATAAATATCAGTCTGATGTAGACAACACCTCTGATATGTGGAACCAAAGCATGGTGTAACAGGTGCTAAATACAGCATTCTGTTCTTGTCAAGTCTGTCCTAAGTACTTAAAAATAAAAAGTATAAGGAAGACACTTCAACAGCAGATCTTTCTTTTCTGATGCTTGTCAAGCCTGCTGCACCTCATGCCTAAAAAGTGTAAGCACAAATAACACCAGAGGATACAGTAAGGTTTTAATCAAGGCAATCAGTGCTGTTTTCAAACGTGCTCAGCACAGGAGCAGTGAGCTGGGAGCATCGTTGTCTGTGGTTTAATTACTTGTTTTTGCATTCTGATGGAGGGGGGTGATTGTGCCTTGTCACCTATCTCTGAAGATAAAGGACTAGCCAATTACTTTGTTTGGATGCTAATGATTGGGTTTCATTAGTGGCCGCTCTTAGCCCCCCTCACCCGGTAAATGGATGAATATGCTATGATTTCAATTATTGGAATTATGGAAATTGCTTTTAAAAAGACAACACGGGTATCATCAGCTCTCCGCTGTGACATAATGTCATTTTAATTTCCATAATAGTTTTAATTGTCGTGGTCCCGTGGAGCATTAATCATTTAATTGTATTGTCTTTTTCCTTCAGCAACACCTACGTTTTGCCGCCTCTCAATCACACTAAATCACAATCAGGATTAACTGAGGAGTTGGCAAAGTCCTGCCCAAGGTGCAATTTAAAGTTTTGAAGCAGGGGCATTCAAGATGGTGTGTACACCCTCTACAGCCTTGAGCAAAATTAAGCCACAAAATTAAATTAGTGAAGAAAATGGTTTGTGAGTCACCCCTAAACTTGAAGAACCACAGGCCAGAAGGACCCTTCAGTCTTCCCCATGACTTCCTCAGACATGATTGCACCTTGTCAGACCTCAAGGCCTCCTTGTTCTCCATCCCCTATTCCTATGAAAAGGGTTAATTGTTGAATCCCAGTTCTTAGTTCTGTAAATACCGATTCTGCTGGTCTGCAGATACAATGA
Organism: Brachyalestes nurse; assembly: GCA_037974405.1. NCBI lineage: Eukaryota > Metazoa > Chordata > Actinopteri > Characiformes > Alestidae > Brachyalestes > Brachyalestes nurse. The sequence continues at coordinate 44,294,290 of JBBPCY010000001.1, forward strand.
AAAGAAGCTGTGGCTGGTCTGACGGAAAGTAAAGCGCAGACATTTCTTCAACTGGCTACAGGAATGTAGCCTGCTCTTTGTTTCCTCTCAAAGGAAGAGAGGCGAAATGAGGACCTTCAGGTGTGAAAAGGTAGACAAATTACAAACCTCCACAGACCAGCACATTGAAGAAGGGTGGGAGGGGCAACTCAGATATATAAACCATTCTTCAATTCCTGATCGGCACACGTAGCCATACAATCAACCACAATTACCCTGAATCCCACTCTCATCTCATCAGTGCGCCAGGGACTGGTAGAGGGATAAAAGTAGATTTCCCTGAACAAAGAAAGGGGATTTTAATGGACATGTGGGCCAAGGCCCAGGGAGGCCTTTGACAAGTAACAGAAAGCAACCCTTGAGGTATTTTCCTCCAGGCCAGTAGCTTTGTGGTCTCATTTTTGTTATGTGAAGGTTGTGAGGTTCCATCAACCAGAATAAGGGCAGGGCTGCCACTTAATGTACACAAAGCATAATATCCATTAGGACGAGTATATACACAGAGCTACAGATTTCTGACAAGGCCAGGGCCTCTATTCACAGAGGATGATTTGGAATATTGATTTGGGATGAGCTTTTTCTCCTGCTTATGATGACGTGTCAGAAAAACGGTTCCTAGACCAGCCGTCCTCCTCCAAGTTGCTTTATGAATGCTGGCCCAGATGGGTTTATTTTTGTGCACGGGCACTGAGCCTTCTTCATCTCCATGGAGATGGAGTCTGAGAGAACAGAGGAGCAACGACGATCAAAGGACACGGCAGAGGACGAGACCTGATGTACTGCCAAGCAAAACAACAGTGAGATTTCAGAGGAATTAAATATCCACCTAGATCCAGTGCACTGCTACAACACACATTTTGAGCCCATAGGTGTCAACCTGTAGAGACAGCCACAGTACAATTCATTAAAAATAATTCATATAGTGCATTTCTAACATTAAAACAATAAGCAACAACCGCAGTTTATCCTGTTTTGGTTTTCTTCACTGTAATGCACTTCTCCAGTAATACTAAACGCTTTATTCAGAATCTAAATTTACATTTTCAATTTATATAAAAGTTAAACAAGTAAACAGTTTCTCACCCATAGACATACACACACATATAAACATTTGCAGAGAGAAAATGAAAGTTGCGTTCTACAGGTTGACAGAGCAAAACATAGCAGACTTTTTGTATCAAAATCTCCAAATCTTCAGTTTAAGCGTGACTATGCCTGACTATGTGTAGTAGATTTTCCTAGTGGAGATCCGTACACATTCTCTATAGAGAACACACATTGGCAAATTTTAATGCAGTAACAAATTCTGTGCTGAATACAACAAATTGAGAAAAAATGAAAGATAAAATGTGGGATGTGTCTGTATATATTTAAAAAAAAACATTTATTTAAAATGTAATGTTAAACAGAGTGTTGTGCATTGAACTGTGCAGAAAGGTCTGTATTTCAGTTTGTTCTCTGTAGAGAATTTGTATTTATTTTCTCTTAGAAAATCAACAAATGTAATTTTGTAACATAATTTTCACATGACTGTCTTTGCATCTTTGTGTCTTACACTCTTAATGCAGTAACAAACTATGAAGCAGTCTGAGCATATAATTGATTAATAGAACAGAAAGTGAATATTCACAATCACAATCTTTATTGTTGCTGTACAACGACATTGGATACAATCCTGTCCCCCTCAGTGCAAAGTTAAAAATGATCAAATAGAATATTTTTATATATGTATGCACATGGAGTTTAAGTAAAGCGTATATATATATATATATACACATATGTGTGTATGTGTGTGTGTGTGTGTGTGTGTGTGTGTATAAAAATATAAAATACAAAATATGTACATCACACTGTAAGGCGTTGTAAGAAGATCTTAAATATAAAGATATGTATGCTATACTGCAGCTATGACATATTGAAGAAAATTGCACTTTGGTCCACATTGCACATAGAGTTGAAATATTATTATTTTTGATATTATATGTCCAGAGATGGTAAGGAACCTGTATTCAAGATTTCCTAAATAAATGGCTTAAACATATTGTGATGTTAGAATATAAATATAAGAAATGAACTACCATTTGAAACTCACCTACCTCGTTGGTATACCTGGCTGGTGTACAGAAAAGTCAAATAAACTTTGTCATCTCAGATACATAAATGTATACAGTGTCAGGAGATGCTCCAGATTTTACACTGTACAAAAAAGGACATATGTAAATAAATTATAAATATGAACTCCATTTATTAATGTGTATTTTATGTGCTTTTTGTACAGATAATAAAAGTAGCAGATTAAAGATAGATAATCTTTTTTAGAGCATAGATCATCTTTTTTAGAGCAATTTGTGTCAGTCATCCACAGGATCACTGATGAATGGACATTTGTGGGTGGTTGTTGGATTTTGAGTGGTGGACTGTTTTCACCCCAGCAGTGACAGTGAGGTGTTTTGAAAGCTCAGTAACCCTGCCGTGCTTGATACACTTGTGCCATTAACACTCCACTACCACGTTGGTATCACTCGTGTACTGAGAAAGGTCCAGTAGCATTGGTCAGTTACGCTTTCCTCATACTTTAACAGTACAGAAGCCAGTGGCCTGATGCTTCAGCTCAGCTTTTCTGTGTTGTTTTACTAAACATGTCTACATCAGCTGGTTTTAGAATACTGATACTGCAGATAGAGATTAGGCGGGAGCAAATATTACTTTAGAGGTGGTTCTTCTGTGGCATTGCTTCCAATGACAATTGTTGTTGTGTTCTTATATATTTTCTTTAAGAGTGTATGTACAAGTATAAGGCAGGTGTGGATGAAGAAGCGCCAGTTCAGTGTGTTTGCCATCTCTGAGTGAGGCCCATTGTGGAGGAGTCCGAGGCGTCGTCCTGTCGGTGCAGGGGAATGAGTGAAGAGACAGCAGTGGTTGATTCCCAGAGGATTGAGCGTGTGTGTGAGTGACAGGCCTGAGCAGCTCTCTAACCTCTCTCCTCTGTCTCTCAGTGCGCCAGAAAGGGGCGGTCAAGTGAGCCCCTCAGAAGCGGAGGGGAAAAAGAGCGAGACATTCAGATGCAGCCATGCAGAACACCTCACCGCCATCTCTCCTTAAGCAGAAATGATTCTCTTGAGTGCAGGCCAAGAATATGAGTAAGTGAGAGTGAGAGAGAGAAGAGTCTACAAGAGCTCTTTCACCAAAGTCTCCTAACCATTTTGAGTTATCCAGTAATGGAGAAGAGGCTTGATATGGTAAGATTTTCTTTTTTTGCCGTGGAAACACACTTTCTCTTTGCACAGCACAAAAGTTGTTATTGTGCCCAGCACTGCAGCTCCTGACCCTTGAGAGAGTGCCAGAGCATCACAGGGCTGGCTGTGCGTCGACAGATACAGTTAACTTTATGATCCTGTGAGGAAAGCAGGACACTGTCATGCATGTGTTGTACAGAGAGGGAGAGAGAGACTTAAGTCCAAACACAGAGAGAGAGAGAGAGAGAGAGAGAGGACAGCGTTTTCTGTGCTTGTACAAGCATGACACCTGCTGGCTAATATTTGCACTTGCAGCTGTGCCATCCACACTGCTCTGCTTCGGAAAAGAGCTGACCTCAGAACCCTGTAATAAAACAGGGCAGTAAATAAATCATATGCCCTCCATCACATACACACACACACACACACACACCCTTTCTGCCTCTCTCATGCACACACTCACTCATACCTGCCTAGCATCTGGTTTATCTCAGGAAGAATGCTTCTATCAGGCTCCATTGTGCGGCAGGCTTGTGAGAGGCCCTTATGGCAGGCTGAGCTGGAGAGAGAGGGTTAGAGGCCGTGCGAGAGCAGAGGGCTGAGAGCGATTCAATCGCTCAACAAATGGACCCTGCTAATAGAGGCAGCCTCTGATCCTGGCCGCCACGCAGCTGGGGGCCCGCTAATAAGAAAGGCACTGAAGAGGAGAGAGGAGACACAGGAGAGCGAGATAGGAAGGAGCAAGGATAAGCAATGACAAGTCTATTGGCTCTAATAACAAACATGATACAGTATCATGGGCTGTAATACTATATTTAGGTATACTGGGAGGTCAATGAACCAATAAAAATGGTCCAAAATATCTTGTCTTAACATTAATGTCCAGTATCATTAAAGAACATCTTTCCCTTTTCTGAAAAGTTAGTATTGGACAGGGCCAGTTTGCCAGACCCGGTGTGTACCTATTCAGTGATGATTCAGCCTTCGGCAATTCAATGTGATTCATGATTTTTTTCCGGTACCATTGAATAGACATGTATATATTACAACGAAACAACACTTCACCAAGAATATGGTGCAAAATACAAGACTAGGAGACTCTTTACTAGACCACTGTGGTACATTAGACAGGACAAAAGACAGACTACACATTACAATATTAAGTTACAATACAATCAGTACACCAAATAAACAGGACAACACAGTCCACAGAATCATACAAAAATGAATGTAAAAGCAAATGTTTCTGTACATTTTATGATTAAGATGCATGTTTTGTGGGAAGGGGTGTAATAATACAGAAATGTCATACAATATTTAGTTTAATTGCACTTTTGGATACACTTCCATCTTGATCAAATTGCCAAAATAAGAATCATAGTAATATTAATAACTTTCTCAATCAATGAACACATAAATTGTGAATAGTTTTGGTAACACTGCAGGAAAGTTTTGCTATACTAGTTTGCTATTCTTTTGAAATGAAAAAAAAAAACAGTGAAAACCATTCAAACGTATTTTACTGTCTAATATTGTTTGAATAAAACCTAAAATACTTCTGTGTTCAGTTCACACTGTGTTTTGCAATACCACACATTAAAGAAATTTGTATAATTGTAACATTCAGGATCCTGGGTGTTACAATACCCTGGTTAAGGATAAGCAGTTCAGATAATAGGTGAATAGATATTGTATCACCCCTAACTGTGGGTGAGGAAACCCACCTGAAACAGCCCAGCAGCACAGAAAGCAACCAGACACCTTTAATAGCTAAAGAGCTTAACCAGACATAATCTGCACTGGGTGTTAAAATCTTAACAAAAATGTGTATTGGAGGAGCAATACACATTCATTTGCATTTTACATCTAGATGACCAGTAGAACAGGCGGTGGACCAGAGGGTCATGGGCCAAGCCCACCGTTCTTTAGAACACTCCCCCTGGTAAGTGATACAATTGCACACCCAGTATCAGCCTTTCTTGCGCAGTGCCTACTTCAGTGTGTGTGTGTGTGTGTGTGTATGAGAGAGTGTGTATTCGTGTATGCATATGTGTGTGTGGGAGACTGACAGAGGATTTCCCTGCTCTCCACACACACAAAGAGCTGCTTAACATCTTCACAGCAGGACGGCTTTGGGGAGCAGCACCGGGCCACTCGGGAAAGAAAGAGAAGAGAGAGTGAGAGAGAGAGATGGAGCATCAGGATAGAGCCCGGGAGCTGTCTCACTGGCTTTACTCTGCCATTGCTATTGCACTTAGCAATAATTTTTGGTACATTCTATTTTAATAACGGTAATGGAACCAAAACACATGCTTTCACAGTTCATAACCAGTTAGAAGCAACCCTGGATAAAATGTAAGCTGTACACAGATTTGAGTGAGGAAAAAAAAGTCTAAAGAAACTGCCCACACTTTGCTTTTTTAGCTTTTTATTCAATTTCTTTCATGTCTTGCCAACATTATGTAAAGGTTCCATAGACTTTAAAGAGTTTCTCCACATTCACACTCCTCAAGTACAAGAATCTATTGAACGGTTCTTTAGGGAGCAAGAACCCTTTATTGGTTTACTTTTGTCACCTTAATTTTTGCGTACTTTCATTTTGAATTACCTTCACACGATTGTCTAGAACAATAAATGTTGTACAGAACATTAAATAATTTCTCAGAGACACACACAAACAGCCAGTCCCTCCCACCCACCGTGTTTTCTTTATGTAGGCCATTGTAACAGTTTTGTCCCGGACATATGGACTGGTTTAGGCGGCTGGGACCCCCAGCAGCTGAGCCTTTGTCCCCAGGTCATGGAGGTCACCGGAATTGTGTTCCCAGCTAATTCCCCCTTTCACTGACTCCAGAAGACAGTCTATAATGATCCAGGCGGTGCTGTGCAGGGATTAGAGCCGAGCAGTGACACCCACAGGGTGGAGACGGGAAAAAAAGAGACAGAGTGACGGACTGAGAGAGAGAGGAGCTGCCCAACCTCCCAGTATCACTGCCCAAGACACACACCCTTGCTCTTTCACACACACACACACACACACACACACATACACACACGTCGTTTTCCACCTCATTTCCCAATTGCGACCTGAGTAAACATGATTAGCAGGGGAAAGTGCATGCACTAAAGAGAACCAGTGTAATTACATCAGTAATGAAAGAGTTGTGACAAGAGGCTTTCAATCCCTTTGGACGTCCCCACAAACACACACATACACACGTATACACACACACACACACACACACACACACACATATCTCTCATAATAAACAAAATTACTGAAAATGTAAAACTTGTACTGTAATGTCTGACGCAGAACATTTTTCATGCTAAATAAACTTTATCCCAATACAAATTAATTCCCTACCTCCCAGTTACATTCAGGCATTTCATTGTTTTCACTGCAACATTTCAGAATATTTAACAAATTGACACTCATCTTATAATGTAACTGTATGAGACTGTGACTTATTATGATACATAATCAAGTGTGCTGTGACAGGCCATCTTTCAAAATCCTAGAACACAACAAAGAAGGAAAACCACATTAAATATTCAGTCATTAAGCGGCTTTCGAGTCATGACTTTCCATAGTGCTGGCCAAATGTAAATGGAGTTATTTCTACCCCAGATATTACAAACCAGTTCTCAAAGAAATGCATATACGCTTTTTACTCTGCACAATATCCACAAATGTTCTCGTCTCCACAAGAGCTTGTGCAATCACACTAGGAGCCACTTGTAGCCTATAGAGCAGCCCAGGCAAATGAGAGCTAAATTAAGAGCTCTCTAAATTTGCTATTGTTAATGTAGCTTTCTGTTGATGAGTTCCCTCCAGCAAACGATGTACAACAACTTGTTTGCTTTTTCAGCCCATGTTTAGAACTGCTCAGTTTTGAAGCTTAGCACTTCTAAACAGAACTCAGCTTTTTCTGTGTTTCTTTCATGTTATCCTGTAAGCTCTCTCTCTCAAAATCAAAGTTATAGAGCAAACAAACAAAGCAATTGCTTAGAGCCTCCAGTGAAAGAGAGGAATGTAAGAACTGGGAAGTTTATTCACATAGGCTTTACAAGCATATGAAATCGAGGTGACAATTAAATAGATTTATTGTCAAAATATCCCACACGTGTAATTCTTTCAAAAACTGATCTAATTGGCTAGATCTTGTATTTAGTATCCAGACCCTCCCAACTGTTAGGTTTGTTTCTAATTTTTAAGAAAAAAATTATTTGCTGAACCAAGTATTTAGAATAAATATACCATATTACACAATTACACTGATCCGCCACAACAACAAAAAAAAACTACTGATGGGTGAAGTGAAGAACATTCATTGTTCCAGTATCACCTCTAAAGATCACGGTAAGATATATTTGACAGCACATGAACAGTAAGTTCTTAAAGTTGATGTTTTAGAAGCAGGAGAAATGGACAACTGTAAGAATCTGAGCGACTTTAAAAAGGGTAAAATTGTGATGACAGAGCATCTCCAAAATGAAAGGTCTTGTGAGGTGTTTTTGGAATGCAGTGGTCAGAACCTAGACATAGAGGTCTAGTGATGAACAGGGTCATGGATACCTAAGGCTCAGTGATGCAAGTGGGGAGTGACGTCTAGCCTGTCTGGTCTGATCCTTCAAAAGAGCTACTGTAGAACAAATTGCTGAAAAGGTTAATGCTGGCTATGATACCAATGTGTCAGAACTGCTGGACTGCATTGTTGCAGACCAGTCAGAGTACCCATGCTGATCCCTGTCCACTGCTGAAAACATCTACAATGGGCATGCAAGCATTAAAACTGGACCATTGAACAATGGAAGAAGGTGGCCTAGTCTAGACAGATAGATAGATAGATTAAAACTTTATTAATCCCTCGGGAAGATTACTCTAGGAAATTCAGTTTCAAGCAGCAGTACACCAGTTGTAAAAGAGAAAGTTATAAATGAAAGAAAGAAATGAATGAAAAGATAAAAACATAATATAAGAATATATTAGAAAAAAGTCTATTTTAGAAAGGCTATCTAAGCCGATGTATGAAAATGAAACCGTTATAAGAGATGAATAATAATAAAATGTGTTTTTATAAAATATTTTGAAAAATGTAAAAATAGCAGCAGTCACACAGTGTAATGATAGTAAATAGATGTCGGATGAAAACAACAGTAATGATAAATTACAACAGTGATGATAAATAGTTGTGGGATGATAGTAAAAATAAGTGATTGCAAGTATTATTGGACAATAGGTAATTATAAGTAATTATTGCACAGGTTTATTTCACAGTCATGATTATGTTTAATAATTATTGCATGGGTTGCTTGCACAGTTATGTCATCTATTGCACTGTCCCTAATGTTATAGTCTGTAGTCATATAGTCTCTAGTATGAGGAAATACCTTTTTTAAACATCATGTGTAAGGCCGGCATATGTGTGCGTCACTTACATGGGGAAGAGAAAGCACCAGAGAAAACAGAGGAAACAAGGCAATCCAGCAGAGGCAGTGTGATGCTCTGGGCAGTACCCTGGGTCCTGGCATTCATGTGGATGTTACATGTACCACCTCACTAAACATTGGTGCAAACCAAGTACACCTTTTTTGGCAATGGCCTCTTATAGCCTGCCACATGCAAAATTGCTCAGGAATGATTTGAGGAACATAACATAATCACCGGACTTAAATGATCTGCTGCTAAAGTCTTGGTGCCAGATACCACAGCACACTTTCTGAGGTCTTGCAGAGCTGTTTTGGTGGTACAAGAATACACAATATTAGGTAGGTGGTTCCTGCTGAGTTTCAAGGTTTGTATTTAGTAAACACTTTTAGGGTGGCTTTAAGTTATTGTAGCATTATGAATCTGGCTCAAAGACTCTTTTTGGTAGGGTCCCTGCCTAGACAGTATATGACCTGTGCAACGCACTAGTGTAGTCTACTATGCTATGTACCCCCTATGATTAAGAGACCACTAAAACTAATTTGAAGTGTTTGTTAATTTAAACATGGCAAAAATTAAAGCTCACTCTGACAAGGGAGGTGGAGGGTATTTGGCAGGGGACCCACAGGAGATATTTGCTTAGCAGCCCCAAAATATCCCCCCATTCTAAAAAAATATACTCTCTCTCACACATATAGCCTCTCTCTTGTAGTTCCCCTTCTGTTACAGTCGTTCCTCTTGCATGTGTTTTTCTTTCATGTTATCCTGTACTCTTTCTCTTTCATTTTTCTCTCCCCTTGCATTCGCTGCTTCTGTCATTCAAATCTCTCAAGGACTCAGTCTGCACAAGAGATAATGCCAACCCAGTATCTTGGCCGTCATTGTTTATCTCTCTTTCTCTCTTTCCGTCCCTCTCGCTCTCTCTCTTTTCCTTTAGTAAAGTGGCCGATGTTGTGTTCCGCACAGGATGGCAGCTGTCTCTTGTCAATTAGCATTGCAAATGAGCTCAGTGGGCAGAGGGGCTCAACTCAGCCATCAGAGGCTGCAGACGGGGTCTCAACGAGCGTTCTGTTCACTAAGTCTGAGGACTTAGTCTGGTCCAGGCTTATTCAAAAGATCCACAGGTCAATGAATAGAAATTGATGGATGTACACTGTATTGCATTATTGGGGCTTTCACAGAAAAAACCATGTATATGCATTTTTAAATTCAAATTTGAAAATAAACATTAACTATCCTTTATTATCCAGTAGAATATTTGAAAAGCAAACCGTTCCAGAGCAGTTTTAGCAATAGTTTAGCTATTGTACCTTGGGGGGTGGGTGGATGGGCATTGGGGTGGAGGGTCTCTGTGCTGCAATACATATCAAGCTCAGAGGAAAGGCCATCTGCTCTCAGAGCTAACTGCAGCCAAGGCTAAAGGATTCACAGGTGATTGTTCCCCCAAACCCTCACCAAGCACTATTGTCATGGTAACCAGCCAGTACTTCAGATCAACAGAGGCCATGCTAAGGTTCACATACGCACACACACACACACACACACACACACACACACACACACACAGTTTGATTTATTCCTCAGCTTTTCAAATATCTAATGCAAGATGTTCACCTACTGAACAGGACAGATTTGATCAAAATTTCTTCATAATTTACTTATTGTGTTCGTCACATTATGTATAATAGACCATTACAGTAAAGCTTTGCAAGAGGCACTGTGCCTTACTCACATACACACACACACACACACACACACACACACACAACAAACACACAGATCAACAACAACATTGATTCCTTATCCCTTGATCATTATCTATTCAATAGATTTTGCCCTATTTTCTTTAACCTGTGCATGTCAGAGCAAGCACATCATTTGTAGCAAACCACTACTGTTAAGCTACACCTCAGCACTGCTGAGCCCGACTTAATGCAGCATCATGCCACAAATTACTTGAATTCCTATTCATGGCATGCATTAGCCAAATTGTTGACCTCCAATCACATGCTTAATACGTTTTAATCAAAGAGCCACTCAAATCCAGAGAGGCGCCGAGAGAGAGCAAAACGGCACCGACTCGATCAAACTCCGGAGATACCTCAGTGATGATACCCAGCAGCTCATGCTCTTGGTGAGTCGCTTTCCGCTTGGTGAGTTTTAGGTAAAAAAAATAGCAAGAATATTAGCAAATACAAGCATTTGAAATTCTACATATTTACGTAACTTGTCAAGAGATAATTCTTAAAGGAACTGAGATGATCTGCCAGTAAGATTACTTCTAATAAGATCATTTTATATAGGCTGGATATTCTTATAATATTCTTACAGCAGTTTGATAATGAGAAACAAAAGAAATTATCTACATATTACTTTTTTTTTATTTAGTTCTGCTTTATTGTTATATTGGGGAGGAGCCAGGAAAGAGGAATTTTCCTGCATCCCGAGGAGTGTGTGTGTGAGTGCGGGCGCAGAAGAGAAGGCTTTGTGCTGCCCCACAAAGAACAGGAAACAAAGGGGGGGCATGGCTGCTCTGGGGTCAGTCCCATCTATCCAGCTCTTTAGCCACTGCATGATGGCTTGGTACACACCAAAACACTTCTGTGCCAAAAATCTTCACCGTCCCTCTCCAGCAGCTCTGCTGTGAAAGTTTTATTTGTTTCTTTATTCATTTCCCAATTCAACTCTTGAAGGACTAGATAATTAGCTGATGATCCAAACTTTTCAATGTAATGATGTTCTTGGACTGGGATGATCTGTGGAGTCCACAGAACCTAAATTCATATGCAGTTAATTACTAATATTTCACAACACTACATTAGACACTGAATTTGACATTACATTTGACAAGTTCTGAAATATGATGATGTTGAAGGATGAAACATATAACCCTGTGTCTGGGTATCGGAACATATTTGGAGTTCTAGACAAATTTTGTAGTTCAAAGTGTCTTAAAGGTTTGCTTAGAAGGATAGATAGATAGACAGACAGACAGAGAGAAATATGTCTTTTTAAATTATTTTGTTTTTACTTATTAGGATTATTTGAATTTCTTTTACATCAAACCTCCCTTTACATGAAACTGCATGACAAATTGGACCAAAACCATTGATCCAAAATAGCTTGGAAGAAAATATTACATTATTACAGTGTTTTTGCTTTCCCTGTAAAGTTACTCTTTGAAGATCTGACAGTGATGGAAAAACAAATTGCAGTCAGCTAAAAAATATTCACACATTTAATAGTAAGTATTTTGTCCGCTGGCTTTTCTCTCGGCTGATGAGGTACATATGTGTGTGTCTGCATGCTCCATTACCATGGGGATGGCAGCGTGTGGGAAGGAGCCCAAACATGGCAGGGCCTGGCTGGTAACTCTGGCTGACACCCAGAGAGACAATGGCAAGGCCCATTAGTGCTAATGGGGACACATGTAACAGGATTAGGGGTCTAGATGCTGGTGGTGCATAGGGTGGGGGGGTTGGACCACATGGGAAGCCACAGCACTTGCAAAATTCCCTCCCCCCTACCCCTGTCTGCCCCCCTTTGCCCTACCCTGAGAACATCCCACTCAATCACATCCCCCTGACACACTCAGCCACAGCAAGCCATTCAGCTGGCTCCGCAGCTCCCAGGACCGCACCGGCTATTCCCACAGCCCACTCCGAGAAACGCCCTCTGCTCAGGCCCAGGTCACCATTGCAGCTTTCAGAGCTATTCTTAAGAATATAGTGAGCATTCATAGTTTTGCATAGCATTTTGTCGCCATCATAGCAATCCTTTAAAATGTTTTATCTATTTTTACACCATTTGAAAACTGGTGGGAATGAATGGACCAAAATGACTAGGAATGAAATTAAAATACTTACATTTAATGACAAACTATAATTTATATACAATATATATTTTAAACATTGTGCTTGTATTTATCAGTTCACAGTCCCTAGTAACCACAGTCGAACATATTTATAGATACAATGTTGATGTTCAGCACCTGCTCTGAGGGACATTCATTATTTGTGGGACTCTATTTGAGAGCAGCGCTGTGCCGTTTATTTTCCTCCTCAGCCACATATTTACTTAAGATAGTGACGATTTGTAATTGCATCCAGCCTGGCTGATTTTGCACAGCAGACTATTTTTGGCGTTCACAGTAGTTCAAATTAACCCATTAAAGTCTAGGCATATTATCCAGGTTTTAATACATAATATAAATGATTCAGAAACTGATAGGAAACTAACATGTAAGTTACTGAGGTTGTATGGATGAGTGATGGACTGAAGTGAAGGCTCTTAGGTCTTAAGGGGTTAAGAAAACCGAGAGGAAGTATACAGTAAGACCAGGGCCAGCACAATGTCCGTCCCTCTCTCCCTCTCCCTCCCTTGGTCAAATTCCTCCACTTTCCCCGAGACACCCAGTCAATTAATAAGACATCGTCTCCTCCCCTCTGCAGCCCCTGCACAAGAGGCCACCCAGGAGCCAGCGGGCCCTCACTAAAGCAGCTCCTATGGTGGGCTGCTGGAATGCTGAACGATTTGGGAATGGGAACTGAGGGAGAGAAGAATAGAAAAAGCCCCATCATCGTACGGGAGGGCGGTTGGTAAAAAAACTGGAATGTAACAATAGCAAACGTGGTCCTGTGCAGAATTCCAGTTTCCCACCTCAACCCTTATTTTTACATCTAAACTCCTCCAGTGGTTTCGGATAAAATACAATATTAAATACAATTAAAAACACAATTTCTCCACAAATGTATACTGTATTTTAACAAGATGGGTAATGAGGAAAACAATATGTTCGTTTGGTTAACAGATTAAAAAAACATTAAATAACTGAACATTACTGACTATTATTACTACATTACTTATATTGGTGTCATCTTAAAGTTGGTTTCTTCAGGAAAAAAACCCTCTTTAATTAAACCAACATAGTGCCAAAATTCTATGAATATTTTATAAACAAAAAAGTAATACTTTCTGCCTCAAAGTTCAAATGGTCAACAAGATCAAATGATATTTATATTCTAAATACACCTATAACCCCTATCGCCCTTCTTTATCCACCTTGACAACACATACAAATGTGCAAAATCCATCAACTGAATTTTTAAAATCCAAGCACAAAACCGGGAGAATTACAGCATGTGTTCTAAAGATTAGTTCAAGCTAATGTTACTGTATCATGAAAGTACACAGAATGAAGGATTAAGCAGACGCACACCCTTTTAAATTTTTTTTATTATGTTTGTCAACTGGTAACATCATTAAATACGTTTTGTTCAATAAGTATTCAAAACTTTAAAGCCCTTTATTCTTTTCATGAACACCACAAACATATGAACCACAAAACAAGCGAGAAACATTGATCATGTTCTCCCATGATCACACAGAAATGGAGTTGATTCAACTCATCGGACTTTTGGACACTCATGCAAACAAATAATAATAAAGCAAAAATAAAAACAATTTAATGAAAAAAATCAATTTTGCATCTCAAGTTTCCTAACGTACAACATGTTTTGACAAGGTTGTGATCCTCAGTTTTAAAACATTTAAAATTCCCTAATCATATGAGCTCTCATTTTGGGAAAAGGTTTTGAGAGGAAACTGTAGGACATGTAAAGGAGGTTGAGATGTTACTGTGTATTCGTATATATGGCTTAGCATTTACAAAATATATACAGCATTAAGACCCACCATAAACATCTTGTTTTCTTTTTTATACCATTTCATATTCATCTAACAATCCAATTGCTCATTCTAAATAAGTTACAAGAATAATATGTCTAGCCCAGCTAGATAAGCTAAAGAATGTAATTATATGATAAATCTGAACTTTCCAAGTTGAGAACTGTCTTTTTGTCCTTGTGCAGAAACAGCTGATGTTGCACAGTGAGCACTGCTAAATGAGCTGGGACACAAAAGAGCCTTCATGGACCTCTCCAATTCAAGTAGGTGGAGCTGAAATGGCCCAGGAAGCAAGCTATCGGCTGAAATCTATGTAAACACTGCCCCTCGGTGGCAGTCTTTGATTGCACAATTGGCTGTGAAACAGCCTCAGATCCCTTTGAATACTTTTCCCTTTGCATCTACCACCTTAACAGTGTTCATACATCTAGCAATGAATACTCAAAGAACATTGAACTCGAAAAACAAGACTTCAGTCCTAGGCTTCAGTTAGACTGGTATAAGAGACAACGAGAAGTCTACCTTAGCAGATCAGATATGTCATTTGTTTTGTCATGCTGATAATGCATGTGTAACTAGTGAAAAGCAGACTGCGCGTGTGTTTGAGTCACTCCTTTGGTCATACGGTGGTCACAGTGATGTGAAGTTTTCATGCTTGTTATTTATACTGGATATGTTGAGCCATTGTTCCGTCATTTAAACACTCAGAAGTACAGTAATGTGCGTGTTGATATAAATCAGCATGGTCCGGCAGTGAATGCTGGACACTTCTGCCAGAGGGAAGTACAGTTCTTCTCAGTTTCATTAGTTATTCCTGATGCATTAGTGAAAAGCATAGAACAGATCTTCTAAAAAAAAGCATAGGACATACCTTCTGAAAGGTATGTTTACATAGAACAGAATTTTAAAGCCTTTTTGGTTTGTTTTTTGTAAGAAGCTGAACATATGCATCAGGCTTCAGTGCTACAGATCAAAGCTTTGGCAAAAAAAAAAATCAAATAGATGGATAAAATAAAATGAAATTCCATGAATATATATTTATTTCACATTGAAGAAGACACTAGCCCACCTGGGGCTACGGCGTCCAGAGACCACAGAGAGAACACAGAAGGCTTTTCAACAGAGATTCACAACACAAGCTTCAGAGTTCACACACTATCACACAGTATGGGAGTGTAGGCAGCTTACGTGGCTGTATTTAACAAAAAATCGCCCCAGACGTTTACCTACTTTTAATCAACAATCCTCCCTACACACTGAAACAATATATGCATATATTTCAATAGCACAAATAGGTCAATGCTCAACAATGTTGCTTACTTATTTTTTATAAAAAGGAAGGTACTGCAAGACCATTTCAGCTTAATATCTCTTCCATGGCCTGCAGAACCTTTTTTTTTTTTGGCTTCCTAGCCACTTTTAAAAATGACAGCTCACCTAAAATCATCTAGTTAAACATACATATTCACTGAAATGGGCATTGCACTGTATATATTAGACTGAAATGTGTATTTTGCATTTCCACATAAATAAAATGTTATATCCACACACAGGACTGGACTGGGACAAAAAAAATGGCCCGGGCATTTTGAGCCTAGATTACCATCGGTCCTTCCGATGGCCAGTCCAGCACTGTCCACACAATTATTGCCACACAACAATAAAGTAAGCAAAATTGATTGTGTGGCAATCATAAAAGGCAAAATTGTGTTAAAAGTGCATAATCACACAATTACGGCCAAACACAATCGTACTAATAGACAAAACTGCACGGATGCAATATATTTTACTGATGTGGGAGTGATACACACATACAGATCGTCAATTCACTGCATTGCGTTTTCAGTGTTCTTATACATGACTCAACACATAACGCCTTAGCCCCTTTATTATTAAAAGACAGGAATATTAAAGCCACATTCCCTCCAAAAAACAGGCTAAACAGGCTGCAGAGTGCTGGACTGAACGCCTGAGAAATATGTTGACGCTCTCTCTGCCCACATCATCGTGGAGCATCACTCCACCTCCACGGGTAGATGAAAGAGTGTGCCGGCAGGGCTGACCGCTGCCAGTGCAGAAGAGATATGTACTCACACGGGGCCCTCTGCTACAATAGCAGGGAAAAAAGGGCCACACAATTAACCAAGCTCCTGAGAGCATTAAAGTAGGCCAACAATAACTCGTGATGAAGGAGCGCTCAGATCAAAGAGAACAAGCTCTTTTCAAGGGCACACAGTTATGCTGTGTGTTCTCTCTACCTCAGCAAACGGTAACTGGTACCCACTAGACTATACATGAAACCCTCACGCAGCCAGCCCAACCTAAAGCTCCTGGCATTGACAGACTCAAAACAGAAGTGCTTTAGAGATGAATGAAATAGTAGAAGAGAGTGCTGACCTCTCAGCCTGAAAGAGAAGGATAGGCCCTCACATCAAGTCTAAACAGCTTTAGCACATCTTTATTAACGCCAGAATCTCAGCATAAGGGTGGGTGACATGGCATAAATATAAAGTAATGATCCACGTTTCTAAAATTCATCAGCTGTTGTTTCTGGGGTTCTAAAGGGAAACAGCAGCACTGCATTTTTAAATGATTATGGGAAACTCTGAGTACATTTATTTAAAAAAAACTGATTGTGAAGGAATAATTGGGAAAAACCAAAGAATGCAATCAGAAATTTAGATAAAAGTATAATGGGTTGACACTCGGCTATTTGGTTAGTACAGCTATATTGATTTCAACATGGCTGAAAATGGCAATTTTAAGCTGCAAATCAGTAAAAAATCATTTTTTTTATCTGACACAAACCGATCTTTGTAGTACTGAATTAGAAATCTGAAGAATTATTTATAATACATGAAACTTTAAAAACCAATATGAATCTTGAGCTGAGAATTGAAAATCACACTCAAAACAAAAATATGTGCAACTATTACCAGGCCGAACAAGCTGTAAAGAACACTGGCAAAACTCTGGCAAGGGAGCTGAGAGCAACAAGGTCAAATTGCCACCACGCTGACCTTAGTAGACTAAAAACTACATCTGATTTATCTAAATCACTGTGATCAAATGCATGCATACAAAATAGTTATCATCTCAAAACCTAACCCTAGATTTCCTATTTAGAATTTTTACAAAAAAACAAGTGTGTCATGTTTTCTTGCCCGTGTTCTTTAAACCTTCACAAACCTTGCAACAGTTGTTACAAACAAGAGCATTTATGGGTGGGGCACAGTTCAGATTGGTCTACTCTCTTTTTGTGATACATGCAGAAATCAACAGCTCTAGTAATAGTGATGATTTCCTAAAAATTCCTAATCCCTAAAAATAACACTGTTTTATGAAAATAAATATATTGCTATATCGCCCACCCTTATCTCAGCTTCTTCCTAAGACGTCAGCCACAGGTGTCTTGACATTTTTGAAAATGTAACTTTTTCTCTGCATTTTGGCCTCATCCATACAAAAAGAATTTTCAGTCACATGCTACAAGATTATCTAGTTTTTTGTGTAGACAGCCAAAATGCACATTTTTGAAAACATTGACATTGTGCTGTAAACCTGCCAATGCCTGCTTTTCATTTATTGAACATGCAGAAATCAGTCTGAAATACGGCTGATGAATGAGCTTCTGTGTGGCTGGAAATTAGGGGCTGATTTACCATTGATATGTTTATAACTGAATTTAGCTTTATTTTTCCATTAAACCAAGGTGCAGAGGCATCTACTGCATTGATTTCTTTTAAACGGGGTGTAAACCCGATTGTAAACATTAAAAATACTTCAGTGATTCTAAAGATTTGCGACTTTACGACCCAAGTCAAACTCAGGAATTTAGTAAGTAAGTTAGTAAGCTAGAAAACAGCTGTTCTGCCAGATCAAAGCAAACTACCCTAGAACGGCAGTTACCTTTTTTCTTTAATTTTCTGGCATCAGACTGACTTAAATTTGTGGGTAATACTGAATTGCATAGGCCTGATATTCAATAGGCCAGGAATTCAAAGCCTATTGTGTTTGCAGCACGCTGATGCCACTTTGTTAGAAAAAGTCTCAGCCTGTCCCAAATTACTTGCGTAAACGCACACAGGTTTATATTGTGGGTCACACAGTTGTTGATGTCCTCACAATATTAACATACTGTAACCAATGTAACCAATGTTGTGACCTGTGGGATACACACTTAGCCCAATCAATGTTATTCTTGAGGTGTTTGACATCAAATTTTAGAAAGAATTTATGTTCCCTCATGGGCTGGCATGCTTGTGCTCCTGGATATGTGTGGGTGAGGCTTAGGTCTGTACTGAAGACTTTGCGCTCTCTGTCCTCCTCCTATCCTACCATGTAGCTTGTCTCTGTGTCCTCTGCAGTAGAACAAGCTGGGCTGCTTAATGTCCCTGAGGACAAACAGGGCCGCAGAAACTAATAAAGCCTCCGCTCCCTGAGGAGGGTTCAATGTAGGACACACACACACATATCTCTCTCTTCTCTTCTATTATTACACCATAACAGCAAGAGTGGAGCTGTAATGATGGAGCTCCAGGGGAGTGGCACAGTGTGGCAGTGGAGTACAGTTGAACAGGCCTTACAGAGTAACTCTCTGCAACATTTAAGTGAGCTGCATTACAGACGTTCTTATTGCTGTTGCAATGTCAGATGGGCGGGAGCACTAGTGTTGTATCTGTGAACATTTGTGTATGTGTTTGTGGAAGTATGTGCCCTCCATATTTAAGCTTGTGGATGTCATGACTTGGTTCAGTGCACAAACCGAGGAATGTGTAATTGGTTAAAGCTCCTACTGAAGAACACACTGGCTGGATAGCTTTAGAGAGCCCTCATGAGAAATGATATTTTTGCTCACTCATTTCTAATGCATAACGGCCCAAGCTATTGAAAAAAGTTAATGCTGAAAGAAGAAAAGTGACCATTTTTTGCATAGCAAGTCAACAATGTTGATGAGATTAGTGCCTTCAGTTATCAGTGGGAAGCCTTTTGTAGTGCTTGCAAGAGCAGAATGTAGAGTGCGCTTATACCGTACCAAACATTTCTTAAGAAGAATCCGTCATTATGATGGCATGCTGGTCAACAGGTCAACATATATTAGGGGAAAAAACAATTGCAATAAGGGAGAAAGTACAGGTTTAGTTCATTTACTACAGGTGCTGCTCTTAGCATGAGAGGTAGAGAAGTGCTCTGTGAACTGTGCAAGTGACAAAATGGAGCAGCTGGACATTAAATGAATGCATATGAGGCCTGATCAGTTGATTAGGCCACATGCTGCCATTTGTCCTGCACACTACTTTGAAGACAACTCTACTAATTTGATATTATAGAAAATGATATATAGATGAACTCTTCTCAGTTCATTTTATGTTAAATTCAGCAATGACACTGCTGTGTTACTGCTTGATTTGATATATCCGACCAGCATAAAAAACAAAAATCTCAGTCTGTAAGCCACCGATGTACATTGTTTTTTGACTGCTATCAAGTACTATTTATTTTACTCAAACTCACGTCAAATTAGGGATGTCCCGATTCTATTTAAAGGATCAGGACTAGAGCCGATCCAGTTCTGCATTGTACTTAAGCCACTATCATAGACATGATGTAAATCTTCATTGTACACAAAAAGCGTAAGTGAAGTTGTTTTCAGAAGTTAACAGATCTAAATGTGTGCAGTTCTCAAACACTGAACACTTTTTGTTTTGGAAAAACTGGCATTTAGAACATGGGTGTAAATAGGACAATTAGCATATCTTGCCTAAATGATGTGATCTTATTATCTACAAAAACACAAAGAAAGATCTGACCCATACTCAACAGCAAAATTTTCAAATCAGATGACTCTTCTACATGGATTTTAAAACAGGATGAAAAAAAAAAACGAATCGGGACATCCCTACGAATGAAAAAGCTTACTTACTGTACCTTTAAAGCAGGTTGTTAAACTCTATTCTGGCTGCCAACAATTCACATCACAATTTTAATCCCATGGCAGCCCTCCAGGAAACACGACTAGCTAGAAACAATCCAAAGCTTGAGCGGAGCTGGAATGAAGAAAAATGCAGAAATGTCTGACTGCATCTTCACAGCACTACTCTGCTCTTATCTAGTTCTGCGTGCTGTCATACAGTGGCTGTCCTTGCGTGTGTTTTTCCTTCTGCATTTTTTAAAAACTAGTTTCAAGTACAAAATAAGCCTATTTACCCAAAATAGCCCCTCTGCTTTAGCTGCTTAAAATGACAAATTTTACAAATTTAGAACAAACTGTTATCTGGCCTTCCTTGTCGAGAGTAGAAAAAAAAGATTTGTCTGAAAGCGCTCAAACAAATCGCTGCTACTTCGCCATTAAACTTGGCTCAGAAGAGGCCTCGGACAGGACAGGCCTGCGCAAAATCAAGCAAAAGCTACAGTATCATGTAGAGCTGACCTGCACAGTGGTCAGTGAGAACAAACTTCACATATCATTTCACAAGGACGTTCTCTGACTGGGAGGGTCTTACTGACCAAATATAATAACAATAACTTAACATATAAATAATAAAGCTCATCATATTAACTTCTTTGTATATATTCTATTTTCTTTTAGAATAAACACTCTTTTTCTCATTTGTTTCTTTGTTGTTTCTCTTTTTGCATGGCCTGAAGTGGCAGGACAGCATAAGTAACTGGACCCTTCATTACGGCTTGCGGGTGGTCTTATACTTCTCGGAGTGAAACTCAGTGTAGGAGATACAGCAGATGCCAGAGGCCTGGTCATTTTGGGTCAGGAGCGTGGGACTAGGCCTGGTCCAAGACATCGATCAAAGCCTTTCTCACACTCTCCCACGCTCTGCTTTGCTCATCTATTGCTAGCGAAGGGCTTGAGAGTGAGCGTGGCTTTGGCTGGGGCTGCCCCACATGCTCAGTACAGAGGGGAGACCTAGGTCCATGTATAACAGAGGGAGGCCCAAGAGACAGAGAGAGGGTGTGGTGGGTGTTTTCTGATGTGTGTCTCACTCAGAGAAGGTGAAGGCAGATCGGGGCTGGCTCTGGGACGGCTCATCATCCTCGGTCCCCAGTGTCTGGGGGGTGCTGACACACATCTGAGACACAGTGGTCTGCCTGCCCGGTGGTGTCTTCTCCTGAGACTGAGAGGAAGATGTGGAGGAGTGCGTGCTCTCACTGGAGCTGCTGCGTGTCTCTGTGCTGGTGCTGGTCTTCTTCATCTTCCTCCGCTTGGCCAAGGGAGCTTTATCCACTGTCTGCAGCCGGAAGCCCTCCCGCTTACACTTGTTGAAGGCCTGGAGATGACACCACACTGCTTCACAAAGCTACATAATGACATTCTGGCCTCCCCCATAAAGCTTTAAACCTTAGAATGGTTTAGTTATTGTTACTGGCATTTTACTGTGATATTAGAATATTTATTGAAGAATAAAAATATTATATAAAGAATATCATTTACATTTAAAGTACATCCTGTATCAACAGGTTAATGATTCAAGTTTATTGTTCTTTCCATATAGATTATATATCGTAATTAAACACATCCTCCTTGACTAAGAAACACATACAAAGTTAGAAATAACATTATTTTGCAAACTTTGTCAATAACTGTGACCCCTAGATTCAAGTTTTTCACACAAATCTTGTATCTTCAGTACTAACTTTGATATTAGTTTCGCAGTAGCTACCATATAACCCTGGAAGTTACTGAGTAATAAGTTTCAAAATGAATAACTGAATAAGAAGGCTAGGGTTCAGTGAATATAATCAAACAACTTATATTTTCTTTTTCACCAAACTCTCTCATTTAGCCCATATTTCTCCTTCTATCCATCACTCCCACTTACATTGAAGGTGGCTTTGACACAGGTGTGTACGGAGGCGGTGGACAAACCCAGGATGTCAGGGGTCATGAGGGGATTGGAAGAGAGCTGACTGTCGTCCTGCAGCCAGGCATTATAGCGCAGCTCACACATCTTTATCCGCTTGTTAGGGTCCACAGTCAGCAGCTCTGTTCAAGTTCCATTCACACACATGCACAAAACAACACAACAGCACAGACATGCATACTCAGACCTTTCATTCTTACAACAGACTCATTTACACACACACAAAATGCTACAGAACATTACTGAGGGTGTTTTAGCTGCTCTTCAGCAGGGAAGTAAAATGCATGAAGGTGGTGATTTAACTGGATTAAAATTGATCTAACCTAAACTAAATTCTTGTAACTAGGTCACTCTTACCCTGAATGAGCTCCTTGGCCTGTTGGGACACATTCCTCCAAGCTTCTCCCTGGAAAGAAAAGTCACCCTGTTTGATCTTCTTCATGATCTCCTCTGCGCTGGTATGGGTTAGACTCTTCTCCTGACACTGAAAGGGCACCTGGCCAGACAGCATGGTGTACTGCAACACAGCATGCGGTAGAGAGGTTACACATGCAAACAGCCATCAGATCACAAAAAGATCCAGTGAACCGACAAAATATATCTACAGGCGTAATACAGGGCAGCCAGTTAGAATAGAGATCTTTTACAATTTCACTCTTGAGAGAGTAACAAATCAGCCTTTTAAATGCTAAGGAATGGAGAGAGGTTGGAAGATTGTCAACAGTAAATTATCACTGTTTTGGGCCTAAGCAGTATGTAGTATGTGGGCCTTTTAAAACCAAATGGATATTAAACATTTTTATATATTGCTGTATTGCTTACAAACAAGCCCTAAATAGAAGAAGTTTGTTATTGCAATGATAATCCTTGAGCAAGAAGAAATGTGTGACGGAAAAAAATACCTTTCCCTTTTGCTAACCAAAATTATTTTAAAAAAAATTTTGGCTTCTTTGTTCTCATGCATTGGCTTAGATAGAAAGAGAACATGCTCTCTATTTCTCTCTCTTATACACTCAGTGCTGCAGGGCCTCTCTCGATCTGTCTGAGAACATCGCATCAGTGCTGCCCACTGCACTACCCCGCTTAACACCCAGGGGGCTACAGCAAGGGTTAACTCTCCCACAGACATGCATACACACACAACGGAAAAAGTGTGTGTGTGTGTGTGTGTGCGAGACAGAGAGAGAGATAGAGCACTCCCCTGGGTGCTCTTTTTTCAGTATCTCAGTGGAAGGCAGATAAACTGGACTAATATTTCAACTGAGAGGCAGCCACTATGATTCCCATCAAAACTGCTGCCAGTATCCCAGCCTCTCCCCTAACCTCCATGTAGAAGAGTCAGCTTTAACAGCACATAAAAAACTGCTAAAGGAAACTTCAAACACACAATATTAAACTCTACATCAAGGGATATATACAGAAACGAGTTGGTTTTCATGTTGTCACAAAAACTGTGACCTCAAAATAAGTTGTTAATTTCCATGTTCATTCTGCATCTTAATTTATATATTACCGCAAACTTTAATAGTTTACATACCACACTGAATTAGAAAACACATTTTTTATGACATTAGTCCTTTAAAAACAGAGACTAAACAGTTTGACTGCAGTAACCTAATTTTGCAGTTTACTTGTGTCACACGTTGTTTCCGTGTTCATTCTTTATTCTTATTGATCTTTATGTGTTGTTTCTGCCAATCAGAGGAGGATGGGTAACCTCTCAAGGTTTTTTTTCCCTTCTACTATGAGGGAGTTTTTTCTTGTCACTGTCCTTGGCTTGCTTGCTGGGGGATTAGACCCAGATTTCAGTAAAACTGCTCTGTGACAATGCTGAGTGGCGAATGAGCTATTCAGATATATAGATCAGTCTCAGCCCTGATCTTTCTGCTTGTTTTATAAGCAGATGTTTTCTCATTGAAGTGGTGAGGAAAATATTTCTATAGTAGTACTAAAAGGATACTGCAATTTATGCATGTGGATGAGGTTTGGATTAAAGATCAAATAGTAACGCTTGACTCTAATAAAACGCTCATAACACAAGCCATCTGTGTACATTCCAGTTAACAACTTGCCACAAGCTCATAATGCAAATGCATCAATGTCCCCATCGAAAAACAATAATAATAATAATAAAAATAATAATAATAATAATAATAATAATAATAATAATTAGGGCTGGGTATTGTTGCCGATTTCCTGAATCGATCCAATTCCAATTCACAAGGTCATGATCCGATTCAATTCTCGATCCGATTCAATTTATTTACAGATTTATTTGTGTTAATACTAGTTTGGCTTGGTTATAAATTGACTTGAGTGGAGGATATCCCTATGTTCATGTACTGTACTGCAATTTTACCTGTAAACTTTTGATTTTAGCGCAGCATCTTCCGCCATGGCCCCATTTGGTGTGGGTTTCACCAGCCTCATGTTTTTATAGCTTTCCTTGCGCGGTCGCGAGAAGTGGTGCGTAGTCGACAGGAGAAGATCGATCTGCGAATTTTTTAATCGATATCGTATTTTTTGAACGAGAATCGATATTGATCGGTGAATCAATTTTTTGAACCCAGCCCTAATAATAATAATAATAATAATAATAATAATAATTTGGTTTATATAGCACCTTTCTCAAATTCAAAAATGATTGAGACATAGAACAAAAAAACAGCATTATACACTGTAGTAGACAAAAAAACATTAAACATTAAATTACAACAACACAGATTACAGTAGGTGGAAAGAACAAACGGACAGCAGAATCGCGAGGTAGGAGAAGAGGGATAGCACTGAGAGAAAAGATACATTGGTTACATAATTGGGGTTTGAAAGAAGCAACAAAGGAAGCATTGCGAATATTTAGAGGGAGGGAATTCCATAGTTTGGGAGCCACAACACTAAAAGAAGATAGACGAAATTAGGGGGTTGTAAGTAATCTAGTACCAGACGAATGTGAAGAACATGGAGTGTATAAGTGAAGCAATTCAGTGAGATAGCGGAGGGCAGAACTACGGAGAACCAGCCTGTTCTTACCAGTATGACCCCGAGACTCCAGAGATCGCAGGACTCATCATAGCCGTCGTATTTGAGGATCTCTGGGGCTGCATACTGCAGAGTGAAGCAGGGCGTCTTCAGAAGCTGATTGTCAGGGGGCTTGAGCCGAGCAAAGCCAAAGTCGATGATTTTGATCTCGGAGTTCTCGCTCTCATCGGTGAACAACAGGTTCTGAGATGAAATTAGAGGGGCTGAACACCAACTCCAGTGCACAACAATCAAGCCTTAACATCACCTGTTCATAAATTAAGGACATGCACTCAAATATATGGATACCTAACTCTTCTTAATATTTGTTTAACTAATCAAACATTTGAATAACTTTGGAACTAAATCTAGAACAAATTGTAAATTATTTTGAAGAATATTTTTTAATTGTATACATTTTGTAATGTGGAACAGCAGGAAACACAAGCATTTGATAATCTTGTGTTAAGTAGAGCTATAAAGAGAAATATTTCAAACAAAATGATGATAAATTTATACAGTGTAAGTTGTGCAGGTTTCGTAGGTCAGTTTTCCAACCATTGCTACTCATGTAAAGACCAAAACCAGTAAAATTTCCATTATGTCCTTCATATGCCCCTACAAAGAAAACACTGTAAAACATTTTATTAACACCTTCGGTCTGGAGGCTTGTGTAACATTAGCGACCAAAGTGCACTGCATAAGTGTTCATTTAATATAGATAATCTACACATTATACTCTATATCCTTAGGACATACACACCCTCAGCAACCACACAAAAACTATTCAAAAGCACTTATCAGCAATCACACAAAAACACTCTGCCAACATATTGGAATAAAGAAACTAATGTCATTAAGTCATCTATAATAAAAAGCAAGACCTATTATTCGCTGTGTTGTCAAACAGGTTCTCCCAGGTCCTGAAGGTGAGGCACATGCGAAGGTGGAGCTCAGATAACAGTCTGGCAAGAAATCTAATTTACACAATTTTCCTTTCATTTGAATTGTATTCATGTTGGGTGTCTGACATTGTCTTGAATGACACACGGTTAGATGTACAACATAAAGTAGACAAACCTAAAATCAGACATAGTCTTGAATTCTGAAATTTGTATATACTTTTGTCTATTGTTTTATAAATAACAGTATTTTATAGAAAATCCATTAAAGTGAACCTATTTGAGATTACTTACCAATTCAATACAGACAAGTGTGTGTTGAATTAGATGTGGTTCGTGCAACACTAATTGGAGATCATAGGTCCAATGTTAAATTAAAGAAAGTAAACTTTGGACATCAAACAATTTTTTTTTTTACACAGAATCTCTTATGGCCGTGGAATATGGAGGGTTTGTACCTCAGGCTTCAGGTCTCGGTGCACCACGCCCACATCGTGCATGTGGCTCACAGCGGAAACCAGTCTGCGCATGATCCGGCTCGCCTCCGTCTCACTGAAGTGCTGCTTCCTCCGGATCCGCTCCAGCAGCTCGCCACCTCGGAGCAGCTCCAGAACTAGATATGTATGCAGCTGCACACACACACACAGGCACACACACACACACACACACACACACACACACACACACACA
>JBBPCY010000001.1:44321267-44340166 GCA_037974405.1 Brachyalestes nurse
ACACACACACACACACACACACACACACACACACACACACACACACACACACACACACACACACACACCATCACACAAATAAATGCATAAGAAGAAAGGCAAACAAAGTGACAGAGCAGGCAAATATTCACTAGCCCATAAAAGAAGAACACAGCCTGGGGAATTCAGAACCATTTTTGCTGGTGCTGCAGCAAAAGGGTACAAGGGTCACACATACACACACAGGCAAAGACACACATACTTGGCTGCATCTAAAATGTAACAAACACTGCCTACTCAGGCTGTGTCCAGAGGCAGGAGGGCATCCTGTCATGTCTGAACTGAACCGTCGCAGATGAGGTTCAGTTGCAGGTACCTTCATCACAATACTGCACTCGAAGACTTTGACTGATTAGACAGCAAGGCACTGAGACAGCTGCCTTCAGGTTTGGATGCGGCCACCGTTTTGTGATCTGGCGGTGTACGGCTGAATCTAATTTATTTAATGGATGAATGGACATGTAATATATTACACATTTTCAAACTATGCTTGGAATATCGTACAGAGCTGTAAGTGTTTTAGGAATGGCTAGTGGATGTATTTTACTGGTGGAATACTCTCCTAAAAACGAGAAATCAATTACGCAAAAACGTAAAATTATGTGTGAAATTTATCGTGTTTTATTGGACTTCTTTGCAGCATCAATGTTCTAACAAAAAATCTTCTTCGTTACATGGCAAATTATGCAGATTAAAATGACAAAATGACAGAATTAGGCACCATTAAATTACAAAAACACCCTGCATTAAAAAAAGATTAAGAAGCATAGCAATGAAAAATCATCACTGCCCGGAGCTTTTGGACTCTGAATGTAGGCCAATATAGAGGAGAGAGGATTCAGACACATACACAGTGCTCTACTTTCCCTGACTGAATGAGGCTGCAGCACACAGTTCCATAGCCTTAGTATCTCTGTGTCTCTCTCAGACACAAGTGCATACACACACACACACACACACACACACGCGCGCGCGCGCACTCCTACCTGGTCATGGTAAATCTCATGGAGCTTGACTATATTAGGGTGTCCATCACAGAGTTTGAGAGCTGCTATCTCTTTCTGTGTTTGTGCCTCCATCCTTTAGAAAGAGAGAACATTTTTAAGAAAAAGAACAGCACCTTCATTAAATTAGTGCATTTAAACATTTAAAAATGCACTCTAATACTGCAGAGATGCTGCAAATAACTCCAGAAATTCATTTTCTTATTATAGTGTATGGCATTGGATACACTTGAATCTGAATCCACATAAAAATATAAATAGGACCACTTGGTAAATTTTAACTGTATGCTCTGACACATGAAATATTTAGTACGAAATGCCTGTGCTCTTAAAAGGTGTGTGAATAATTTCTTGAAATTTAATCTTTACTTAAGGCCATTTTTTAAGAAAACAAAACCTCTTAAAATATCTATATATTTTAAAAAAACACAAGTTATAATTACTCTGGGTTTTGTGCTTAGTGCAAACCTCTCTTTGCCAACACAACAGCAGGGAGTCTTCTCTTATGATGCTTTATGAGATCATGGAGACGACTCTACAGAATACACAATCTCTCCAGATTCTCCAGGGTCTTTGGTCCTTATTTTGGACTCTTCTCTTCAGCTCAGTCAACACGTTTTCAGGGGACTGATGCCCTCGTCAAAAGTCTGATTTTATGCTCGAAGTTGTGACTAAACTGCTCTTTGGCAGAGGCAGCCAGATTTCCATCTACAATCTCTACGGTGCCATGTATTCTAACAAGATTTGCAGGGCCTATAGAGGAAAAACAGCCCAAACCATTCACAGTACTACTGGGGATGAGTTTCTTTCATGTATAATCATTTTTCCTTTTACAACAAACCCACCCTGTTTTTCCCTCATCTGACCATAAAACTTGTTTTCAGACGAGCTGTTCCAGTAGTGTCTAGTAATCTCTGTGCTTAAATTTACAGTTAGAGCAGGATCTTACTCAGTGATGGTATCTAAATGTAGTTTTCTTCGACCGTTGACATGCATGTAAGGGTAAAACAAACATGCATGCTTTTCCCGAGAGGTTCACTACAGCTCCAATTGTTTTAAACAATAGTAGGTATGGGCCTGCAGCCTGTGCACCTATTTTTATAGTCTGTGCCTCATTTATGAAGGTCAACATACTTGTATTTCATTTCATTTGTGTATTCTATTTCCTCTCTTTCATTCACATTTCCCAGGGAATTTGGCCTGTGTCATATTTCTACCCAGTGAAACAGGAACAAAGGGACGACTACTTAAAAGTTCCTGAGCAGTAAGGATGAAAGAGGGAGTTATAAATAGGAATATATTTAAGTAATCTGTTCATAATAATGTCTAGGTGTGCCAATCACTAACACATGGTTTTCTTAAACTGAGATTTAGCTGAATATTCATTTGCTGGTATTTGTTTCTATATTTGGTATTCAATTAGTTCTTTAAAACAACACAGCTAATCATTAAATCTGAATGAATTGATGATAAAACACTGATGTAACTCACCAAGTCACTCCCTATACAGCTGCCCTCACAATGAAATTTATAAAACTGAAGTTGGCTTTTTATTTTGGTTTCCACCTTAAAGGGGACATTATTTTTGGTTCAGCTTTAATAGTAATGAACAAGAAGCACTACAGCAGCAATGGAACAGAAGCTCTGCTTTTCATTTGGTGAAGCAGCTAAACTGACAATGAAAGCACATAACTAAACAGAGATTTTAAGTGATTTATGTCTTGAAATTCTTTATCATCACTGCTATCTGGGTCAGCAAAAATCCAGTGAGACTCATGTGTTCACTTACAGCATAACATAATATTTCTGTCAGCATCTTTGTAAAAAGATGTGTAAATTAGAATATTTTAATTTAAAAACAAGCTATAAAACGAGTAAACAGATGCTTGTAGTTAAAAATGAAGCATAAACAGAATTTTTTTTAAGAAGGATTTTTCAGATACTCATTTAGAAATAGTATGTGAAGCCTAAGAAATGTTATTTAGACTAGTCTTTTTCTTAGTCTTTAACAAGAGTGTCAATGATTATGGAGCCGACACATAATTAATGCGCTTATTTTTAGCAATTATGTTGACGCAATATACTTCATCCATGTGGAAATGATGTGCATGTTTACATCAAGTCAATTTAAGGCATCACTTTTTTCCTGTGAAATAAATGCAAAGGACCATTCTGAGTCACAGTATGCTCACTGTTCAAGCTGTGTCTGTGTTGCATAGGCCGTACCTCTTACTGACAATCTTTACAGCATATTTCTGTCCACTCTTTTTGTGTGTGCACTGCCTGCAGATAGAGAAGCTGCCCTCCCCCAGTGCCGTCTCCTTCAAATCCATCACATAGTTTATATAGAATGGGGAGTCCTGCATGATACACACCACAAAATAGGAGGCATTTTCATAAATAGCACAATTCTCAGAATTCTCATTCTGTAGCAATAAGAGAGGATAATATTCTCTAGGTTCTATTTACCTTCATCATGGCACAGCGTGCTACCGCAGCAGATCCAGGCCTGTCTGCTCCACCACACAGCTCAACAGGGTCATCCATCACCACATTCCTCTTGAACAGGATGGAGGGAGCTATGAAAGAGTAGCCCTGTGCCAGCCAGTACAAATACATGCATACAAAACCAGAAGTGAACAAACATCTCCAGCAGACCCAGACAAATGCAGCATTTCAACAAAAACTTCAACAATGCCTGTTACAGCCTAACTTGTAAAGCTTCCTGATACCTGGTGGCAACTTACAAGCTAGATCCTAAAGAGCCCATGCAATGAAAAACTTTTCTTGAGTTATAGAAATA
This sequence comes from Brachyalestes nurse, assembly GCA_037974405.1. Classification (NCBI taxonomy): domain Eukaryota; kingdom Metazoa; phylum Chordata; class Actinopteri; order Characiformes; family Alestidae; genus Brachyalestes; species Brachyalestes nurse. Next base: position 44,325,114 of record JBBPCY010000001.1, read on the forward strand.
AACTGTAATGTAATTCAAAAGCATTGTTAAAGTTTCAAAACGACCAGTTCACTCCCCCGGTCTATACAATACTTTTTTGGAAGTTACACTGCAAAACAGTATTCACAATGAAGTTATAAAGAATGTTTCAGCCTGGACTGCTTACTAAAGATGCACAATGCCGAGAAGGCAACCAAAACACAGGCAACGTACAAATATCAGACACAGTAAAAAATAGCTGGTTTAATCTTATGTGACAAAGAGAAGTTGAATGGTAAAGAAGTTGAAGAAGTTGAAAAGTAAAAAAAATGAATTGCTTTGGTATGTAAAACCACACACACACACACACACACACACACACACACACACACACGTATGTGAACACAGAGAAAAAATACAGTGTAAGAAAATGTCAATTTTGGGACAAATCAATGTAAAAACAGGACCAATAGCCATTCTAGACATCACAGCTCTTTTGAAAAAGGTATTTTTTAGACTGTGGTCTGTCTTACATACCTGAATCCTGACATCCTCCTATGTTTAATTGGCTACATTTTAAATTGATTCCAGAAGCCAAATAAACACAACTTCTGAGAAACCCCTGGAATCTCTTTCTTTTCTCCTACACCATGCGGCGTGCTCAAGTCACAAAGTCACATTTGTTGTCCATCTGTGATAACTGCATCATCTGTGGCATTTAGCCTTGCTGTCGCTGCATAAAAGCCTCAGACAGCAGTGGCCCCCTCGCACACTCAGCCCGCAGCTGTGGGAGCCACATCGGGCGGAGGAGTGGATGGATGGACGGAAGGATGGAGGCATGAATGGGTGAAATGCTCTTAACTGCCAAGCCGTGCTGTTTGATTGCTCTGCTTTTCAAATCACATCACGGTCCTCTAATGCAACTTAATTTGGTTTTGTGAAGAGTTTTGGGGGCGGAGGGGGAGACGACATACGCGAGTTGAAAGTTATCACTGCAGACGCAATCGCCGCAACGCCTGCAAATTACGAAGGATCAAAATTCCACAGTACATGAAAGGGGAGCGTTTAGAAAAAAAAAGTCAAGCTGAAGTTGGTAATCAGAGGTTGAAGGAGTAATCGAGGCAGGCATGGTTATTCTAGCAGACGCCAACCTTTCATTGCATGACAGTGTTGTTAATGGAGCTATTGATCCTGCGGAGTGGAGGATCCAGAAGGCAATCATAGATGCGATCCCATTCAATGCCGCCGACATCAGCTGGCATCATGTTATAGGCAACATTATGGTTCAAGTCGTATCAAAAATAGTCATTCACATCTGATACTCAAATCCATCTCCACATCAGCATAATTACATGTCTCTAAACAGCCCTCCTGCTCATTTCAATACCAACACAGACAGCCAGGCTTACATTATTTACATGATCATTATAGAATGTCAAATACCGCTTTTTACTTCCCTCCTAAGGCAAATAGAGGGTCAACTCCAGAATCACACAAACTAACCTTATTAAATATCTCGTGCAAAAACCAGCCCAAACCATAATCCATAAATGTGTTCCTCATTTTAAATCAAAAGTTAACTACAGAATATAAGCATAAATGCATAGATGTTAAAATTTTTTTTTAACAGTAAGTTTGCCTAGTTCATGAAAACTGTGTTCATGAAAAGCCAGGCCTCTCTGACCCTCACCTGGAATATGCGGTCACAGTTCTGAGGCAGGGCAGCAGGGGAGTAAGTGGGGTCCATCTCTGTAAACTCCTCTGCAAAATTACTCACATCCAGTTCGTCCCGGATAACAGGTTTAAAGGGAGCAGGGACCTTCTTGGCAGCCAAATCCTCCCAGTTAATTTTCTGAATTAGACAAAAGTGCTTTTGTTCAGTTAGTCTATGCTTTTAGCACAAATAACACAATAATGATGTTTTGTCCAGAGTCAAGAATTTCAGTCAAGAGTGTTTTTTTTTTTTTATCTTGCCTGGTAAAATGGATGGCTCTTCACATTCTGTGCCCCTGAAGGCCCGGATCCAAGCCTTTTCTTTGGGTCCTTAATAAGAAGTCGCTGAATGATGTCTTTGGCCAGAGGCCCCATGTCCTTGGGATACGGAGGATCCTTCTTCAGGATTCTCCTACAAGAGTGAAAGGAATCAAAAAACCATAAGGTTTAAAGCTAAAGAAAAACAACACTGTCTATTGGTTACTTATGGCTTTATGCAAACAGAAGACAAACTCATTTAAAAGAAGCAAACAAAACAGTGTAGTTAGGTAAAAAGTCAGAAAGCAAGTTTCTGGAAAGAATGAAAAAGGTGTTTAATGTACTATAACCGAACATTTTTTTACATATAGTCAGTTCTGGTCAATTACTTCCATCAACAGTTCACTTAGGAAATGTATCATGTAAAAATCTGTGTATGTATTTACTTCGCTATGTCAGAGTGTGAGTTTTCATCTCCATCCACAGTAAAAGGAGAGCCGCCAGTCATGAGCTCATACATCAAGACACCCAAACTCCACCAGTCCACCGCCTGCAACAGAATGGCAGGTTACTACCAAGCACAGCTAAAACTAAAGCTTACTCAACTGTTCAATACATAAATAATGAATTATATAACCTTTAGATCTAGCAGCTACTGCCAGTTGCAACAAAACAACAGTGTAATAGCATTTGTAGGTCACTGAGATGAGCTACATCTTTCAGCTAATATCATGTGTCCCTGTTAAAAGAGATACTTTATCATTTGAATTTGATTTTTTTTTCTATGTACATCAAAACAAACAAGTTGTCAGGAAAGCACATTTAGACATTTTAATTCACATTTTAAATCGAACGTAAACATTACCCAATGCATAATTATGCGCATCCAATGTTTATATACACTTAACTAATTATGTAAATTAACTATAAATATAAAAGACAATGATCTCTTTTGATTTCTAAGGATTAATAGACAAAGCTAATTAATGTCAAACCAATTAACTGAGCTTTGTGAATGGCTGCAGTACATCTGAAGATCAGATCTTAAAGACTGTACCTTGTCATGTCCAGATTCTCCTCCTTCTACAATCTCAGGGGCCATATATTCTATCGTGCCACAGATAGAGTAAGCCCGCTCTACCTATGAGGCAAAGACAGGGGAGAGCTTAGTGGAGATCACAGCTGCATGCACTTTCTTCTCAGTTTACACTGCAGTTAGATCATCAAATCTGAAGACTGTACAGAGAGTCTCTCTGCTATATTCAACAACATGGACAAAAACATGATTGGCAGGGAAGTTAAACATTGCATACTGTAACTATGGGTCAACAGGAGGTGCACTGTTAAACCTACAGAGCAGAACATGCCAGGACCTGCAAGTGCAGAGGCTGGGTGGTCTCTGGCCTGGAGTAAACACTTACCCATTAACAGAGAAAAATGCACTTTTAATGACCTGTAAGCCTCAGTTAGGAGACTGAAAGTCTGGCTGACACTTTGTTGACTATTTAAATTTTAATACGAGACAACTTAGGATTCCTTTTGCTTTGGCTCTTTACTTCTTTGCTTTATAAACCTGGCAAAGTCGTGAATGCTTATTTAACACGCTGTCCAATTTCATCTTCCTTTCTGTGGGTGTAACAAGACGTGTTATCTGCTGACCAGGCATCCTTCTCTATTAATGTGTTTTACTCATGTTCTAGTTCTGCGTTTCACCAAGTGTGGACTGCCTCCAGGGGGTGCACAAAAGAAAAAAACTGTAATGGGAAAAATTATAAATTATTTTTTTAAAATCTAAAATAAACAGTATTTTCTGGCAACTGCAGCTAGTCATCAGACTACAACATACTCAACTTGTATGATATTTTAGACACATGATTAAACAGCAGCCATGCAGTTTAAAGGACACCACTCATTGTGTGTGTGTGTGTGTGTGTGTGTGTGTGTGAGAACAATAACATGCTCTGCTTTTGCAAAGCAACACTGCCTTCATAACATCTTACTTGAGAGAGCCTGGCTTATTTTCTTTAATATCAGTTAAGAATGGATGCTGTTGAGAAAGACCTGAGGCTTAACTTGCAGGACCACTGACTACATCCAATGATTCACTTGAGTGGACTTTTTGGTGGAACCTTTCAATGCAAAAATGTAATGTTTCACTAAATCCATCACTGTGTAGGGCCTAACACTATTCTCTCTACTGTGGTTACTTTTTCTACTAGATTATTTTTTTGCTATTATTTAAACAGTGCTGAAAGCTGGAGGTGTTTTGCTGGTATCTCTTTCATTATTTTTTTAGCCTTGATCGAATGATTATAAATTAGTATAAATTAATTAAACTGAATGCATTAACCTTGCTGTAAATATTCACTTCTATTTTAATAATAATGTCTCAGAATCTGGGCATGTTCCTCAGCTTCACTCACTCTCTTTTAATGCTCCGGTTGCTACATAACTTTAAAGCAATCTGTAAGTGTGTCTTTTTTTATTTCTTTGGAAAACGTAGTGGGAGGTGTGGGAGCTTGGGGCTGTATGACCTGAATGACGCCCTCAGAACGTAGCTAAAAAGTTATTACTATTCTAGGTTAAAAAAAAAGAGGAATGCTGTAGTGAAATATAGTATGATCTTTTAGCAAGATCTAACCTCTTAATAAGACTTTTGCCTGTCCTAGTCAATGCACTCAAGCATGCTGTTATGTGGATGAGCAAGGAAATCTGGTCTGACCTTGACCACACAAATCTGTTTTTTCCTTTCAGAGCTAATGAAAATGGTTGTTTTCATGCTTTTAAACAGGCCTCTCTATAGTACAGCTTGTCCGTGCATATTCCTAAAGGACATAGCATTTCCCCTATGAACAGGCTTTGGAGCAGTTATTTAGGAAATGTAGGAAAAGCCAGTGTGCAAATAAACAGTGCCATGGCCTATTTGTACATCTGCACACTTCCAAACACGTATCAAAAAGTAACGTTACTATATCATATCCAATACAATTTAGTCAGATGTTACAACCCAAGGTTTCTCTTGTCTATAGCATGATGGTTTAACTACATAAACAGTGAAAATGTAATGTATTGCAATGCACTGAAATGCCTTAATTCTAATGCGTACCTGACATGAACTAAATATTTAAGTTCCTTATATGTACTTACATTTGGTTACGTTTTATTCATTTGGAAATTATGTATACATTTGAATCAAGTAAATTTAATGCAGCACTCGTTTTCAGTGTGATGTAAAGTCCCAGAAACCCAGAGGACCCAATCTCTCAAGCCAGTTATTTACTTGCAATGTTGCATTTGCTTCCTTTTGAGGTAGAGACAATGAATAGCATATGAGCAGCAAGGGGGTCTGCCTCACCTCATCAAACTCTTTGCTGAGACCAAAATCTGTCAAGACGATATGTCCATTTGAGTCCAGAAGGATGTTCTCCAGTTTCAGGTCTCGGTAGACAATCCCTAGCTAAAAAAAAAAAAAAGACATGTTCTGTTTATAATTTTGCTTTGTTTTGTTTTCCAAGAAAAAGAAACAGCTGAAAAACTGCTGTCATTTAATGTCTCCCATGCTTTACTAAATGAAAACTGAGCTTTACAGCTGCATCATCACAGCAGCAGTCTGTGTGAAGTGTTGGGGTTTTAAAATGATTATCTTGGGAAATATATCTCATTAATTTGATAAACAGTGTAGCATGCAATGAAAAAAAAAACTAATTTGTTTTGTCTGTTTTGGACCAGGCCAGCAGAAAGCCCCCTGGGCTACACCCCCTCTCAGTAATTGCAGCTGTGCAGGGAACAAGCAAGAAGCAAAAATAGTGCTCTTCCCCTTGCAGTAAACAAAGCCTTGAAGAAATTTGGAGAACACTCCAGCTATATCTGTGCCCATTAATCTGGCTGGCCTGGATACTCTCCCACATCAGAAACAGAGCAGAAGCAATGTGTGATGACAGGGGAGAAGTGACGGGCCCAGTGAGGTGAGGAAGGAGCGACTTTTACTCACAGATAGTCAAACCATTAAATGACATTTAAAATACCAAACATCAACATGGCAATTAAGGATTTAAATATGCTTATATCACACATGTGTTGCCTCGCTCCTTACCTGGTGCAAGAGTTCCAGTGCCAGTACGATCTCACCGCTGTACAAAGCAACCTCTTGCTCTTTGAAGTGGACCCTTTGCACCAAGTGTGTGAAGAGCTCTCCCCCATTCACATAGTCTGCAATCAGAGCCTGGCATCAGCCGAAACTCATTGCTTTCTGCAGATGGTTTAGTTTAAGCAACATAACAGCTCTGCTGTAGACATCAGCATTCTAATATCAAAAACGTATCCTGAATAAACACACCAGCATGAAAGCAGAATGTACTGCAAAATGTTGTTGACATATTCCAAAAACTGAAAGTGTAACTTCCTGTGGTGCATATTTACCTGGCTTCAATATTTAGAGGTCTTCTCATACAGTTTCAATGACATACCGACATAATTAAATGGCCCATTTAATGAAAACTGAAAAAAAAAAACTTTTTTCAGGTTCTGACTGTTCACTGGCTGAACAGTCAGTTCTCGATACAATGGCACCCCATGACAAATAATCCATGTTATTCACTTCACCGGTCAGTGATTTTAATGTTGTGGCTGATCAATGTACACTATTGGTTTACTAAAGATTTTTATTGCCCGTAAGATACACAAGTTTAAGGTAAGATGTAATTTACAAACCAGTAGCATTTTCAGAAAGAGAACTAAATAAATTACTAAAAATGTCTTTTTTACAAAACTGTTGCTGATGTGAGGTAACAATCCAGCCACATTAACCGAATTAAAAATGTTTTTTAGAAATATGTGCTATCTGGAGAACTACTTGTTTGTTTAATTCCCACGTCAGTTATGTAGTGTAGTGTTACTGTAAAAACCTCCCTGTTGCTCAAGAGGTCTAGCTATTCAACATAACTGCAATGAGCGGTGCCTTACCCAGCTCTTCACAGGTTTTGACTATTTTCTTCCTCTTTTATACCAGGTGTTAACTGTGCATTTGAAGTTTCATACCACTCGAGCATATTTCGTTGGTTCCTTGTGGCTTGAACACCTTTAACAGTAATTATAACTGTCAACTGGAAAGTGACATGTTCCTATGTACTATGTAAGCTGTACACTCTGTCATTGGAGACAAAGCAGCAAGAACATCTGTGGTTCACATCACATGCAGTCTGCTGATCTGTAGATTTTGATTCAGAGTGCAGAACTATTACATCATCAAATGCAAGATGTATCACTATCATTATATGCAGCAACATAATCACAGTACTAGTATTTTGTCCATACTGTGCAGACCTAGCATGAGAGCAGAAGCTGAAAGAGCCTACCCAAGATGAGGTGTAGCTTGGTGTCTGTCTGGAAGGCGTAGTGCAGGGTAACGAGGAACGGGGACTGCCTGATGTGCTCCAGGACTTGCCTCTCCGTGCGTGTGTGCTCAGCAGTCTTTGCTTTCTGCACAATGGTGGCCTTTTTCAGCACCTTCATGGCGTACAGCTTGCCTGAATCGTGCCCGCTCACCTTGCGCACTAAAAACACTTTTCCATAAGCTGTGCAGATAAGAACAGTGTTTAAGTCTGGATGCACCTACTAGAAGAGATAGTGGATGCAAAACATGCTGGAACTCACCTCCCGTCCCCAGAACCTTCAACAACTCAAAGTTTTCAATGCCCACGCGTTCCACATGACCTGTCAGGTTGGCTGGGAAAAGGAAAAGTCTTGAAGTTAAATTCAGGCTGCAAAGGTGTGATTCCAACCATATAAGAGACCTTAGTTCACAACATTACACAGTTACGACAGTATATAATATATGCCAGTACATATATTAATAAATGCAAAGACTTGGGTATGGGTATCAAATTCAAAAAGACCTTTGTTTCTTTGCTACCAGATGTTTAACTGCAGATGTTTAGAGTTATAACTTTTTTTGTGATACACACTTCAAATGTAATTTTGTAATATACTAAATTACATAGTATGCTAGGCAATGAATCACACTGTTGTCTTGTTTAATATGTGTCGGCAAATTCAAGTCTTATGTTGGTTTGTTTTGATTACAGGAATGTGAGATATTTTTGTCTTTTACACTATATGCATCAATTAAACTTATTACATTCCAAACATAATACAAATGTCTCCTCTTCTACTATTAAACACGATTTTTTGGTTGAAAGGTTAGAATTTGCATTCCCATCAGAACTGTTCTAAAAGAGGACTAGAAACACCAAGAGAAACTTTACAGGGTCACATTGTTGGTGAAAGTAACCAGACATCCAAAGCACTTAAAAGGGAACATTTTTAATTGCTAGAGGATAAAACTGTTTAGATTTTACAGTTTAAATAAAGTCATTCAGAATGGTTTGATACAAATGCTCTATTGTCGAGAAACAAGGAACCAAAGTGTTTAATGCATCTAAAAGCCACTTCACGGAAAATTATTACACTAAGTGGTTATAAATGCAGTCTCTGATGTCAGTTGTAAATGGTTATGAAAGCACTGTCTGAGACGTTTAGAATCATTTTGAGACAAGCATCAAATGTATGTTTTATTATGGTGGAGCTGCACATGCAGAGTGTTGTGAGGTAAGATATTCCTTTTTTTATTTATTAACTATTTTACTACTATGAACACTGCACATAAAACCTCGGCGGAAACACATAGGTCTTCCGGAGGGTACACCAATCACCTGTAACATTAAAAACCTGCCTAATATTGTGTAGGTCCCCCTTGTGCCACTAAAATAGCTCGGACTCATTGACACACAAGACCTGAGGAACATTCTGATGAGTGAGGAATTTTTGAAAACTGCTCTTTTGAAGACCTTAGAAATGAAAGTAGTAAGACCAGTTGGTAGACTTTAACTTCAGCAGGGGTGAGTGCGGGTTGCTTGACATGTCAAAGCAACATCCACATGAATGCCAGATCCCAAAGTTTCCCAGCAGAACACTGCCCAGAGCATCACATTGCCTCTGCCAGCTTGCCTTCCTCCCATAGTGCATCCTGGTGCCATTCCAAGTTTGGGATGCTTACTTATCCCAAGTAAGCTACGAACACATACCCACCTGTCCACATGATGTAAAAGAAAACATGATCATCAGGCCAGGTGACCTACTTCTATTGTTCCATTGCTCACATACCCACTGTAGGCACTTTTGGCAGTGGACAGGAAGTCTGCATGGGACCGTTCAGCAGCTATGCAGCTCCAAATGCAGCAAGCTGTGTAATCATACTCCTTTCTGTCATAATCAGCCTTAACTTTTTTTTTTTTTAGCTATTTTTGCTACAAGAGCTCTTCTATGGCATCAGACCAGATGGGCCAACTTCACTCCCCTCAAGGGTGCCCTTGGATCACTTTTGGCAGGTACTAATGCTACATACCAGGAACACCACACAAGAAATATGCTCTGACACAATCGTCACAATTCACAATTTGTACCCTTGTCAAAGTTGCTCAGATTCTTATGCTTTGCCATTTTTTCTGCCACCAACATATCAACTTGAACTGACTGTTAATTGGTAACTAATGTATCCCCCAGAGCTTGGCGCCAAAGCTTGTAATGAGATAAAGAGATACGCACTTCATCTATTAGTGGTTTTAATGGTTCATGATCAGTGTAAATAAAATGGTCTTTGTATTTTTTTATACACACTGTGATTCTGGGTTTTATCACCACCACTGTAAGGAAGTCAAGTTAAAAACCATCACAGCCACTGAATTGTGCAGTAATTTTGAAAAACATGTGAAACATTAAAACAGACATTAACATACTGTCATCATTGGCATCTTCTTTACAGATCGTCACTGTAAATTTGCACTGAAGTAAGGAATTCTGCAAATATATAGAGGCTGTAAACATCTTTTTTCGTCTGTATTTTTTTCACAGACTTTTTGTTGACAATACATATTTTTACACTCCACTAACTGGAGTGTGACTCTGTCCCCACATGGCTGACACGGAATAAGAGAGCTGTGTCTTTAATTTGCTTTCTAGTGCACCCTGAAGCAGGATAGCCAGAACAGATAGGCACCAAGTTTTAGTTGCATTTGGCTCACTTGTACTAATTACATCATACTAATGTCTCTTTAAAATAAATGGAAGCAGTATTTTACAGTATGAAGCTCTCATTCAGAATACAGAATAAACAGCTGGAAACACCGCTGCCAGTATTTTGCTGCAATTTTACAGGAGGCAATAACATTTCACAATAACAAGTCGCATGAACACATTATTTTATGACAGCTTTTAGATGTTGCATAAAAAAACTAACTTTATACAGGCACACGTAAGGCATTTAAGTAAAATAATTGTTGAAAAGAATTGGTACCTGTTTATATAAGCCATCATTTCACATCAGACTACTCTGAATGACAGGTTCTTCTTCAGATGTGTCACACAAAACACATCAGTCATTTATTTCAGTAGGATGTAGCAATGAAAGTAGAAACGATTTGCTTGTCAAGACGATTTCACTTCTCTTTTCAGGAATGAAAATCAGTTCAACTACTCAACAATATCTGCTGTCCTTGATCTTGGCGAGAGGTCTGAAATGTGATGCACTAACATTCAGTGCATAACGCGGTGATCCCCCTTTACATAAGCTAGTGCCTGGGTATAAATGCCTGAGCATCAGTGTTGTAGAGAGGGTAGTAATGAAAGTGAATGAAGCATGGATAATCCTGTGTAACGGTACTCGAGAAGGGCAGGCCTGCATGTTCGTGTACTAACGTGCAGGCCTGTAACTGAAGTGGACGGGTAGTGAGGTCATGTTCCTTCATGTGCCTGTTGTGAGGGAGCCCACTGAGATGAGCAGATTCCTGCTGTCGAAAGCGCCCCGAGCTTGCACAGATGAGAGTGCTGTGCACCGCATAAACCACAGACTAGCTAATCTCTCGCCACTTTCAACCCCAATAACTCTGCACAGGAGCGCAAGGGAAAAAAAGCCGTTATGCATTTCCTCATAAATGAAATGTTAAATTGGCACGGTTACTGTAAGTAGTCACAAATATGTTCTGCAATTTTATGTATTTGAGTAAATTCGAATTAAGTAAATTCAAAGCATTATTGCCGGTAGTTCTGCCATGATCAAGAAATTTTAGCTGTCGACTGAGTGTCATATAAATGACTGCAATTAACCATTTAATAGTTTTTTATTATATGAAACCATGACAATGACAAATTTGCTTTTTAGGTATTTTTTTCCTAATAGTAGGTATATGTCATTACATGCACACAAAGCTTAAGTGAAAATTTTATCCAAAAACACTCGTAAGCATAGCCTGTATGCTACTGATGTTAGAACTAAGTACCTATTTGTTTTTTTAAATGTTTTTTTGTTTTCTTTTTTAGTTTCCTCAAACCAGAACATTTTACATTCTGCTTACTGCACTGAAATAATTTACTAAAAACTGAAAATAATCACGGTCATTTTCGATCAGTTTATATAATAATTGTGATAGCGCTAATTACTGTCAATTTATTTGACCTAATTCCATAGTCACAGGTGACCCTGGAAACTATTATTTTACACAATGGTTGAACACCCGATGCTACTTAAGTTTAGAATCAGAAATGCAGTACTGGGGATCAGACGGCGGTCACATAGGCTCCTGTGATTGTTTTAGTTTTTGCATTAGACAGTGTGGATCACTGAAATAACTGAGAAGAAGCAAGTCTATTATTACATTAAAGTGCAATCTTTCCGGAACTGCTTGATAAACTACAGAGGCCAAAAAAAGTGTGGTTTTGACTCACGCAGAGCTACTTGAGAATCTGATATTACAAGGAAATACGTTCAGCCTAGTATAAACCACAAGCTCACAAAATAAATGTAAAGCTTGCTGTTTTTTATCTCCTCCTTGGCACCTCTCCATACCGCAACAACTTCATCTCTGATTGGACAAAATGCAGAATGTGACACAGTTGTAAGTAGGTAACCTTTAAAGTAAGAGCGTGGACTGCACAACCCTCCTTAAGCTTATTTCTGCTCAAGCCCCCCTCCCTCCAGTTAGTAACTATTATTTTTTAAGAAAGGTTTCCCTAACCACTATTTTTTAAATGTGTTTTGGGGGTGTTGTTCTTGTCTGCTGACAACCTGCTGCAGAAACAAGCAGAAAAAAACACTGAAATAAGTAGAAAGATTTAGTGTGAAATCCAGATTCTAAATACTGGATGGACGTTACAGTTTTCATTTTATAATTCAGTATGAGTATTTTTTCACTGTGATTTAAATTCAATGAAAAGGTGTTGCATATGCACACTGCTTGACATGGCAGGAAAAAGTACACTCAAACCTGTCCATAGAGAAAATGAAAAATGTCATTTGTAATGTTACTTTGTAATCAACTGTGTAATTAAACAATGACATGTTCATATTTGAAAACTAACTTTTGTGTATAACGTCTAGTGGAGTGACCTAACAAATGTGTTGCTGCCACACAGTTGAAGAGAACCTGACAAGGGGATTATTAAAGGGAACAACAAAAGTGGAAGTGCTCTCACTTCCATATTTATAGAAATCAACTCAAAATAGTTCACTACTGAAATCATTGAAACAGGAAATAGATTAGAGGCCATGGGCAGTTTACTTCATTATATTTTTAAGTGAAACTGTCTGTATTATTTCTATTGTTTGCTTTCCCACAAATAAATGTGCTGCTTTCTTTCCCTACCATACTTCTTTTTCTGTTGCTGCTCAAACATACTCTCATTTTATTTCTTTTCCATTCTATTCACTCTGAACTAAAGGTTCTATCATCTCTGTTTGAATTTATTTCCATTTCGTTGCTTTTTACAGTCAATAGTCCAAAATGACTACAAAAAACCTTTTTAGATGAACTTTCAGTACAGTTTTTTTTTTGATGAAACATTATGAAGGATTTACACTTTTTTATTCCAACAGTGATTATATGCTTTAGCTAAATAAATACTTGTATAAAGGGTAATATGGAAGGTAGACATGACGCATTCCCTACTGCTGACACCACCCATAACACTTGGAATATAAGCTTATGGGATAATTTCCCTGGTGAAAACAAACATTCACAAAAGAAAGGGTATGAATCAAGAGCAGATCTGGACAGTTTCATAATAGCACCCATAATCGAATAAAGTGGCTAGAAGGGTGAACACCAAATGCCAAATGAGGATAATCAAGGCAGAACTGTCGAGACATATTTCGGCAGAACTTGACTGAATAAGCTACAGACTCTTGAAGCAGAGGGTGACTTAACTCTCCTCAGACCATAGCTAAAAGAACTCCAGCCCACCAAATAGAATCTACAAAAGGGACAGTAAAATAATAAATAACAAGGCAACATTTCACTACAGCTCTTACCTGATATTAATAAAAGGCTAAAAATCGAAACCACTGGTTAAACACAACTGCTTTATAGATTCTGCTCAAAATCTAAATGGTAAAGGGGGCATTTGGCTGATGCTCTTATCCTTACAGTCCTCAGTTACAGGGCCGATCACCCTGTAGCAACTGAGGGTTAAGTGTCTTGCTCAAGGAAACAGTGATAGAAAGTGGGAGTTCAAGCCTGCCACTTTGTGGTCATCGGGTTCACAGGCACATGTTTTACCCACTAGGCTACTACCACCCTGATATGTAGATTGCAGATACAATGTATGAACGTAGATTATGTAACAATGTATGAATGTAGAATGCAGACTAAATTGTTTTAATGTAATGCCATTCAACATTATTCAGTGTTGTCTTAACATTTTAAGTGGGAACTTTAACCTGGTAACACAGAGCTGTGAACTGGCAGTCTGGTACTCTATATTTAGCATTCAAGCCTCTAGCTTGATAAAAAAAAAGTGGTGGTACTCTTTGGGGGAAAAGGCATGGAGTCTAATTTATAGAAAATAAACACACTTAATAATGCATTTAAGACATGCTATATTAAATAAATTATATTTTTCTCAAACTGTTTAGAACTACAAATCAGTTAACTGCATAAAATTCATCTTGAGATTGCAGCAATTCAAAGAGCTTCACAGAAATGTATGATCTCTGATTTCTCTACAGTGGTTGTATAAGAACGAGGGGTAATAAATGCAGCAGTTTTATTTACTATCCAAAACGACCAATGAAACTACATGTGTCTTTTTCTCTGAGATTTAATATGTAGTCTGGATACCAGTTAAATAATAGTAAATCTGAGATAAGTTTTCTTTAGGACCTATTTTGCCTTGCATCTACCACCATTAAGAACACCATTAAGAACAGCACTCCAAAAATACCTTTTAGGCCAAATCCTTGTTTCAGAACTCTCATGAACCAGTGACTCAGGCATTAGACATCATATTTGTTCTTAATGCATGCAACAACTTTCAGGGTAGGGAGCTTTTAGAGGCATTAAATACTTTGGACATTTGGTTCTTATCACCACTGCAGTGAAAACCCCTGGTCTTGATTCTGAAGAAAACTGAGCATGTAACACCATTCAACAGCAAGTGACTTTTTTTAAACATATTATAGTGATCCAGGAGGAAATTACTTGAGTCGTCTGCATTTAACCCATGCACCAAGTGAAGCATTGAACAGCAGTAAGCAGTATGTGAAGATGGTCCCTTGTTCAAGGGTACCTCAAAAGTGCCGCTGGTAGTCCTGGGATTCAGAACAACAACCTTTTGACTGCAGGGTCAACTCCCTAACCACTAGTCCACAAGCTGCCCAAACTTTTCTTTTAACTCTCTACCTCACTGTATCTCACCTGCCTCTCTACATCACCGTGTCTCACCTGCCTCTCTACCTCACTGTGTCTCACCTGCCTCTCTACCTCACTGTACCTCACGTGCCTCTCTACCTCACTGTGTCTCACTTGCCTCTCTAACTCACTGTACCTCACCTACCTCTCTACCTCATGGTATCTCACCTGACTCTCTACCTCGCTGTACCTCACCTGCCTCTCTACCTTACTGTATCTCACCTGCCTCTCTACCTCACCGTGTCTCACCTGCCTCTCTACCTCACCTGCCTCTCTACCTCACTGTGTCTCACCTGCCTCTCTACCTCACTGTATCTCACCTTCCTCTCTACCTCACTGTATCTCACCTTCCTCTCTACCTCACTGTATCTCACCTGTCTCTCTACC
>JBBPCY010000001.1:44348241-44361323 GCA_037974405.1 Brachyalestes nurse
TGTGTGTGAGTCTGTGTGTGTGTGCGTGAGTCTGTGTGTGTGTGTGTGTGTGTGTGTGTGTGTGTGTGTGTGCGTGTGTGTGTGTGTGTGTGTGTGCGTGTATGTGTGTGTGTGTGTGTTTGGGTGTGCATGTGTGTGTTTGTTTGTTTTCTTATTCTTGTATGTGAGTGTGAGCTATTGTTTTTTAATAATTTCCTTCAGCAGTGCGCCCACTGGCTCTGAGGACCGTGGGCTTCCTGTTGATGACAGTGTTTAGTCTTTCTGATGCTGGGCTGCCTCCATGTTGGCTGCACCGAACGCATCCATGGACCTCCATTCACTCTTCACTGCGCTGTGCCTGCTATGCTTTGTTTTGCCCACTCTGTGCGGAGCCTGGAAAGTAGGTTGGTCGGTGAGAGGCTATTGTTAGGCCTCAGAGATCTAAGTGAATATCAGTCTACATACAATGGAGGCTGCTGTAGCGAGTGCAAATTAATAGAGTGTAATAACAATGTTGGACAATGGCAGGAATACCAATCTGGATGATTATAACTATACAGACTATGTGAATACTTTTATTTGAGCATTACAAAGAGCTATATTCTGCCAAATTACTTCTGAAGTGGATTTAAAGCAGTGGTTTGCAGGGAAAAAATCCTCTTAACACCTATCATAAAATATGGTCCACATCCGCAGATAATTGCTTAAAAAATATATCAGCATTAAACTGACTGACCAACTGTTAACTGTTTTCTAAGACTTATGTGGTTAACACTTTATAAGCGTCCATTACTGGTGGAAACTGTATGTATAAATACTCACACACTTACCTCAAAGCATTTCAGGTCTTACAATAATCTCAAACCCAATATCTTTCTGGATTTCTGACTCTGTGTGACATATGTAAGAAAAGAGAGTGGCAGCAGCCATAGGGGAATCCTGAATGTTGTAACGGGTAACAAAGTCTATTCGATAGTACTTAACATCTCAATACATCTTAACATCACAAAGTAAGTGTACTGTGATTTAGGCATGTAAACGAATGCATTATAAGTTACTGTTACTCATTAGTTACATTAGCCTTGTAATTCCAGTGACAAGCTAAAGAAGTGGACTTTGTACACTTCAACTGTCTTGACTGATTGTCTACTACTTTTGGCTGGTCACTACAAGTGTATATGTGTTTATTTGTAGTTTCTAATGAATTGCAAAAGTGTGTGTTAGATTTACAGATACAATGAAGTACAGTTCTTCACTCTTCATGATGTGAGGGGGAGGCTCCTTGTTCGACCTTTGCTCGGTGAAGTGTGATTTAAGACAGGCTGCTTTAACAGGCCCCTCTTTGCTTCTTTAAGGAAGAGGAGTCAAGCTCATGCTGATTATAAGAGAGGAGAACTGGTGGTCTTTGTGAAGCTGCTGCTGCTCTCCTCTCACTCTCTCTGCAGATGGCATGCCAATTAGCCTCCTTTCAGAATGTCCACTGAGGGGGACGGAATCTGCTGGACCACAAGACTGAAACTCAAATCGTGTTACAGCCAAACATACCTGCCTTCCAATAGCCTTGGAATTGTTTGGCTGGAGGTCAGATTTCTGCCTGTCCCAACACCCTTTGTACACATCAGGCAGGTATATTGTCTGAAACCCAGAGGTGTGCCGTGTTGGGTTTTTTTTTTCTCTCCACCATTTCCAGGTTCATTTATTCGATGGACCATAAATCTAAGGATTCACAATAATTTTATTTCATTATAGTTCATTCATTCATTTATTTTCGGTAGGGGTTAATCCTTACTTGGGTTGCGGGTACCTGGAGCCTATCCTGTGGTCTACGGCAGGTTGGCAGGGACTCACCCTGGGCGGTGTGCCAGCCCGCCGTAGGGCTTTATTATAGACATTATTCTGTGCAGCAAGAAATCACAAACTTCACAACAAGTTGGTTTGATTGGCAAGACCACAGCCATCTGTGGGTGGAAAGCCAAGACAGCATAATTGGCCTTGCTCTCTCTGGATGGGTAGAAAGGCCCCCTGCCGCCCCATCACTGCAATACCAACACAGGTGTCTGATATAACAGGATAGAAAGTGCTCTCCTCAAAACATGTCCAGATATGTTGCATTAGCAGCAGTTTGAAAATGTGGTGGCACTTCATGTGACTTAGGTGAACACTTCGTAGCCTCCCAACTAGGTAATATTGTATGGAGAGGGATTGACTAAGATCTCAAAAATGGACTGAATTCACAGATGTGAGGTATTTACAGAATACAGAAATGCAGACTTGTATTTTCTTTCTATTTGGTTCCAAAGCAGCCTGGTAGGCATTCTTACCCCAAGGTATGAGGCCATGTGTATAAATACTGTGGACTGCCACGACTGTTGCTATCAAGACAAGGTCATTTGAAAATGTGCCTCTTTAGTACTGTACCATGTCAATATTGATCTGAAAGTATTTGTTTTCCTCTTTTCCCTTCGTTAACTATTAAGCTATTCACCACTGCATTCAAATGATCTGTCCAATCAGAAAGCAATGAAATATTACTTTTGTGTGTCAGTTGCTTAGGACTAGCATGCGCCTAGTTATATAAATCACATCTCATGCAGTGGAATATCCGTATGGATTTGATCTCCTTTGATGGTGTGTTTAATCTGGCTAGAGGAACTCTTACTTTCTTTCTCATTGTGTAATAGAGCCTGCTCTGTGTGTGTCTTTGTGCATGGAGAATGTGCTGTGTAGGTACAGTGTGTGTTTGTGCTAGTCTGGCAGTGTGTGTGAAGGGTGCGTCCTCAGCAGTGAGTGCCAGTCTGCTGCTGCTGTGTGAGTGAGAAGAGGAGGAAAGAAAACATTGCAGCTTAAGTTCAGGGCCTCCCTGCGCTCTTTATCAGCCCCCCCAGCACTCGTTTATTTTCCTTCCCCATTCTCTCCTCTCCTGTGTTTGTTAGACAAATGTGTTTTACTTCAGCATTAGCTGTCCTTCATGCTCTTCACCTAAAAACACAATGCTAACTGGGTGTTCATGACTTGTGTTTACAGTATGCCTGAATTTCAGTTCAGAGTTCAGTTCACAGTAGTGAATCTTTCAAAATTGTGTGTTCGTGTGCACACTTGTCTGTTAAAATCCCCGACAAATATCAGAATGCAATAAGAAAGAAAGTTCTCTGACATTATTGTCAACATTGTTAAGAAATTATTCAAATTGTACTTTATTTTTTCATAGCCGCTCGAGTGAGTTCATGACTTCACTTATAGGGTCTTATGTATGAGAAAAAATTAAAGGCTCAAAAATAAGTAATGTCTATGAGCAATAAAAAAAAAGAGTCACATTCAACATACACAATTCTGACTTACCTTTCCGCAAATTCATTGGGGGAAAAAAAGAAAATGCATAGAAACAAAAACATGGAGAAGCAAACTCCGAGCAGACCACACAGCAGACTCATAAACAGACTTCACAACACTAAAACTCAGGTCAGTTATGAAAAAATACCTGCGTCACTGTTTGTTGTGGTTTAATTAAAAGTAATCAGCCACTAAATGCAGCTACGCGTTCAGCCATCCTTAACCATAAATGACTTGGTAAGAGACAGTGAGTTGATGGCCCCTCTGCGTTTCAGCGGTAGAGCTCTGGCCTCTGAATGAAGAGAATCAGTAGAGTGCCAGTTCGAATCCATGCTGCGATTATTATTATTATTTTTTTTTTTAAACGTACGTCTTTTTGCCCATAAAACCAATGTTTGGGTGTCTCCAAACACTGTTTTATAACAACCACGCAATCACTCTTCAATATGTCTTGTAGAAATGCATCTAGTTTATTTTCTCCATCAACAATTTGCATTGTATTTTATGGACATATCAAGCCGCCCTAACCCTTGATGTGCTCTCCTGCTGTAGGTGTTCCAGGATCTGGGTGTGTCAGTGCTGGCGGGGGCAGCTGAAGGCTACAACATCTGTTTGTTTGCGTATGGACAGACAGGCTCAGGAAAGACCTACACTATGATGGGCACCCCAGTGAGTCATTCCGTGCAGTCTCACATTGATAGACCATTTTAAGTGTTTCAACTAGTAACACATTATTGGCATGTTCGTATTTTATCTTTTGTGAGCAGGACTGTACTGGACTAACACCTAGGATCTGTCAGGTAAGTCTCTGAAATGAACTGGAATACTTAATGTGAAATGTCTGTAGTCACAAAGGCTCTTCTAACTGACAGTTCTTTCTCTCCTTAACTTCAGGGGCTTTTTCAATCTGATATGGACTCCTCAGATGGACAGAAAAGCAGAATTGAAATTAGGTAAAAGATGGCTCTTAATTCTTGTGTGTGAAAATGAAACATTTCCATTGACCCCTGAGGTAGTTCAGCAGCCAACACTTGTTTGGAGTCCAAATTTTGCTTTTTAGGTTTGATCTGGAGCTGTGAAATTGTCTCTAAATACATCCCTGAAACTTCTCTCAACCCAGTCAGACCACATATGTTGATTTGTTTAGGACAGTATGACTTACTGTAAGCTCTAAAAATCAACAGAACATTGCAGACACTATTTTACTACCAGTTCCTTTGACAGTAACAATCATAAATACAAAACTAAACTAAAATACAAAACTTTGGACTCCAAACACCAATAACATTGCCAAACAATTTATTTGTAGTGAAATAAGAGAAAAATCAAATTATCTGCGGTTACTATACGCTGTGTATTTATTATTGATCTATTTTTCTATCTACATGCACTTGTTCAGTGTTCTGCTCCAACTGACTGTATCCATGGTAGATCCAGAAAAGCATCATGTAATTGTGAAAAATGCCAGTGTTGTTCTGTCGTATTGCACTAGCTTGTTATAAAGAGATGTTCTTTTTTCTTTCATTACCCTTTTCAAGTTTTTTGGAGATCTATAATGAGCGTGTGCGTGATCTGCTGAGAGGAGTGGAGCAAAAGAAACCGACGCCCCTTCGTGTGAGAGAGCATCCAGAGAAGGGCCCATATGTGCAGGGTGAGATATTGCTAAACACAGCTATTCAGAATAATTCCCATGGTGTTACCAAACCTGGAGAAAACCACAAGCCAGTGGCCTTTAAATGACCTGTTCTCTCACCTTGCGTAATCTAACCCACTCTATTCAAAAGTGGCTGTAGACTGCTTTTAGAATTAGAGAAAGCAGTGGGCTTTAATGAGTGGTTGTGTATTTTTAGTTTTGTGGTAACTGTGTGTGTGTAGGGTTGTCCATTTTCATGCTGTGTTCGCAGCTGAACTCTAATCTAAAACCAGTGCCACTCACAGCATAGCACTCTGGCCCCACCTCCACTCTCTATCCCCTTTCTTTTTGTCCAGCGTCCAACATCCAGTCATTGTGTGTATCAGGAGAAACCCCAGAACAGCAAAGGAAGTGACTTCATCTTCCTGTGGCTGCAAGAAGCCCAGGGGAAGACATGCAAACTTGTGTGTGTGTGTGTGTGTGTGTGTCTTTCTCTCTCTCTCTCTCTCTCTCTCACTCACGGAACACACACACCAGATATCCAGCTTGAAGGACCTTTAAATCCACTGCTTTGTAAAACGACTGCAGTGATTTTCCATGAGGATGGTTCTATTGGGGTCATGGTTAAATTCCACAGATTTTCTAGATAATTTCTGCGTAGTTCACTAACTGAGATGTATTGAATGGTGGTTAGAGGAACCATGGATTGTGATGTCTGCAGTGCAAATGTTTATCTACTATTCAAAATGACAAGTGAGCCTATCCTAGTGTTTACATGTAATTTGATCATTGTAAAATATGTACTTAACATTTTGAATGAAAAAAACATACATAAATAAGTTGTTTTAGTGGACTGTTTTAATGTACTCTGCTTGTTCCTATCCACCACAAATGGGCTTTTAGTGTACATTTTAGGCCAATCTTCTTTCTTATTAAGCTTATTAGGCCAATACTGTGAAAAGTAATCTCTGTGTATTAGTGACCATTTCAATGTAGTAATGTTTAAGGGTGTTAAACACTTTGGTTGGTTGACTCTTATTGACACTGCTGTGAACAGTGACTTTCACATAAACACTCGCAGATGCTTTGTTTACACCTTTTTTATTTGAACAATTTTATTATACATAAACGTCGAAAACCTGGTTAAATTTCCTTGTGTGTTATAGTGTGACTGTCTTTCTGAAATGAGAGCTAATCTAAAAAGGAGAATAATATTGTAATGGATATAATGGGAAATGTATTTTTTATGATGTATGTGTATGTTGTCCAGGTCTCTCTCAGCATGTGGTGTCAGACTACAAGCAGGCAGTAAATCTGTTGGAAGAGGGCATTGCTAACCGCATCACAGCAGCCACACATGTTCATGACGCCAGCAGCCGGTCACACGCCATCTTCAGCATCCAGTACACACAGGTCCCAGTCACTAAACCACTAAACAGTACCAGCTGAGCTCACATCACATTTGCCATTACCCTATTTCCAAATTTAGCAAAATCCATTAATAAGGCAGTGAATGTTAACATGTTCTTTCATCAAACACAGAATAGTTGATACTCTTTCGGTATTTTCTTGCTCGGTTACTTGAAATAATTGTTTCACCAGGAATCAATTTCAGGCAATTTTCCTCTTACCCTTTTATAGATTTGCCCTAGAGCTGCAAGGCTGATGTAGCTTATAGATCATGGAAGCATACAGTAAACAGTTACGGTCATAAAACTTGCAAACCCTACTTACACTAAATGGACAAAAGTATTGGGACACCCGACCGTTGCATCAGCAGGGACTTCGTTGTATTCAAACTTTAACACTTTAATATGTAGCTGGTGCACCCTGCTATAACAGCTTCCACTCTTCTTGGATGGATTTACATGTGATTTTAGTGTGCTTCTGTAGGAATTTGTGCCCATTTATTCTGTAGAGCATTCATGAGGTCAGACACTGATGTTGGATGAGAAGGCCTGGCTCTCAATCTCTGTTCCATCCCAAAGGTGTTGGATGGGGTTGAGGTCAGGGCTATGTGTGGGCCAGTCAAGTTCTTCCACACCAGGTGCATCCAACCATGTCTTTATGGACCCTGCTTTGTACACTGGGGCACAGTCATATTAGAGTAGAAAAGGACTCTTCTTCAAACTGTGTCCACAAAATTGGATGTATGGCGTTGTCCAGTATGTCTTGGTGTGCTGAAGCATTTAGATTGCACTTCATTAGAAGTAAGGAGCCGAGCCTAAACTCTGAAAAACAGCTGTGTCCCAATACTTTTGTCCACATAGTGTATCTGTATTTGGGGTGAGAGGAAACTCTACATTTATTTTTAGGGCAAAGTGTTGAATAAACTGTTAATAAAAGAACATCAAGTTTGTAACATCTGTTCCACTCTATATTTCTCTGTATTTCTGTATTCTCTTTGAATTGTGATGTGCACTTATTGTGTATATATATATCTATATTTTTTAGGCTATTTTTGAGAATAACCTTCCATCTGAAATAGTGAGCAAGATCAACCTGGTGGATTTAGCGGGCAGGTAGGTGATTGTTTGCATCACCGTCAGTGTTAAACTGTTACTGCATACATGTAATACATGTACAACAACTTTGTGTTGTTCCTGATTATCATCAGTTTTTTCAGACATGCTGTAAACAGTTTTAACTGTTTAGGTTGTAGGTTGCCTCCTAGTGGACCTGCTTGGCTATTAACATGTAGAATTTGTTGTGCTCGTTTTGTCTTTTTTATGATAGTGAGAGAGCAGACCCTCACTATTGCAGAGATCGCATCACAGAAGGAGCCAACATCAACAAGTCTCTGGTTACTCTGGGCATTGTCATCTCAGCCCTTGGTATGAACAATAACTCCATTCATTCTCTCTTTGCTCCATTATTTTCTCCATCTTTCTCTAAATGCCTTGTCTCTGTCCTCCTCCAGCCCAGAACTCTCAGATGTGCAGCAGCAGTCAGAGTATTAATAGCATGCTGAGTGAGGGAGAGGGCAGCACTGTGGGCAGTCACTCCAGCTCCATGTCCAGCAGCGGCCGCAGGCATTGCTTCATCCCCTACAGAGACTCTGTCCTCACCTGGCTGCTTAAAGACAGTCTGGGTGGTAACTCCAAAACCATCATGATTGCAAGTGAGTTTTGCCATATCCCTTAGAGGTCTAGAGTTATTGTTTATTTTGCTATACATTTGTTTTGCCTAATTACACAGTGAATATATTTACATAGTAGAATTACATAGTGCATTATATTTACATAAAATACACTATATGGAAAAGTATTGGGACACCTTACCATTACACCAACAGGGACTTGCATTCAACCACATAGACTTTAATATGAAGTTGGTCCCCCCTTTGGAAGTCTTTCCACAAAATTCTGTAGAGCACTGATGTTGAATGAGAAGGTCTGGCTCGCAATCTCTGTTCCAGCTCATCCCAAAGGTGCTGGATGGGGTTGAGGTCAGAGCTCTGTGTGGGCCAGTTCTTCCTCACTGAAACTCACCCAGCTATGTCTTAATAGACCTTGTGTGCTCTGGGGCACTCATGGAATAAAAAGGTTCCCAAAACTGTGTGGGGTTGTCCAAAATGTCTTGGTGTGCTGAAGCATTAATATTGCCCTTCACTGGAAGCAAGGGGCCTAAACCAAACTCTGAAACACAGGTGTGTCCCAGTAATTTTGTCCATATCAACTGAAAGTTTAGAAATTGGGATTTTGACAGAATTTCTCTGCTCATTTCAGTGAGCTGAGATTATAGAAGAATAGATAATAATGCAGTCTATATGTAGTCATTTTTTTCACTCTTCATTTAATTTCCTGCAGCAATATCCCCTTCTTATAGCAGCTATAATGAAACTCTCAGCACCCTCCGCTACGCAGCTCATGCCAGGAACATTGTCAACAAGCCGAGAGTCAACGAGGTAGGCTTGTGTACGACCCAAATCATTCTGATTAATGGCCTTCACTGTTGATATCGCTGATAAAATGATATGCCTATATGGTTTTTAGGATGCCAACGTGAGGCTGATTAGGGAGCTTCGTGAGGAGGTTGATCGGCTGAAGAGCATGCTGCTCAGCTTCTCAATGGTAATAAAACGTCCTACAGGAGAAGATCACTGCACTCACCATCCACTTTATTCGAAATATCCACCTTGTATGTATGAGTAGCATTCACTTTATAGGTCTGCTGCTATTTACTGCCCATTAAGGTTGGGAGAAACGTACAAAAAAACCCCTCACTTTCACTGTTACTTTATAGTTACTTTATAAAACCCTTTGGTTTTATAACCTTTGCAAAGAAAAAAAATGAATTGTAATTTAATTGAGTTGTATCTATATTATTGCAAAGAGAGCGTGTCCACTTATTTAACTCAGTTTGAAAAGCAAGGTAGTGTAGATTTACAATAACAGACTGTTCTTTCTGTTGTTAAACATAATTTATATGTACTGCAGTGGAGCAACAAAGTCAGTGCTTCTAATAAAGTGGCTTTTGGTAATATGAGCAAGTATAACATAAGAAACAGATCATATAGTGGTTTTACTGATTGATTATTTGTTGTTTCCACAGCAGAGGAACCCAAGCCCATCATTGAGTGATGAGAGAGACAGCAGCTTTTCTGATATTGTGCTACAGAATGAATTAAAGGTCTGACTTTAAACCTAAAGACAAGTGTATATTAGTGTTGATTGCACTAAATGTTGTCTTATCCAGTTGTGTTTTTCTTCCACACTTTGTCCTGTCTGCACCTGTGGTCTTGTGGTGTTCTATTCTGGTTTTTGTTCTTGGTCCTGGAGGTATGCTGTTTTGTTTCAGAGTGCACTGTGTGTATATGGTTGAAATGACAATAAGACCTACTTGAGCTTGATCTTGAGTTAATCACTGCGCATTAAGTGCTTTCTCTTTTAAGGTTACGCAACAAAAAACTCCTACTGCTCAGAAATCTGATGCCATTGTCTTTTCTTTCTTTCTCCAGGTGGAGCAGCTGACTAAGGACTGGTCAGAAAGTTGGCTGCATAAGCGGTCACTGCTGGAGGAGTACACTGTGGACATTAACCAGGACAGAGCAGGAGTTCAGATCCATTCTCTGCTGCCCCACCTCATCGCTCTGGAGCCTGATGTTCTGAGTACAGGAGTCACCATCTACCACCTCAGGGTAAAGATCTGGCCAATTCTCAGATGATGATGTGGGTTATTACCTGTTTTGTTTTTCTATATATTCAAATGCAATTGCATAATTACATACATAATTACATGGTGAGTTATGCAGTGAATTACAGTTTACATTCAGTTTATATTCTTTAAATCTTTGGACCATTTTCCCTTTTTTGCGATGTCAGAAATGTTCCAAAAATGTAACCTAAAATCTAGTAATTTATTAATGTCATTTTTCTGCATAGTATGATTGCATATAACTTGTAATTCAAATCATAATAAAATATCTTCTACGCAAATGTGTTATCGATTCAAAGTTTACAGTCCACATTTTCTTCGATTGTTCCTTACTTTTTCTTAGTCTACTCTGACTGGACCTGTCCAATATTACCTTACCTTACATACAGCTGCTATATTGTGCATTTATTAGCTTTTATTCTGATTTCTGCTTTCTAACCAATGGCCATTGGTGTTTGTATTCTTCCTGCTTTTATTCTTCTCTTTCTCTTTCTTGTTCTCTCTGCAAAACTCTTTGAGGTGCCTCCCCTCGCAGGAAGGTAAAGCAGTTCTGGTTGTCTATGACAGGTTAATCTGTATTTGAGTTTTGCTTCTCTCTCTCTTTCCACTCTTTTCTTTTTCATCTTGTGTGTGTTATCAGTGTTGAGCCAGGGTAGGTTTACACAGGCTTTACTGCAGAGGTTTTAGGGCTGGTTGGTAGATTTTTGCAAGCTCAAGGAGGGCCTGTCTTGAAGCCAAAAGTGGCCCCAGGCTCTTTAGTGTCAGGATTTTCCCATGTGTTTAAAGTTAAAGTCTGTGCCCGTGGTGTGTCTGGACTTATGAAAGCAAGCTTTTAATCCCTTGTTGAAACCGTAAAGAATTGCCGCTGCTTGCCTTTGAGGTCTGATATGTGCCAGTGCCGAGAGAAAATAAAAACTGTAACATTATAGTAGTTACAAAACATGGTTTGTTCTTGGTATGGCCAACTGTGCACTTCTCTGAAGTGTTCTCATCAGTGCTTGCACTTCTGTTTGCCACAGGAAGGGGTCACCAGGATGGGCCCTCAGGATCAGAATGAGGAGGAACCCCGTATTGGTATTGCTTGTTTATTTTGCTTGTTTATGTGTTTCTGTTCACTGGTAGTTGTTCCATTTTTTATTATATCCAATCTATTTGGTTGTAAATAATGCCTGGTGGGATTATTTAATATGAAACTAAACCATATCTGTGCATACAACCACCACTCCATCAACATCCCACCCGCTCACCTTAAAAATGTTTTCTATTTCTATAGCTACCATGTAATGCTAATGCTAAATTCTAGCTTAACAATGAAATGCCTTATGTTTTTGGGACCTTTTGTCCTTTTAACCACTTTTCTTAGAGAACTTGTGCACAGACTGCACAGAGCATGTATATTAATGTGACTTCTTAAAATTATTTTCCCATAAGAGCCTTTAACCTCTTAGATGCCCACTGCTACCAGGTCTTGAGCATTTAATGGGAAGAGAAAACATTTTCCAAAGTTCGTGGCTTTATGTTTCATCTTTTGCTTTCCAATGTCTCAGTCCTGCCAGAAGGTTCAGTGTGTGAAATTGAGAACCGGAATGGGGTTGTGACACTCAGGCCCCTCCCACAGAGCCTCTGCATGGTCAACGACAGAGAAGTCACTGAACCCTGTAGACTTGCACAAGGTAAATATAGACAACTGTATACATAAACACACAGATACATTTCATAAAGAAGCCTGAAATATATGCTCTGTTAATGAATGTGTACAAGTAATGAGTGAACAGTGGGGAATGTGGAATATGACCTGATGCTTTCATGGTCCTATGCTTTTCTAAGGTGCAGTGATAACATTAGGAGTCCGCAAGTTTCGCTTCAACCATCCTGCAGAGGCAGCTGTTCTGAGAGAGAGAAGACGGGTACAATGAAATGTTTAATTTTTTACTTGAGTATTAGAAATGCTTAGGCATTTAAATGTGAAATTCACACATTTTATAACTGCATGGTAAGCCCTTAAATACAGTAGAGAATGATGCAGTTTAACATAACGCCTCCTGCTGGTATTAGCAGGAAAAGATTTGCCAAATAAACAATAAACTTATTTTCTTTCTTTTATTGATTAAAAGAGTACTGTACCATCAAACTTATGCAAATATGAAGCCCAGTCTTGTTTCTTCACAGACCAGTGCAGCAGATCTGTTTTCCTCCATACCCACTGGCTCAAGGTAAATGCAATTACACAATTAACTACGTTTCCTTCTCTGATCTGCTGAACATTTTTCGGTGGGACACATTCAGAACCAGAAAAGAAGATTAAAAATCAGAATACTAGTAGATATACATGGTCAAAAGTAGAAGTATGTGGCTCAAGTTTGTGATGCTAGTGGAAGTGTTGGGCCAGTAATGAGCTCTCCAGAGGACCATTATCTTGTTTATACAAAATTGAACTGGTTGCTTGGTAACTGAGGGACGCTGAATGTAAGCAAGCCATGTTCACTGAGTTTGGGGTGTCGTATGTCTGCTCGCATTGGTCATTTTTGAATAGTTTTTAGATTGTCTGTTGAATAAGATGCTGTTTTGTGTATATTAGTAGCTTATTGTGTTATTTGGATACTTGTCTTCATGCTTATACGTTTTGCAGTTGGTTGGAATTTCTGTATTTCTATATGTTCTTTATGTTTCTTTTTATGTGTTTAGGGCAGTGGGAGCTAGTGGTCAGGACTTCAGTGACAGGTCAGCTCCCAGGCAACAGCTGGAAGAGCAGCAGCGTTACGTGGAGTGTCTGCGGGAGGAGATCCAGGTGGAACAGAGAAGAGCTGAGAAAGACCTGGAAAGAGAACAGGCCCAGCTTCGACAGCAGCACGCAGAGAGTGAGTAGCACGCCAAGTATAAAATTCGACTTACATAAAGTATTTAATCTTTTTTTACTTAAACAGAAAATAATGATCAATGTAATGTATGCACTTCCTTCTCATTTTCAAAATACATTTAAAAT
>JBBPCY010000001.1:44363481-44388987 GCA_037974405.1 Brachyalestes nurse
TAATTTCCCTTTATCTCATTAGGTATAGACATAACTGCTGCTTCATTATTTAGTCAGAGATCTTTTGATAATGCATTCATTCAGTGTCATCTGAATTTGTCAAATCATTCCATTGAACCATCATCCATATTAACTTTTCATGTCAGTAGAGAAACTGTCTTGTCTGTGCTTTACAGTTCAGCAGTGGATTCTGCAAGAAAAGCAGCGTCTTGCTGCCATCAGGGACAAGGACACGCTGGAATCAGGGGTACAGACAGATCTTATTCCTATGCCTATACTGACTGGTTGTAATCAAGAAACTCAGGATGGGGGTGATGAGCAAGCAGTGAGTCCCTCACTGATTGTGGGAGTTAGGAAACAAGTAGTGCAGGAAGAACTCCTGAAACATCACGCACTTCGAAGAACTGAGATTCGCATTCGCCGCAAAAGGCTGCACTACCAGCTGGAAAGGATTGCTCGTAAGCGACACCTACTAGAAGCAAAGCGAGAACTTCAGAGGCTAGAGAGCACCCTTCCACTTGGAGTGGACGGACCTTCGTCTCCTGAGTTAGGGTCGCCCTCAAAGTGCAGAGGACATCCAGTGGCCCTGCGAAGGCATTCGTTTTCTGCCGATCTTTTGTCTCGACTTTACCCTCAGCACACGCCCATTTTCAGGTGAGTGTAAAGTGACCATTCGTCATACGGGAACACACCACAGGACACAGTGTGAACAAGTAAAATAATAAGTAAAAAGGTAAAAGCCATTTGAAGTAGCCATCATGAGAAAAGTCTGTTTATAGAGGTAATAGAATAAAAAAATGTGAGATTTCATTTAAGTAAAAGAAATCTTTAAATCACTTCTTAATATTTTTTCCCTAGTAGACAGTTTCTTAGGAGGAACAGATCATCAGAGTCCACATCATCCTTCTCTGAGTTTACCTGTCCCAGGAAATGGCTGTCTGATGAATGTCTACCTGATCAGAAGACTAGAGGCCGATCTAACACTATGCCCTCGAGATATAATCAGAAGACCT
The DNA here is from genome assembly GCA_037974405.1 of Brachyalestes nurse. NCBI lineage: Eukaryota > Metazoa > Chordata > Actinopteri > Characiformes > Alestidae > Brachyalestes > Brachyalestes nurse. The sequence goes on from JBBPCY010000001.1 coordinate 44,364,495, forward strand.
CAAGTAGGATTGGATCCTCTGAGAACCTCAAAATCTTGCTGAAAAAAGAGGGACCGTGTGATGGAATCACTGAACAAAAAACTCATGCATCTAAACCTGAATCTTCAATCTGGAATTGTACAGGAGATCATAATATATCCTCACAGTCTGCACTGGATTCAAATAATACAGACACCAAGAAGGTACTACCAATTATAAAACAATCAAGTACACAAAAGGGCTCACCAAAGGGAGTAAAAGGTTTCCCCCATAGTAAGAGTAAAGGCTTGGAGACAATCCGCAAAGCCCTTTCTCGATCAGTTGGCTCTGGAATAAAGACTGCTTTTTCAAGGGTGTTCCGGAAGCCTCCTTTAGGATTGCGAAGTGGCAGAGGTGCCAAAACTGCTAGCAGAGCAAAATCTCAACTTTTGGCGGTAGGAAGCAACGATAAAGTTTTGAAAGACGTGGAGTCCAAGGAGCAGAAGTGCTCTATTAAAACAACAAAGTCTTGTGAAGGTTTGGAACATCTAACCTCCAATAAAGACGAGAGTCATAGGCGTTGGTGTAGTGCTGAGGCCCTGACAAATAAAACCAAAAACTGGGTCAGGATGCAGCAAGGGCTGACTGGATGCATCGAGAACAGTCATGACGAGATTGATTGCTCTTCAGACTGTGACAGTCTTTTCTCAGTGGACTCGCTCTCATCAGCTTACGCCAAAGCTTTGGCCGAGCAGCTTCAGCAGGAGGAGCCAAGCGAGGCAGAAAGTGAGGACAGTCAGATGTCTGAGGACTCTCTGGTCATGAAGAACAGTGGTAAACACATTACTGCAAGGCCAGCGCTGAAACCCAGTTACACTCTGAGTCAGAGTTTCCGTCCCTCATCTAGCCTTAAATCAACCATAGCTACAGAAAAAGTCAATCAATCCAAAGAAATGCCTGCAGAAGTTTTCTGGAGCCAACATTTTAATGTTAAGCCTGGAAGGCAAAACGAGCCTCAAGGAGTCAAGGAGGCTTCACCCATCTCAGAGTTGGTGTCCAGACCCACCAGTCATGCCAGTGTCCAGGAGCCAGAGAACTTACTTGCACTTACTGATGCATGGTCCTCTACTGACGCAGCAGATAGTCCACGAAGCCACAGAGTCTCAGAGGACTTGTTGAAACGGGCACTACACAAGCCAGAAGAGAGTAGTAGCAGCCAAATACCAGATAGCCTAGATCGTTCTGGTACAATGATTGAGTCTGAATGCCAAAGATCATCTCATTCTGATTCTACAGAGGGTCAAGATGAAACACTAAAACAAAGTCTCACATCTTCTGAATTGGAAACAAACTTGGATTCTTCTTGGGGTGTTGCTGACTCAACTCCATGTTCCTCACTTGAAAGCACACTATTGCATGAAAGCGATGGACTGTTGAGTAATTGTATTACACAGTGCATTAGAGAAGAGCCTTTTATCACTGAGAACATGGCAAGTAGTCTTTATGCATCTACAGACATTCATAAAAATGACACATGCACAAATCGTGAAGTGGCACCAAAATCACTGGCATTGGAAGCTGATGGTATTGATGTGATCTGTGCTTCTTCCAAAGAGAGTGATGTCATGCCAGGTTTTTCAGAATGCTTCCCAGATAATTCCCTTGATATGGACATGCAAAGCACTGCAGCAAATCAAACTGTCTTTGATAAAGTGCATGCCATTTCCTCAGGTTGTGAGAGTTTCTTGACTGAAGAGTATGCAAACCAAGAGCACCTAACACAATCAGAACAAGAAACTTTTGATTTGAATGCTTCTGAGCTCACCATTGGCCCCTCCAAAAACATTAATAGCACCTCAAAACATGATGGACAACACGCATCTCAAGAATTTTTCCATTGCAATAGTGTTCTCCAGACTGTTTTAAAACATACAAATATCCAGTCCCTCAACGACTCACAGGACGAACATTCAGTAATTCAGAGTTTGGAAGTAGATCAGGAATTGTCATGTGAATCTCAAAGTAGAACTGAAGCTAAACATCAAGAAAAAGCTGTGAGTGATGGGAAAAATATTCAGGATCAGAAAGTTAGTGATTTGTCTCAAGAGATCTTTGTCACTAGAGATACAGAAGATCGCACTTTGAATATGAATATCAAGTTGGAGACTACCATTGAAGTAGCTGATTTGTCAAACCACTGTTATGTCGAGCCAGATCGTGAAGTTTTAAATGCACAATATAATTGTTCAGGGATAAGAAGTGAAGATTCTCCTCATCTGTCACCAGACAACTTGAAAGTTTCAAGGAGATGGTGTGTAGAAAGTCTTGTTCCAAACGTTTTAGCTGCTGCAGAGAATAAAAATGCAACGAAGCTTGACAGTACTAACATCTTCATAGAGCCAGCTGCAAATTTGTCACCAGTGAAAAAAGAGATGTCTGCTAGTTTATCTGCTGTCTTTGAGCAAGACTCTGGAGCGCCATCAGTGGCGAGAAACAGAAATAATTCTGCTCTTAGTGATAGACCTGCATTTACAGACCACAAACATGACATTACTATACAGGAGGTGAAATATGAAACAGCCCCTGTTAAAGATGCAGAAAGAGGAATGTTTGATGACAGAAAGTTTCAAAAGATTGGCCTCACGATAAATGAGAAGATTTCGGAAGTGGTAAAAGAACACCTCAGAATGTCTCTGAATGCGGATATGGAAGACCTTAAGAGAGACCCACAGACAAACAGCTTAAGATCTCCAGCAACAAGGTCAGATGATGTTAACATTCATGAAGTTACTTTGGAAAGTTCACAAAAAGAACTTTGCAAAAGTTGCCAAATATTCCCATGTGTGACGGAGTCTCTTACTGATAATAGCTCCGAAGTGAACAGGGCGAGTTGCTGTCTTCAAGGAGATTATTTTGTGAAAAATTCTCCCACAGAAAAAGAAATTTTACTAGACGTTCCAGGGATTAGTTTCAGTAGTACTTGCCCTTCTCAGTCAGTGCAGGATTGTGCTTTACCAACTGACAATCAACTTGATTCTTTAAATACTGCCTGTCAAAATGGTCTCATTGATAAAGTGGTCATGGAAAGAAGCACACCCTCTCACCTGTCAGAGATGTCTACTTATTTGGAATGTCTCAAAGTTACTCAGGACTCTGAATATGTAACATGCTCTAACACTGCAAAAGATGAAAAAGATGATCAGTGCATGCTGAGGAATGCAGATCCTGCATCCATAAGCAATGAATGTGATAATGCCACTCCTACAAGTACCGCTGTAAGGTCTGAAAACTGTGAAGCTGGTCTACCATCACTGTTACCTCTTGTAGAGGCCTCAGGTATACCTAAAGAAAGTATTCAGGTCGTTGGTCCTGTGGAGGAACACATTGCTTCAGAAATGCGTAAGGAGGGAGTTAACATTAAATCTATGGACATTAGCAAAGGAGATTTGACTGCTGAATTTCAGCAAGACATGGAAGTCAGTACTGAGTCAAAGAATCAGCGCAATATAAAGAATGAATCCTCATTTAAGATAGACTTTTGCCACAAAACAAGTGAAAGTTTTGATTCTTGGCAGTTTAACAAGCTTGCAGATCAAGAATGTGCTCCTTTGGAAAGAAATGGACATCACCACTTCATCAACACCCAAGATCAGCTTCAAAGTGAGCAGAGCACAAATACTTCTAGCATTATTAATGGTAATGATAGAGATAACAAACCAGTGGATCCCAAAAGCAATGCTTATTCTGGAGAAGTAAATGAAGACATTGCTGTTTCTAAACCAGGCCCGGTTCTATTCAAATCCTGTACTTTATCACGGTCACAGTGTAATGATCAAGCCTGCACCATACAAAGAGTCATAATAAATGGAACAACTTGCAGCAGTCTTCATCCAAAAGATAAGTCAATCTGTGAAGATGATCTCAAGATTCAACAAACCAAGATTCAGGGACTATCTAGGAATAATCAAGATGAAGATACACTAAAGCTTGCAAGCCACCCTCAAGAGTCATCCATCCACAAGGATACTATAGTTTTGGCAAAAGGAGAGACCCAGATGAATGTGAGAGAGGCAAATAAACCTGGTCTTAGCATTTCAGCTACTTTTGAGAACAGTAGGCCTTTAAATATAAACCTAAAAGAATATCATCAACATAAAACTAAACCCAAGGCTACAGGAAGAGGAGATGAAACAAGAATACCTGGTACAAGACTGAATTTACACAGCAGCAATGATGACCAACAAAGAGCAAAGCCAAAGAAGTACAGAAGAGCCCATTTTAGTGCCCCTCTGAGTTCCTCTACAGACTCAACACCTGATTCATCCTTTGATGAGATTCCCAAAATGAGAGTTCATCATTGTAGCGCAGCCACTCGATCCAAACCTGGCACAACTGCTTTTGGAAGAATGAATGTCGTGGCTCAAAACAGAGCGGGAAGTCTCTCGCCTGATGTAAAACATGCATCTTTGACCTCAGTAACTAGTCCAAAGCCAGTAAAGTCAAAATTAGAAGAAAAGGTCACTCTTCGGGCTGGCACTGGAGCAGAGGACACCATATGTGGCAGCACTGATATAGTAGAGAAGAAGAGTAGTCCCAGACTAGGGCAGGATCCTGTGGTAAAGGATGATGTAACCTGGAGCAATTCTTCTAAGCATACTTCATATGAAAATAAGCCGGAAAAATCTCAAACGCTTGAGAATAGTCCTACACCAAATAGAGAACCTGTGCTGCATTTTACTTCAAGTGATATCAACCCGTTTATTCACAGAAGGAAAGGTGAAGAGTCGCTGAAAGCTGTGCACAAAAATCAGGCATTTGGAAGTGCTGTCAATATATCCAGCCAACTTTCTCAATTAGAAAGCTGTGACAAGTGTATAACCAGATGTTGCAGTGTGGACAATGGGTTGAACGTCCAGAATTCTCCTTTTAATTCTCATTTGAGCACTTACGCAATTTACAAGGGGCTTTCTAGCACATTAAGTAGTGTTGAAGATTCCAAGGAGCACATTTCCACAAAGTCCCAGCTGAAGGAAGCGTGTCAGACCTCTTTTGTTTCTAGTCATAAAACAGTGGCTTCAAGCGGTGACTCTTGCATCGATACCTCAGACTTAGGCCACAGCTCCAGCCAAGTTGATGAAATCGTACTTGTCTACTCTTCTGAACATGAAACTCAAGAGAGTGGATGTCTGAGTTCAAGAACATGTGACCATGGCACGCAGACAGTCATGCTTGACGAAGACATGAAGAAGAAAAGTAGACACAGGAGGAGCAGCACCCAGGTTCGTGTGTCCAAACAGGCACCTGGAATTTCAACCACATGGACAAGTCTACAGAACATGTCAGAGCATCTCTCTGAGTTGATTCTAAACACATCAGACCTTCTGGGAAATATTCAGTGTATGAGAACAGGAGATAGGGTTGTTAAAAATGAGCCTCCACTAAAAAACGTCAGTGAAGGTTCAAAGGTCCACTCTGCTGAGCATCGTAGGAGAGATGGCTCCACCCAAACTGCTGTTGATATTGGTGTTCAAACTGAAGCTGTCCCCAAAAGCCAGTCAGGGCAGAACACTAGAGCTCATGAAGTCAATGTTATTGTCAAAGTGGTTGGCTCAGATGTTTGCAGTGATTCAAAGCAAGATGGTGTCAAGTGCTTTAGAGATCGATATGAAAACACACAGAGCTTTGAAATTATTAAAAGTATGCCTGACTTGCATCCTGAATGCTCACAATCCTCAGCTCAGTTGGACAGAAAGTTTGAAGTTTTGGCTCCAAAGGTACTCTCCCTAGAAACTGTTGTACCAAATCAGAACCACCCCAAGCCCAAGCCCTTAACTACTAATACTGTAGACCATACACGTAGAAAGTCTTCCAACTGTGTTGGAGTCTGTGCCCACAGCATTTGCACTTCTGATATGTTGGCAGGAGAGAATCAAGCACTTCCAAAAACCCTGAAACCAAAGATTTGCCCTGATAAACAGGTACTTTTTATAGATCGTGCCTCATCACCTATTCTCACTGTGGATGTGTCGAGTTGCTCCATGAAAGGGAATGCAAAGTCTTCTCAGCGGCTATCAAACCACAAAACAATTATAAATCACAATCCCACTGAGAAGCAAGTCTTAAGTGCCCTCAAAAATTCAAGCAAACGAATGTGTACCACTGAAACTAAAGCACCACATCCAAGGGGCAATTTTGGCGCAAATCAGAATGAAAAGCTTTCTAAAGCAACATCAGTTTCATCTGTGTCTCATGAAAACTTTTGCGACCTTAATTGCTCAACTGGAGATGGATACGATGGATACTCTACAGAGAGTATGTCTCTATCTGAGAGATGTTCACAATATGAGGAAAAGAGGTTGCTTCATGGAGTTCACAAGCGAGGAGTGAGTCAACCCATTTCATGTAGTCCCCCATCTCCTAAACACTATTCCTCAGTTAAACACAGGAAGCTTGAAGTTAGCAGCCAAAATATATTTCAGTCCTCAACACCTGTCAATCAAAGCTACAGCAACATAGTAGAATGTAACCGCAGAGATTCTCAAGAGTCGGTGAAGTGCTGGAGTGATTTGCGCAAAAGTAATCTCCAATACCAAGAGGAGGATTTGCGGTCACTGGCTCCAAGCGAGTGTAATACAGACGTCCTTGTCAGCATTAATCCACTTACTGAAACCAGTCCTCCCAGGGAGGACCAGTGGATTCCAGAAGACCTGCCAGTGCACAACAAGTTTACCAACTGGTCAGGCATCAACCAACAGCCTCCAGCAAGGCTTAGTAATGAGTTCAATCCAACTACGAACAAAACTCAGCAACTACAATCAGCTGAGTCTAGGCGTAAACCAGAGTTTTTAGAAGGAACCAATAGAAAGACAAGGGAAATTGAGAGACTGAGGAAAGAACGGGAGCAGGTGCTGGCCTCTGTGCATCTGAACCAAAGTCCTCAACAACTGAGTGTAGAGCTTACAGAAGCCAAGTTAAACTATGGCCTGGGGGAAACAGACACTCTTCTAAAGATGCTGCAGTCCAGCCCCAGAGAGGAGCATGCCATCTCTACCAAACAGCAGCTGTATGACAGGTGTGTATTTTTCACTGAAATCTTGCAAAATGTGCCTCAAATTAGCCTCAAATCACTGGAATTTACCAACAGCTCTAAGATTTACCATATCAGATTTGCTTTATAGTCTCAAGAAATGATGTTGTGCCCAGTTCAAAATGCAAAAGTGTTCTGACTTGTCTTAGTTTCTGAGATATAGAAGCTTTAAAGCATATGCATGGCCTTAAATTCTACTACATGTTTCCTTTAGAGTATTGTGCTAGATGCAGGATTTTTACAGTTTAGTTTAAGATATGTTTAGCTACTAAAACAGCAATAATATTAGCAATAATGACTACAAAATGACTAGTAGTGAACCAATTAGTGGAAAACATTTTTTTGCCTGCACATTTCAGGCCTGTGACCTCAATAAAGTAAAATTCTAGTAAAACTCAAATGAATAAAGATACAAGTTTAAAAGTTTGCTCGCTGTAACAACAAATGTTTTACTCAGAAATACACTGCAGTGATTTTTGGTATAAAATAATACATTTAGTTTTTTTCTGATAAATAACAATAATATGGTCATATGCTATGTTCAGTTCTATATTGTCATATTTGCTTCACATTCTGTAATAGAAATGGAATTGTGATTTCTACAGCTAATAGTCGATATGTTCTGTATGTTCAGGCACAGAACGAGTATCGATGGTTTGAGGAAAGAGAGAGAAGCACGTCTTCAAAAGTGCCGCAGAGCTCGAAGTCTAAGCCCCAGTAAGCACCCGAACTCATCAAATCATCAAACAGAGAAGAATCAGAGACTCTCAGATCTACCAAGCCGCCGGAGGGAATATCTGCAGCAGCTCCGTCAAGAAGTAGTGCAGATGAGCAGGTGAACTACTGTATTAATCTCTCAGTTGCAACATCTGAATGGTCAGCTTTCTTTTTTTAAAACAACAAACTTTACCCAGCCAGCACAACGGCAGTATCAGTGTGTAAGCTATAGACGTTAGCTTAATTGTTGGAACTGGAAGATACTCAGCGAATGATTCGATGTTAGTCACGATACTGGGCTTATAATTAACATTTTCACAATATTTTGAATGAAAAACATTTTTTTAATGACGTAAATGACTATATTCGGTTGTGACATAATAAACTAATGACTAGAGCTGGGATGCAGAAGGACTGGTGTTATATGAACATGCTGTACACCAGACCTCAGTGCAATCATGCTCCATGATGCACACTGTCACATTTTGCATTGCAACATCATGTTTCAGTGCATTGTTACACCCTTAGCATTAAGTGCTTATAAACTAACCTTAATTCATCTTAGACAAAAAAAGTAATCTTAGCAACTAGACATTTGTATTTAGCCAATGAGGATAACTTTTAAATTGGCTAATGACCTTTCAATAGGGATCTATACTGATAGAATCTAAATAATCAACCCGGACGTCTATTCCTAGAGTTCCAGATCCACCAAGAAGAGAGGGTCAGTGTCCCTCTGATATTGAGCTCCTGCTGCGTGACTACAGTCGAGCCAGAGAGGAGGCAAGGTTGGAGATTGCCCGAGCGCGAGAGCGTCTTCGTGAGAGGACCGAGCAGGAGAAAAGGAGATTACAGCAACAGGCTCTCGCACAGGCTGTAAAGGTGAGTGTTCAGATATGTCACACAAACAAAGCATATTTGCATATGGACCATAGGATGTTGTTGTCAGTGTTTGCATTTGTTCAATAATAATGAAGTTGTTTTTAAAAATGCACAGCATTTAATACAAATAAAACTGTGGTATGCACAGTAGTGTTAATGCCCTACACGGGATGGTCTGCATTTTTTCCCTGTTGCTCTTGTAGGATGACCTGAGACTTCACACACGTTTCAGCAACAGCACATTATGCACTGGTTCCAATCTAAGTCTCTCCTCTGGACCTACATCTGGCTATAACAGCAGCAATGCAGCTTTATTGACCTCACCGTCAATACAGGTGAGCCTTAAATAAACAAGCAATTAAAACAAGTTTTAAAGGACATATAACATGAGAAACCAATCATTTCCAATACTGCAATTTTTGTTCACCGTGGTTATGGTGTGAAATATCACCACTCAATTAACCTACAGCTGTTTATCCATTAAACCTCAGCCTGTTTTTAGCTGTTAGCAAAACTGTATCATTTCAGCCTTCCACAGCACATACACTTCTAGAATTTTATTTTTCCAGTGTCCCTGGGAATTTCAGTCTGAGTTTAACCATTTTTGAATGGATTTCGGCCTGGATGGCTTTTTGAACAGTGGCAAAAGATACAGGTTAACCAATCCGAAGGCATTTACAATTATAAAAGACAATAAAAGAGCAAAAAAAACCTGTTTAATTCTTAAGAGTTTGTAAAATGGTGCTCTTTCTTTTTCTTGAAATAAAATAAAAGAATAAGCCATTTAAAAGATGCTGTTTTCTTTCTTTCTTATGTTCCTCAGATTACTGGAGTGTCAGATGGAGGACTAAGAGTCAGGACTCGACCTCCTGTGATCCCCCCTCATAGTACAAAGGCTCAGCGTGCATGGCTATCAGCTCAGGGTGAGTGATGACCTTTGAAGAAGCAGTAGCAGTGCATTTTGAACCATATCTAAGCAGAAATTCTCCTTAGATATTCGCCTGGAGACCTGCTCTTCTGCATACAAGCTTCAGTCCTCCTCCTCTCCATCATCTCCCCCTGCACGACAGCGCACATTTTCCTTCGGTTCCCCTACATTTCTTTCTACATCCTACCACGACATTGCAGACTGCACTCTTGCCAGTGCTATATCAGAGGTATATCAGGATTTTGCTTTTGTTTCTTTGGGCTGTACAACTTGAAATATTACATTTGTGAGAAGGTGCATCTAGGGTTTCATTTAGTTTTCTGTTTCAGGTTCATTTAGCCTCTGATGGAGACTTGAGGAATTTGCTGGCAGGAAAGGCTGCAGCTGGCTGGAGGTAAGTATAAAGTAAAGCATATAATAGAAGTCTGTAGTTCTGTTCTCAAAACACATGGGGTAGTAGTAGCCTAGTGGGTAAAACACTTGCCTGTGAACCTGATGACCACAAAGTCGCAGCTTCGAACCCCCCCACTTTCTACCATTGTGTCCATGAGCAAGACACTTATCCCTCAGTAGCTCCACACTGCATCTTGATAACTTGACAATCACAAAACTAGTGCATAGATCTGATATTGCTTTCATAAAATTGCTGCAAGAATAATACATCATGAGTCACTTGGGGCCTACCACTAACACAATGCCATTGAACAATTCAGCATGTTTAGAGGAGAATGCAAGCATCATACTGAGTGATGGGAGATCATTTTATCAACCCAGTCAGAGAAGACCATTTATAGTCTCTTGGACTTCCACTCACAGATAGATCTTATTGCCAGGGATAGAATATGTCTCTTGAGTATACGGCTAACACTTGGTGGTTATGCCTATGTAGCCGTTTTAGTCTAGACATTTTTAAATGAATATCATATAGAAATAGGTTGAATTATTATGTTACATTATTATAATAAAAAAACATATATATATATATATATACATATATATATGTTTTTCCTGCAGTGTATAAACTTAGGAGATGCAACATGTTTGAAGTAAAATTAGCAGCTTTGTTGCCACCAACTCTCTTTTTGTCCAGGCATCAGGGCATGGAGCGAGGGGTTCAGACTTTCCACAGGCCCTCCTCAAGTCCCTCGGCCCATGGGTTTCTGGGAGTCGTAGAACTGGAGAGACCCTTGGCCAGTCTTTGGTGTTTGATTCGAGACCATTCAAAGACCCATCTCTATAACAAGGCCCTTAAGTCTGCCTGGACGCGACCGCTAGATGACAACACACAACTAGGTAACACAAACCAGGGCTCAGTAATACAAAACATTTCAATATTTTACCTGTTCTCCAACAATATTTTTCTGCTTTCTAACACAACTTGTAGCTAATGATTGTGTTGCTTTCACTAGTCTACCTTTTGACTGATCCGTCCAACTGTCAGCTGAAACAGCCGCGGGATTTTTGTTGCCTGAGCACTGAGTCCAAACAGGTGGGGTTTCTCCCTTCAGTTGCTCTGCCACTTGCTTAATAGTCTGAATTACACTTGGAGTTGAGCATGCCTATATATATATATATATATATATATATATATACACAACTGGTGCTACTGCTGTACAGCTGCAGTCATATCATTGTAGTGTCATGCTTTAATGGAAGAAAATTAAATTTTACCTGAATACTCTCTTCCCTTACATCAGGATGATATGTGGGTATTAGCCATGCAGTCTGTGTTTGAGGAGTCTCTGCCTCGCCCCAGTTTGGACACAGTACGTGGAGAGATGCTTCCCAGTGCCTGGATCCTTCAGCCCAGCCAGCGGAAAGGTCGTGACACGGTTATAGTTACTTATCTATTACAGGTATTACACTCCATCATTCTTTTTTTTCTGTTGATCAGTTGTATTTTGGCATTTAACTAAACCAGTAACATTCCCAGGTCTGCCAGAGGGTCACAACTTTCATTCTTCACTTAATAATAAATGATCTGGTATTCTTTTTCATGTAGCTGCTGAATAGTAAGTCCTAGGAAATGGGAATATGTGAAGGGGTTAAACAAAATTACATTTCTACAACCAGCAATGTGTGTCTCCCCCCACAGGTGGATTTGGGCAGTCCATCCCTGCCTCAGAGGCTTCTGAGTGTAGTGGCTAGAAAGCAGGCAGCCGTGATTGCGGACCTCGATTCCTGTTTCTCCACCTGACACGCCAGAGTCCATGTAGCAATGAGCACTTATTCTATAGTTCTTGGCTAAAGTTTGCACCTCATCATTTTTCTTGACCTGATTATTTTCCACAGAGCACTGATACGTTTATGTGAACTTATTTTAAAATATTTTATTTGTATGTTTGAATTTTTGTAACTGCATATGCTTTTTATGGTGCTTCCTTTTACCAAAGTGTGGGCAAGTGTTTTTTTTTTTTAAGCTGAAGCTTCATTTGTCTTCATATGTAACTTAAGAAAAGTACTTGATGTAGAACAACTCTGTACATAGCTCTTCATATCATAATTGGATCAGATTGGTTCAGTATTCTGTGGGTGCATAGCAGTATAATGTTATAAAGCTAGTTTTGTTGAGCTCAAATATTTGAAACTTGAATTTGCCAGAAATTGCAAAGACACCGTTTAACTGAGCGTGTCAGAATTTGTAATATACAATGCATGTCTAGTGTAGTTTGTTAAAGTTATTTTCCATTAAGTAGAGCACTCTTTTTGCCTAAAACGACCAACTTCCTGCACTAAAACTATTGTATGCTTTCAGAGAGGTTTTTGTAATGTAGACTTTTTGTACTTGTAATAACTGTTGATGACATTTTCAGTATTTTCTTTTTTTGTCCTTTTAAGGGATATGCAATGTGGTGTTGTAAGTTGACAAAGGAAACTGTAGAAAACAGTTAAATGGTCATTGCAAGCATTAGTGTTTATCATACCTGATACAGCAGTAAACAGTAGATACTGTCAGTTTTATGAATATAAGACCCCTCTTTCATGCAAAATGTAGAAGTTGCTCCGGGACAACTTTACGCATTGGAAAAAATGTGGCTTGCTTTGGGCCACTATGTCAGAAAAATGGCCAAATGTAAATGTCAGTGAATTTGCTGCACCACTGAAACAGAATTAGTCCTTTGGGTATTATTAAAAAATAATAATCTGCTTTAGTTTAAACAACATTAAAAATACAACCTTTTGAGGGGGGTTACGAGCATTATGGCATGGAGTACTAAAGTACACCTTCTTAATCTCTTTATTTATTTACTTGGGAGAAACTGCATGACTGAAATATGCATCTTCTTATTACAGTGAAAGAGCTGGTTCACTCTTTAGTGCTCCAGCATGTTCACACAGTACTGACAAGTGGAAATTGTGGCTACAGTAAATGACCATATGACAATATACACTACAGCTATGTATGCAACTTTAAAGTGAAATGCATGCCCTATTGACTAAGCTTCTTCTTAAGCACTGTAGAATGTGACTAGTACAGCAGTTCTCTTTGGAGGATGAAGGACCTGAAGCGTTCTGTTTCCACTAAAACAGAACGAATAATAGCTTCCTCTGTTATTTCTTTTGTCAGATTTATATGATTGTATAAACCAGAAAACTGATGCAACAAATAATAGCTATGATATCTAATCTTTGTCACATTTAAATGTAAAATAATTTGTCATTGTTGACTTTTCTTGTTGTTGGTTTACCTGCTTTTTTTTATACTTTTATGTTTTATACTTTTGGAAGGAAAAATCTTCACTCGCTGACATTTAAGTTATAAGCAAAAGCATTATTTTCTTAAATATATTTGACTTTTTCCAGATGACTTTGTTTGTGGTCTGTTTTCAAAGCAAACTCCTCCATAAACACCTAGGTTTGAGCTGCAGTGTTTTTAAGTGGCTATAAGTGGCTTTAAGGTTTCTATTTACATTGATGGCAGTCTGTGACGTTCTTACAGCATTTTCTAACTGCACATCTGGTCCATAGAGATAAAGCTATTGGTGGATGTTAGTTTAGTGGTTTAGACTTTAAAATAGTATTTGCTGTTGCTTGATTTTCCTCATGGGGCTAGAAGTTTATCCCACTTAAGCTCAGAGTTCATCGCTTGGAAGAGGTAGCGCAGCTCCTCATAAGGATGTAAATTTAAATTCTATTTGTTTACAGAAATATTACTTTTAAACAGTTTAGGGTGGAGAGAGAAAGTGGCAGCGAGATCTCAGAACATCTAAGATCAGAAACATCATCTAAGCTTTGATTACCATGCACTAGTGGGCGGAGACAAAAATTAACCAATAATATCTTGGATTAAGCAAAAGAGGCAGTCATAGAACCTGTGCAAAGGTCTTGAGCCACCCCTTATTTCTTTAGTTTGCTTTGAATCAACTTGTTGGTGCACAAATACTATTGATTGCCTGTTGTATATTTGCCATATAGAGTAGATTAAATGAAAGAAATGGGAACAAATGTTTTATTGCTAGACTCTGCAAAGAGCTTAAAGACACACAGTGCCTAGATAAAGGTGTTCCAACCTGGAATAGTCTGGTTCATGCCATATATACACATATATAAAGATGGGTCAAGGGACCAGAAAGAATAGACTCCCATCTCTACACTATATGCACCATTACACCAACTGGGCCTTTATAGACTGTATTCAAATACATAGAGATGGTCCACCCATTGTAGCTATAACAGCTCCCACTCTGCTCTCAAGGCCTTCCACAAGATTTAGGAGTGTTTCTCTGGGAATTTGTCCCCATTCATTCTGTGGAGCATTTATGAGGTCAGACACTGATGTTGAACGAGAAGGTCTAGCTCACAGTCTCCGTCCCAGTTCATCCCAAAGGTGCTGGTTGGGGTTGAGGTCAGGGCTCTGTGCGGCCAGTCAAGTTCACACCGTCCATCCAATCATGTCTATGGAGCAGGGCTCTCAAGTTTACCCAAAACCTGCGCGTGAGATTCGGGATGTGCGGCCGAGCCGGGGGGCGGCTGGTGGGAGCCTTCGGTTTTGCTTTAGCTGCCGAGCGCTTGGGGGGGCTTGTTTGCTGCTTCTTCATTTGCCGAGGACTGCTGCATCATTAGGTTCGCCACCTACCGTTGAGGGTGGTGCACAATGCGCAGCCTAGATCCGATAGAGAAAATAGATTTTCTGCGTGAGAAATCCGAGGTATGGCGTGTGAGCCAGTGAAGACAGATGCGCGTCTCACGCTCATTGCGTGAGACTTAAGAGCCCTGCTATGGAGCTTGTTTTGTGCACTGGGGCACAGTCAGTGTTGGGCAAGTTACTTCAAAACTGTAATGCGTTATTTATTACTTGTTGCTGTCATTTCAAAGCAATTCGTTACATTACAATATTTACTGTATTTAAAATGTAAGGCATAACAGTACTATTGCACTACTTTTAAGTTACTTTCACCAAAATAACTGGAAATATGGATTTGGAATCTAAATGTAGCTCATGAAGCTCAGTTAGCTCATTACATAGCCAGTGGAAGGTGATGTGGTATCTGACTGAGCTAGGCTTATGGTTAAAAACAGTACTATCCTACGTTAGATCATTGGCAGGTTCACTCATCTCTCTGTTCTGTCTGACTACAAGAAGTGAAACATTTTGCGCGGACGTTACTTTGTAACGCGTTAATCCCAACACTGGCACAGTCATGCTGGAATAGAAAATGTTCATCCCCAAACTGTGTCCACAAAGCTGGAAGCATGATGGCGTTGACTAAAATGTTTTGCCCTGCTGAATCATTAAGATTGCCCTTCACTGGAAGTAAATGACATAGCCAAAACCCAGAAAAACAGGTGTGTCCCAGTACTTTTGTCCATATAGTGTATGTCTCCTCTTGTTCTCCTCTACAGTGCCCTCTCACTGAAGGGTGGTCGTGACTCGTGATGCCAGTTGAAAGTTGGCGCGCGGTGCTCTATTGGCTTGGGGTCTCAGTGGGCCGCAGGAGGGCGGGAGTGTGGCAGTGGGTGGGTGTGGGGGGTTGTGGGGCGGTGTGTGGGGGGTGTACTGTCCCGGAGAGCATATCTGCCATTTAAAGGCAGTGTCTGCGGACAGGAATGCGCGTCCCGTGCGCAGCGAGGCAGCGCTCTCTTATTTTTAAACCCTCTGGGTGGGTCGAGCGGCTCAGGGGAGTGAGCCGTTACGTGCCCAGAGGCTCCATGTTGCAGCAGCAGACCCCCCACCCAGCCCCCTTCACCACCACGACCCTGACCCGCACCCCGGCGCCTCTCATGGGACTCTAACCAGCGCAAAAACGCAAACGGATTTTGTTCAAAAGGTCGACAAAACTGAGGACCCCCACTTTGATCAAAGTTATTGACTGTACTGGTAAGTGTTTCTAACTTCTGAACTAGACAAAGCCTCATTTTGTCTCTGACCCTTAAACTCAGCACTAATCTAATCAAATATAATATAGTATAATATAATATAATATAACTAAAAAACAAACTAAACACTGTAAGCATAATCAGTTATTTAAATACTGTTATTATTAATTATAATATTTTCTATCCTGAAGCTTTATTTTAGTTGTTGTTTACTACTTACATCCCGTAATGCAATATCAAGTACAGTTATATGGATTATAATCTTGCTTTCACTGCCTGCAAACACACTCTTCACCTTCTCGATGCTGCACTATTAACCCAAACAACCTGTAGAGTGTTGCTCTAACAGTGTGTTTCTTTCCTGCTGTTTGATTTGTGGTCTGTATGTTTGCTGAGGTGTTCCTTGTTTCCTTGAGTAAAGTAATATTGTGTTCCTATAGAAGTACTTTTTCGATCCTGACTTTTTCGCCCATGTCCTACTTGCTGATCAGTATATTTTCTATACTTTTCTTTCTCATTTCACTTCGCAGATCTCTGTTTCTCACTATTTCATCACAGTGTTCTGCATGTGTGGCCTGAAAGTGAAAAATGCGCCTGAAAGAACTAGCCAGCAGTATCCCACTCTCGATCTTGATCTCTCTGTTCTCTCATTTTTCTCTCTCTCCCTTTCTCTCGCCATTAAATAAACAGAGTGGCTTCACAATATCAGTGAAAGAAAAACAGCTGTGCGCTGTCACAGAGCCTTTGGAACAACACTGAAATTAGGTGAGCTGCCTTTGCCTCACCTTATAAGGGAAACTGGCCTTGTCTCGCGCAGAGATGTTCACAGCCTAAATCCACACCGAATTACAGTAAATACACTCCAGGAATAGTTTTCCATTGATCGTCCTTCCACTTCTTTTCTACTGGCTTACAGCCTTGGTCGGATCCGTGCACACGTGCCCGTCAAGAATAGCTGCAACTGCCAGGCCAGCTTTTAGTACTGAAACAAACCCCCCACTAAAACAATATGTACACTCATCATGAATGTGATTTTGGTTCGTACTATTTATGCCTCGTGACCTTCAAATGCCATTGTTTGCTTATGACTATTATTAGTAATTTCTTTTAAAAAAAACTGCAGCAACTTTTAAATGCAAGAGTGCCAGTTTCTCCTACAGTACACACCATAGTACACACCATGTGTAATCAAGTCACACTCATCTCCAGTTTCAATCGCTCATCTTCACAGACGTCACAAATATTCCACCATGACCCCCCCACCTTGAAGATACTGTATTGCAGCTTGTGGGAAGGTATTTCAGACAGCACTTTTCAATTGAGTAGCCTGAAAGAAAACAGACGAAACTTATTTACTTTACTTAGTTTCTTGACACTGACGTTATTATATTAAAAAATTTAATATGCTGTTTGTTTGAGTGTAAACGTATGTAGAGGCATAAAGAGCGGGCTCTGCGGACTATGATAAGGGAATTCCCGCCGAGGGAGGGCGCGTCATTCTCTGATAACACCCCCCTGCAAGCTCCTGATACAGAGAAGAGAGAGAGTGGAGAGAAGTAGCTGTAGCAGGGCCTCTTCTCTGAACGCACGTTGTCTCTTTTGTCCTTTCCTCCTAATAGTGCCCTAGAGCCAGTGCCAATTATTGTAAAAGAGATCCCTTCCAGATAAATGTTATAATTGTACTTGAAGTGCAAAAACATTACTATTAGTTAAATGTTTTAAATAATTTTAGATAGTTAGTTAGGAGTATTTACAGGCAGTTGGTCAAAAAGCAGACAAAACTAGTGCAAACAAGTGATGCCAGTGTTGTCCTAGGTACCAAAGTAATTTCAAACCTCTTGTTTTCTAAATTTCCTGAATTCAGGTCTAAATATGCACATTTGGTGGCCTAGTGGTTAGGGAGTTGCCCCTTTGATCAGAAGGTTGTGGGTTCGTATCCCACACTGCTAGTGCTGCCACTGAGGTACCCTTGAAGTACAGTCCCCACACTCTTCTCCCTGGATGCTGTGATCCTGGCAGCTTGCTGTTTCACTTGGTGAATGGTTTAATGCAGAGAACAATTTCATACTGTTCACACTGTATGCTGTGGTGTGTTCATGTATAACAAATGGACACTTTACACACAAAAAAGTCATAGCTCATGAGCTGTTGAAGTTTAAACCATTCTAAAACATGAGCAGACATGTAAATGAGCTCTGAAAAGCGTAGTGTGACGACGACGTTTGGAGAGTTCTGTGTTATTCTACTCAGAGGGGTTGCCCAGCCCCTGTGTGGGGTGATAAGGGCGGCCAAGAGTGGCATGCCTCAAAAAGATATGAGCTATCTTAGCTGCTAACCTTCACCCACCATTCCACAGAGGGACGCGCACACACACCCTCATTCTGAGCCAGTTAGGAGACATAGCATTCTGAACATGGCAGCCTATGCAATATGTACATGTTGCTTCAGGGGCATGCTGTTTCGTGCTGTGTGTTTGTGATATGTGACTTGATTGTGTTTTGTTGTGTAAAAGAACAATGGACATCAGATTGAATATCAAATGAATAGTTCAGCAAAAAAAATCTGAATTTCTAGACTTTTTCCTCTTATTCCAAATGCAATCTAACAGTCAAGGCGTGTCGGACAGAAGATTGCAAAAACTGGACAAAATCACAGACAGCTGGATTTAATGTTTTTAGCTATTATTTATTTACTTAAAAGGAACTTTTGCCTATTTACCATGAGGAATGCGTCATGCACAGTCGTTTGAAATGCTCCATTCAAGAGAAACTTGACAAATCAAGATTGTTCACAGTGGTAGTGATAGCAACCAGACGTCTCAAAAGTGTAATGCATCTACAAACTACCTCACCGAAAGTCATTGCACAAAATAGTTATTAATACCTTATGTCTGAGATAGATTTGGACAAAAATAATGTTTTAAACCCATCGGTCGCAGTAAGAAAAAAGGACCCAGTAAGAAAAAAAAACATTTTTCCATCATCAACAATACATAAAGACTCAGAAGATGGTTAAATGTGTGTTCTAGACATTGTACCCACTGGTTCTTATTACCACTACAATTACGAAAGCCAAATTTGTAAGTTTTTATTCAGTGGACAATTTACCATCAAATCTGGATCACTATGACTTTGTTTACAGATTAACTACTGAATTTTGGATTTTCTAAACAATTCTGGAAATGAAAAAAAAAAATCAGTCTGAAGCAGCATTAACCTTTCAACTACGATGGAAAACTACCTAAACAAATGTCAGACACCAAATTGACTACATTAGGGCAGAAATGCAATATTATTAAAAGTCCCACTTGGTGTAATGATCAGGTGTTCCAATACTTTTGTCCATATAGTGTATGTAGAATGACCTTCAGCGAGAAGACATTTGCAATATAAGATACGTATTCATGTTTTAGTTGGGCTGTTTGTTTGAATGGCAGGGTTAGAGGACATTGACTATTCAGTTAGAGACTGTGACTATTCAAAGGGGAAATATCACTGTAGAGTCAAGATGTTCTTATGTTTTGAATGTGTGGTGCTGAGGTCTGATCATGTCACTTAGATGCTTATTTGCGGATCCACATAAAAAAAGAAGAAAATAAGTCAATGTCTTGTTTCTCGTTCCAGACTGTCCACTTGCCCCAGTTCACCTCCTCCTGAGGTCTCCAGACCTTTCCCCTCTGTGTCTCCCACAACCATGACCACCACCGCCGCCACCACCACCACCACCGACTTTGATAATGCTGATATCACTCAGCAGTACAGTCGCATCAACACGCGCTTTGAGCTGTCTGACGAGGAGCTCGACAATGACAACAGCTCGGCTCGGCTCTTTGAACGCTCGCGCATCAAAGCTCTTGCAGGTGAGTCCTATGTGTCTGTCCTAATGGGTGGGGAACCATGTCATGGCATTTTGAATAATAGCTGTCATATTCTGTGTCAAAACAAACAAAGCGAGTTTGGCAATGTATGCTCTTTAATGTGTCGTTGTCCAGACTGTGTCTATGCAACTTCATGGTAAATACACACCAGTGTATGAGTCTGGGTGACTGAACCCTTTGCCCCCATTCTCCACTCCTCCCCTTCCACCCGCTAAGCTAACTGAGATGCCCAGCGTGCCTCTCTATGACAGTTCTGGACAGCTGCCCTGCCTGTCTGCACCCGAGTCTCAGAACTGCGGGCACTGAGAGCTTGTCATTGCTGCCACACCTGTGGGGTGGCTGTACTGATACAGGGGATCTTAAAATAGTAGCGTGAGGCCACAGACACATAGCTGTTCCTCAAACTCCACTAGCTACATTAACCAGTTTCTCTACAGCAGGGGCTGTTGGGTAAAATGCTGCGGGTATATTGATGACAGAATCCGCAATCCACACATGATGCAAGTGAAGCTAACAACCACTTCTATAATTAAATTAATCAATCTGTCGGCTTTACTGAATAATCTGACTTATGTCGCTCTTCTTCTGCCTTCATCCTGGACAACAAAATAAGCAGTACAATAGTTAAGCACACAACAGTTAAGCAGTCATGGGGTGCCATAATGCAAAGTTCTGTCTGTGAGATGAGCGATTTCTTCTTTTTATACGAACTTTTGCCTCCAGCACTTCTTGTAGTATATCATGGTGTCTGAATTGTGAACACTATAAAGAATTGCAGAGCACTTTGGAGTGAATTTTAGAGGTAATTCGTATGGATCAACATAATGAGCAGTTACCTAGTGACTAATCACAGAAGCCCTGCTATACGCTTCATGACAAATAATGACGAGAAGATCTGTAATTGGCACTGATTCAGCTCTACAGACTATCTTCGTGTTGCTTCACACTGTCCAGAACTGCCTGAATTCTTATTAACACTTAAACCCGGTACCATATTACACCTGTTTTTTCTTCTTACTTATAAAGCCCTTTGAAGGGCCACATTTTCCATTTTCACTGGTGTTATAAATTCACGCATTGCATTTCTGTTGTACAATTCAGTTTTCTCTGGCAGTTTTCCAACTCATTTTATTCTTTAGCTGGCTGTTCTTTTTTCTGCCTGTAAACCTGATGTATTATCATATGGGATGTACAGTATGTGATGTATAACTGCTATTCTGATTGGTTCCCATCTATTGTGCTTCTTCACAAAGCAGTCTGGACTGAAATGTACAGAACAAACAGCCAGTTAAGTTTTCCATCGTATGACTTCTTAAGTAGTCTCACTCCCTCCTGTCTTTATGATCTCCATTTTCTCGTTTACCTCCGCACTCCTAAATCCTCTTCTTCTGGTTTGTTTACTATTATTCCTTCCAGCTGTCATAGTCTTAGTGATCAATCGTTTTCTCAGGGTGCATCTCAGTTGCTTTGGAAGCACCTTTCCCTAAAAGTCAGACACACACCTTCTATCTTCAAAGCCAACATGAATAGGAAATCATTAGCACATTTTCCTCCATACGAAGACATACTTCAGTTTGAAATCCAGGGATGGTCTCTGATCTTGCTGGAACATTTTTGCTAGATGATTGGTGGGGTAGTGGCCATGGGAGGTGAGACATTATATTATTATTTAATACTATTTTCCTCTCTCTCACTGGTGCACAATAATCTAATGAAAGAATTAATCATGATACACTACATGGACAAAAGTATTGGGACACACCTGTTTTTCAGGGTTTGGTCTAGGCTCCTTACTTCCAGTGAAGAGTTTAATCTTAATCTTTCAGCATACAAAGACATTTTGGACAACGCCATGCTTCCAACTTTGTGGACACAGTTTGGGGAAGAACCTTTTTTATTCCAGCATGACTGTGGCCCAGTGCACAAAACAAGCTCCATAAAGACATGTCTGGATGAGTTTGGTGTGGAAGAACTTGACTGGCCACAGAGTCCTGACCTCAACCCCATCCAGCACCTTTGGGATTAACTAGAATGGAGATTGCGAGACAGACCTTCTCATACAACATCAGTGCCTGACCTCATAAATGCTCTACAGAATGAATGGGCACAAATTTCCACAGAAACACTCGAAAATCTTGTGGAAAGACTTCCAAGAAGTATATTACAAGCTCTTATAGCTGCAAAGGGTGAGGGGAGTCAACTCCATATTAAAGTTTATGTAACTGAATGCAATGTTATTAAAGTCGCTGTTGGCGTAATGGTGAGGCATCCCAATACTTTTGGGATATATTTTGTCCATATATTATGAATAATGGTTAGAATCACTGATAATATGACCTAACAAAGGAAAAAAAAAAAAAGCAGTGGCTTGGGTAAAGGCCTACATTGCTCAGTTTTCCCCATTACCACACGTCTCAAGAGATATCTGGTGCCAGGAGGTTTCTTTAGTTTTATACTGAAGCTGTAAGAATGTTGAAACTAATAAGTAATGCAGGCTTGTAGACACTAGTTTAGCATCATGACAAGTGGAAGATATAAGGTCAGCTAGGCCTTTGTGGTTTCTTGCGCTGTACAACATACTGTATATATTTTTTTAAATCGCAAAAGTATATTGGGTGGCTAACTATTTTTTTGTAGTTTCTCGCTCCTGTTGTTCTGTTCTTACTTGTGTTTCTACCTCCTGTTGTCTGTCTTTATAGCTGAAACACGATGCTGAATTAGATCTGCTGTTTGATGTGCTCTGTGTGTGCAGGGATGGTTCTGTAATGCAATTAGAGTTTCCTGCCAGAGAGGCAGAGGGTGAGCGAAAGGAAAGGCAAACATGGAAAGAGAAAGGAGACTGTTCTTCTGTGAAATAAAATAGACGAAATAGAGGAACATCCCTCAGTGCAAGCGAAGAAAAACACGTATTTTACATTATGTGGACATGAACACGTTCAAAGCCTGACAGAAGGCATACTTGTCTGAGCTTATCCTCGCACAGACACTTCTAATCACACATGATGACTGGCATATTATATTTCCAACATACACACACATACAGTCAGCACACACAAAGTGAGAAACAAGCTTTCACACCCATTATCTCATACTCACATTTTTCCAAGCAGCAGGGACTTGATGCCTATGTTAGTTGGAGTGTAAATGAGACAGCAGTCTAAAGGTAAAGATTCATCGACATTGATTTTGAAATATTCACCCAAAATGAAATTCTGAAGCTATTTTCAAATTCAAATCCCAAAGATAGTGGTATATCATTTTTTGAGGTCCACTGCTGTGTGAATAGTTTATCCAGTCATATTTGTTTATTCAGTTTGGTTGTTCTTTTACGAATTACAGGCAAATAATTTGAGATTTCATAAGGCACTGAATCGTTTCATAATCAGATTTGATGAAATTGTTGTGAAATGTACACCCTAAAGTAAAGTAAATCTGTTTTAAAGCATGCAGCCTCACACTTCCTAAATGATGACATCATTGTGTGTGTGTGTGTGTGTGTGTGTGTGTGTTTTGTGGAGAGGAAGAAGTAAGCAGGGGTATATTATATGCATGAGTGGGGCGCTGGAGAACCACTCTGTTCCTCACGTTGCTTGGGAGAGGCAGAGGCGCGTTGCTCAGGAGTGAGAGGGAGAGGGTGAGGGAAAGAGAGAGAGGGAGGAATAGAATAGAGGGAGAGAGAAAGAGAGCGGTAGTGTACTGGGAGAGGGGAAGAGAGAGGAGGACTGAGCGAGGGAAGAAAGGTATCAGGACAGTGCGCGTCTTTAGGACTTTCTGGATCGAGGATGAGTAGCCCGTGCCTGTGCCGCGCCGTGCCGGTTAGTCAGAGTCGGCTGCGGGAGGTCAAGCTCAGCCTAAAGACCAGCAGGGAGGCCGGCACTATTCGTCCCAATGTTGTGGGCCGGGAGATCAGCAGCAGGGCATATTCTACCGGAAAGGAGGTGCCAGTCCGGGTCAGTACCAACCCCAGTCGGAGCAGGAGCACCCCTCCGGTCTACCGGGCCCAGCGTCCCGACAGCAAGAAGGGGCCCAAGACCAATGGCCACAAACCTGAGCATCTACCTGAGAGGAACGGCACCTTGCTGGATATTCCACCAACCACAGCTCCCCTGACTTTATCTGCCTTCTCCTCTTCCACTTCATCTTCCTCTTACACACCAAAACTGACCAGGCCCTCTTCTCTGCGCCCACCTCCTTCATCTTCTTCATCATCTTCCTCCCAGGGCATGAGGCGTGCCCGCTGGCTGAGCTACAGCACCTCCAACATCTGCTTCAACTCTATCTTGGACGGGAGGTTTAGGCAACTTCAAGGTAGAGTTCTTTCCCAGCTCAATCCTGCTGTCTTCCCTTTATGGAACAGAATGCATGCCCCTCCTCCCTGTCTCCTGGGTATTGTGAGAGAAGGAGGGAGGTTTACACGTTTTGAGTCTGCTGATGTGGTTACTGAAGTGGGAGTAAATTGCTGTGCTTCCTTGCTCTTTTTTAAATGCACTCTAGCTGTTTATTTCATTCATTTCAGATTTTGAGCCAATGCTCCAGTTGCTCAGTGATTTAACGCTAAATATTTAATGACACATCTCTACAAATGATCCTTATCTCTTCTTTTAACATTTAGGCCACTGAAACAAAGTATTTTTAGTATGTATTTTTTTGCCCACATTTTTGCCCACAGTACGTGTGTGTGTGTGTGTGTGTGTGTGTGTGTGTGTGTGCGTGTGTGTGTGTGTGT
>JBBPCY010000001.1:44389943-44416787 GCA_037974405.1 Brachyalestes nurse
ATATATATATATATACATACACACGCACTACGTTATATATATATATACGTTTATTTATTTATTTATTTGATTTTGTTTATGTATTTTTTTTTTTATAATTCCGTGTTATGTTTGTATTTACTCTGTCCACTCTCCCCACAAAATCCTTTTCTGGTCACTCACTGCAAATGACACTCTTTTTAAGTTTCAGTGCCAACATCTTGTAAATTATAACTGTTGATGTGAAGGTTGGTTTGGTGATGAAATAAATGGGACAGATTCAGCCCTCACTCTGCCAGTCTATTCATTATTACAGGAGAGACTTACTTTAGGTTAGATTAGACATTTCTCCAGGAGCCTTGCGATGACATCAGACATACCTTGACTGACTGAATCATTACTTTTGTTACTGTTATTCATTGTTACTGTGTATACATTTTCATGACTTAATTCATTTTTTTCACAGTGTTCTAAGTGAAGAACACTTTCCTTCACTTTGAGACACACGTGGACATTATGGAAGTTCAGATCATGTGCAAACAGAGGAGGGTGCAGGGACTTTTGGACTAGGACCTTATACACACTGAATGGGACCAGCAAGTGCTGACTGTGGAGAAAAGACATAGGTTTGCTTTGTACAGGGAAAGTCCATCAGTATGAATAATTCACCGGCCTGTCACAAGAGCTTGTGTGGAGATTTGAAACCAGCCTGAGCCTTGTGAAGCTGAGGAGCATTTAGTCTCCCACTGATGCAGAGCAGATCTCACCTGAGAGGGAGCACTACGTTAAGCAGAGTTTACATTGCTTCACACTAGCAAGCGCTCAAGTCGAGAGCAGCCAGAGAGATACAGAGGCTGTGGGATGATGAAAAATGCAGCAGTCCTGTTCAGCTGGAAGGGCTCTTTACATGTTGTAGCAAGTCTGAAGCATTGTTTCCAGACTGTACTCTGATAACATATAGGGCAAGGTTTGCTCAAATTGACTTTGGCTTTCTATCAAAGAGCAAAATTAACAGCTGGGGGCCTATTAAAGTCAGACAAAAATCTGTTATAGTTTACAGAAAAAAATCAATTTTACAGTTTTTCCTCTTGCTCAAGATGTATTCACTGAGCCAAGACAGGCTTAGCACCTGAAGTTTCCTTCATTAGTTTTACACTGGAGCTACGTGGCTCCTGGCTACTATGTAATGGGAGTTTATACCCCACTTAGCAGTTAGCATTGTGTCGAATGCATGCCTGAGTTATCACACATTTGCAGAGTTGCTGGATACTTTTTATGATTCAGTGGTTTTTAATAGCGTTTTTAAGATTTCAACCTCAGGAAAAACTAATATGCTTTCCTAATGCACAACAACACAAACAACCTGGCTTTGCGTTTACTTCTCTCTCTTTTCTTTGCATGGTTTCCAGACATGTGTTTTCCAGCCCTGGTCCTACAGGCACACTGCCTGTAGTTCTTCCTAACATACCTACTTCTGCTCAGTAATGGTTTGCTAATGAGCACTGCAAACACTCAAACACTCAGGGCATGTGCTTCCAGGACCAGTGTTGGGAAACACTGTGTCGGATTACTGGATTACTCTGAATATATAATACACAAAAAAACGATGTTCTTGAATAATTTAATACTTATAAGACTATTCAATGCTTTAAATATTTAATGTCTGTTTTAGGACTTTATAAGACAGAAGAATCCCCACTTGGAGCATTATTTAATTTGTAACAGCATTATTTTAATTTGACTTTCTGTTCTTGAAATGCTGAAATCAATGAAAGTCAGACATAAATGAGTGAATAGCAATGTTTCGTAGTAACTTTAGCCATGCGTGTTGGTGGCAGAACCAAGCGAGCAGTGATGCAAGTTGCCCTGATGCATTTAGGCAGGGCCAAGGATCTTAATGGAGCTCCAGCTCGAACCTCCTTAGTGTACCAAGACGTTTTCATTATTTGCATGTTCAAATTGTCATATCTTTTTAATGCATGAATGATTCCGGTTGGTGTGGCAGCCTTGGCATGCTGCAGTGTTCGCTCCCCTCTGTGGGAATGGCAGGATCAGGCATGATTTATTCAAAGACGAGGACTTTCTTTCGCTTGTGTAAAACTTGTGCATTCTTTTTTGGTGGAACCGAGCCATACATGACAGATCCTGCCTGACTACACTGCTACACTGTTTTCCTGTAGCTGAAGGGGGAAAGGGAATAGGCTAATGTCTCGCTGCTCTCAAGGGTCTTGTGGAGCCCAAGCTTAAAAGCATGGGTCCTCTCTCTCGGTCTCACTTCCACATTCTAATGCTTTCCCTTCACATGCTTTCCCTGCAATACTACTTTTCATTCTGCTCTCCTTCTCTCACTCTCACCAGCGTTCCCTGTTTTCTGTTTCCATGCCTGAATCATTTATAAAACACATCATTAAGGATGCAGTATTTTGAACTTTTGTTTGGAAAGGCCAAGAATAAACATAGGAGGGGGATCATGTCCAGAACAACATAGGCTCACATGTTTTGAACTCAGAAAGAGCCACATGCAAGGTTGGAAGGTTGGAAGGTTGGGAGTTTGAATCCCAGGGCTGTTAATGGCACCACTGAGGTTCCTTTGAGTAAGGTACCATCCCCACACACTGCTCCCTGAGCACAGTGGCTGTCCACTGCTTCACTCTGTTGAATGGGTTAAATGCAGGGAACAATCTGCTGTGTTGTGTTGTATTCACACTATGCCACCATCCATGTGTTTAACATTCTCCTACTCTTTTCAAAACCTCTACATTTATTCTGTTAAACAGCTTGCAAACTAATATTAAAAGCACATTTTGATCTACCACAGACACAAACCTGATACAGCCCCCAAAGTCATAAATCTATGTCACAAGGTGAACATATGGAGGTAAAACATCATATAAGCATATTCTATGTTTAGACAATGTTGTCCTATCACTTTGCTCTACCAGATGAGAGAGAGGCTGTGCAAAAGAAGACCTTTACAAAATGGGTGAACTCCATTCTGGCCAGAGTCAGCTGTCGGATTTCAGACCTCTATCTAGATCTGAGGGATGGGAGGATGCTCATCAAACTGCTGGAGGTTCTGTCAGGGGAGAGGCTGGTGAGCATCTGCTGCTGCAATCACACTGTAGTAAATAACCCTACATTCATGTTTTAATGATTTCATATCAAGCAATATCAAGGAAAAGTCTCTTTTTCATTTTACAGCCCAAGCCAACGAAGGGCCGAATGAGGATCCACTGTCTGGAGAATGTAGACAAGGCGCTGCAGTTCCTAAAGGAGCAAAGGGTGCACTTGGAGAACATGGGATCACATGATATTGTAGATGGCAATCACCGCCTGATCTTGGGTCTCATTTGGACCATCATCCTTCGCTTCCAGGTGAAATCATGTTCTAAAGTCAGAGTTTAAATTGTAGTTTAATTGTTGCTACTTGTGCATAAGTAAATAAGTCTGTAATCATTCACCGATGGTGTCGATGTACGGCTTTAATCACTTTTTTTTTTTTACTTGTGTAATACAATCCTCAAGCTACCCAGATGCCTGTTCCTCCACTTACTGCAGTTTGTCCAAGCACTAAGCATCCTCATCTGGTGTTACAGTAAAACCCACTGCAACACGGTTTTTGTTTTCTGTCGTCTGATGTTTGGCACGGCTTGTATTTATTTTTAATCACTCGATTTGACAGCCAGTGTATTTTTAGCTCGGCTAGTTCAAACAATATGGTCTGCTGCATAATTCAATCTCTCCAAATGGAGAAAGCAGTACAGAGGGAAGGAAGAATGTGACTATCCTTTCTTCTTCCTGCATCCCTTAGCTATATACAAAATACAGTGAAAATGTGAGCACCTCTATATTTAGCTTCCACTACTTCTGCACCACCCAAAGCTTAAGCCTCACAGTCAATACAATATTCTAATTAATATGAAGCCGTGTGGGAAAATAACTTTCTCAGTTAGTTGAATATTTAGCCTTGAAGAGTTATTCTTCTATTTAATAACAGTGACTTTGAATGCCATCAAATGACCATTTGCAGAATGGTTCTATTTTGTGTATGTTTAGCAGTGATTTTCTTATCTTATTGTGGATAATCTTCATTAGGACTTGATGTTCACGTTAAACCCTTTTTTTATTCGACCATAGATACAAGACATTGTGGTGGAAACACAAGCTGACCAGACGGGAAAGCAGGAGACACGTTCAGCCAAAGACGCCCTGCTCCTGTGGTGCCAAATGAAGACAGCTGGGTAATTGTCATCCTTCTCTCCAATATTAACAGCATAACAGATATTTAATTACTCTGTTAGTAATTTTTATTATTTTGTGATTTTAGGTACCCAAATGTAAACATCACAAACTTTACCACAAGCTGGAAGGATGGACTGGCTTTCAATGCCCTTATTCACAAACACAGGTGCTGAGAAACAGCTCATAAAACAGTTTTTAAAAAAATACTGTTTGTCATTGAGTACCTGACCTATATTTCTGTCATTTGTATACTACATTACTCTTTTAGGCCAGATCTGGTGGACTATGGTGGCCTACAGAGATCCAACCCCACCCACAATCTTCAGCAAGCTTTCAACGTGGCTGAGAAAAAGCTTGGAGTAACCAAGCTCCTGGATCCAGAAGGCAAGTGAAATTCTCGTGTTCTGAAGAAAACCCATGCAAGCTATGACTTTTGTACTGGTTCCCTTTGCAAGAGTTAACTGCTGTGTTTTGTCATTTGCAGACGTGTTTACGGAGAACCCAGATGAGAAGTCAATCATCACATACGTTGTTGCCTTCTACCACTACTTCTCTAAGATGAAAGCTCTGGCGGTTGAAGGCAAGCGAGTTGGGAAGGTAAAAAGATGGTTTTCATTTCATGTATGCGATCTAAACAAGTGAGGCTTGTAGTAACAAGGCGAGTCGTTCACCAGGTGCTGGACCATGCCATTGAGACAGAGAAGATGATTGATAAGTATGAGACACTTTCTTCAGACCTCTTAAGATGGATCGAACAGACAATCATAATCCTGAACAATCGCAAACTTGCCAACTCCCTCTCTGGAGTCCAGCAACAACTGCAAGCCTTCAACTCTTATCGCACTGTGGAGAAGCCTCCGAAGTAAGGGCACTTAGTAGCCTTTTGTTTATTTATTTATTTTTTTGACCGTGGTAATAACCACTAATTACTTCACATTAACTTTTAATTCAAAGATTTCAAGAGAAGGGAAACCTGGAGGTACTGCTCTTCAGTATCCAGAGCAGAATGAGGGCCAACAATCAGAGGGTTTACACCCCTAAAGAAGGTGCACTGGTGTCAGACATCAACAGGGTGAGGCACTGTTCCAGCCATAACAACCATTTATAGATTTTTTGACACCCGCTTAAATAATAATATGGTAACATTACTTAAACCTGATGACATCACTGTTTCTTGACATTCAAGTGTGTGTTACTTGACCCAGGCATGGGAGAGGCTGGAGCGGGCTGAGCATGAGAGAGAGCGTGTGCTGAGAGATGAGCTCATCAGGCAGGAAAAGCTGGAGCAAATGGCCCGCCGCTTCGACAGGAAGGCTGCCATGCGAGAGACCTGGCTGATAGAGAACCAGAGACTGGTTTCACAGGTAAGTTATGTGACACACAAATGTATACCTTTAAAACTCACATGCAATTTTGATCTGCATCCTGCAAATCTGTCATTGGGTAAGAGAGGCCATTTTTCGGCCTTAACTTCATTATACATCACTTTATGTATGAAAAAATCCATAAGAACTGGCAAAAACTCTCAATTAATCAAATTCAGCAATAATCAATACTCTTTAACCTTTTCATCTGTAGGACAATTTTGGATATGATCTGCCAGCAGTAGAGGCAGCAAAAAAGAAGCATGATGCCATAGAGACAGACATAGCTGCATATGAAGAACGTGTTCAGGCTCTGGTGGCCTTGTCTAAAGAGCTTGAAGCAGAAAAGTACCACGATGCCAAACGCATTGACGTGAGGAAAGACAACATTCTGAGACTGTGGGATTACCTCCAGGAGCTTTTGAGTGCTCGCAGGGGCCGTCTGGACAAAAATCTCACCTTGCAGAGGATCTTCCAGGAAATGCTTTACATTATTAATTGGACGGATGAGATGAAGGTACAAACTCATTGATAAAGAATTTGGTTAAATGAAGTGACGTGAAATAAGTATGATTTCATTATGATGTCAGATTTCTCTTGTAAAGGTTGTTTATTCCCATTATAAAAGGTTTTTTGTTTGTTTGATTTACCTGTTATTTTTCATCAGGCTCGTCTTCTGTCTCCTGACTTTGGCAAGCACCTGATGGAGGTGGAGGACCTCCTGCAAAAGCATGCTTTGTTGGAGGCAGACATTGCAGTGCAGGCAGACAGAGTGCGCTCTGCAAATGCAGCTGCTCTTAAATTTGCAAATGGAGACAGTGAGTAGAACAGATCTTTTAAATATATACTTTATATATACTATTATCTTGACAAAACTGTTGTTCTTGCACTTACAGTAGGTATAGCACACCTAAACCTAGATTAGGGTTTGTGTATCTATACTGCCACTGAAGCATAATTATGCAGTATTTGTTTTCATCATGACTAATTAATGCTCTCTTGCTCTTTGTCCAGGCTACAAGCCTTGCGATCCACAAGTGATCCGAGATAGGGTACAACACTTGGACCATTGCTATGAGGAGGTGTGTGCACTTTCTGCCCAGCGCAAAGAGCGTTTGGAGCAGTCTCGCCGTCTCTGGAATTTCATCTGGGAAATTGCAGAACTGGACAGCTGGATCCGGGAGAAGGAGCACATCTTCTCCTCTCTTGACTACGGCAAGGACCTGACCAGTGTTCTGGTGCTTCAGAGTAAACACAGTGCCTTTGAAGATGAGCTGAGGGCCCGTCATGATCACCTGAAGCATGTGATGGGTGGGGGTGAGAGCATGGTGAAGGCCAAACATTTTGGTACCCCTAAGGTCCAGCAGCGTATGACTGATGTACAGAGGCAATGGCAGCAGCTGGAAGAGCTAGCTGCTTTCCGCAAACAGAACCTCCAAGACATGCAGCGATTCTTTCAGTTCCAGGGTGATGCTGATGATCTTAAGGCCTGGCTGTTGGATGCTATGAGGCAGATGAGCAGCGATGACACTGGGCATGATGAGTACACCACACAAAGACTGCTCAAGAGGCATCGTGCCTTGAGAGATGAGGCAGCTAAGAATGGG
Source organism: Brachyalestes nurse (assembly GCA_037974405.1). Taxonomy (NCBI): domain Eukaryota; kingdom Metazoa; phylum Chordata; class Actinopteri; order Characiformes; family Alestidae; genus Brachyalestes; species Brachyalestes nurse. Next base: position 44,397,136 of record JBBPCY010000001.1, read on the forward strand.
GCCACCATTGATGCTCTGAGCAAACAGGCCAATTCACTTCCAGAGGAGCTGAAGAACACACCAGACATCCAAAGACGGCTGAAGGACATCAAAGATCTGTACATGGAGCTGCTGACTCTCTCAGATCTACGGCAGAAGAAGCTGGACGATGCTATGGCATTGTACACCATTTTCAGTGAGACAGACGCCTGCGAGCTTTGGATGGGCCAGAAAGAGACATGGCTGGTGGGGCTGGAGACACCAGAGAAGTTAGAAGATCTAGAGGTGGTTCAGAATAGGTACATAGTTCTACATGTTTGCATGTTAAAGCCCAACCCTGGATTGGAATGTGAAAAGTATGCCCTGGTGTAAAATATTTAGCACTACTTATTTTAGGAATACAGGTCACGGTTGACAGCCATGCCATTCCAAATTCCTGTAAGCATATAGGAGTAATTACAAGAGTGACATGTTGGGAAAAGTGTTGTTTAAAGATACACATTTCTCATGTGGATCATTTTTCCTGTGTTGTTAGGTTAAATATTCTTGCTCAAGAAATGGGCAACATGCAGACAAGGGTAGACAATGTGAACAAAGCAGCCAAGCAATTAGAGGACAGCAGACACCCACGAACAAAGGAGGTGAAGGATTGCCAGACTCGTCTCAATAAGAGGTAAGAGCGGTTCTCTAAGAATTAACCTTACTCTCTAGGTGCACCACTAATTTTAATATATCATTTGTTCCTCTTACAGATGGGAGGCATTTAAGGCAATGGTGGAAGACAAAAAGCACAAGGCTGATTCAGCACTTAGTCTGCACAACTATGGGCTTGAATGTGATGAGACCGGGACATGGATCAGGGACAAGACACGAGTCATTGAATCCACACAGGACCTTGGAAATGATCTAGCTGCAGTTATGACCATCCAAAGAAAGCTCTTTGGAATAAAGAGAGACCTGGCTGCTATTCAGGATAAGCTGAACTTCCTGCGTGGTGAGGCAGAACAGCTTGCGAAAGATCATCCAGAGCATGCCGCTGACATTCAGGCCCGACAGTCTGAGCTAGACACAGCTTGGGACATTTTGAAGGGGACACTACAGGACCGAGAGGACTCTCTGGGTGAGGTCAGCAAGCTCCAAAACTTCTTGCAGGATATGGATGACTTCCAGGCTTGGCTTTTCAAGACCCAGAAGGCCATCGCATCTGAGGAGATGCCTACAAGCCTCCCAGAGGCAGAGGAGCTCCTGAGCCTCCATGATGCAGTAAAAGGAGACATGGATGGCCATGAAGAGGACTACCACCGTGTACGAGACACAGGCGCAGCTGTAACTCAAGGCCAAGAAGACGATCCCCAGTACCAGCAGCTGGACCAGAGGCTAAAGGGAATGGACAAGGGTTGGGATGAGCTGCACAAAATGTGGGACAGCCGTAAAAACTTTCTGGACCAGGGTCTAGGCTTCCAGCAATTCTTGAGAGATGCAAAGCAAGCTGAAACCATACTAAACAACCAGGTAAGGACAAACAACCGGTCTTCTCCTTCATACTGCAAATGAATTTATAATAGAATGAGTGAATAACACAAACCTGAAATCATATAAACACGACCATTTTTTACTAGGAGTACACTCTAGCCCACTTGGACAAGCCTGACACCTTGGATGGGGCAGAGAACGCCTTGAAGAAGCATGAAGATTTTGTCAGCACAATGGATGCTAATGAGGAAAAGATAGAGTCTACAATAGAAGGAGGTCAGAGGCTAGTGAATAGTGGAAACCTTTACTCACCAAAGGTGAAGGACAAAGTGGACTCCATCCAAGACAGGTCAGAGCATTTCAATAATTGTTCGGCTAAATGACAGAGTTGCACAGAATGGCAGAGTTGCATGTTGTAAATTCAACGACAGACTCCCATTCCATTCTAGGACTGCGTGTTGCCCAAGCCTCTTATGACTCTAATCAGTCTAATCGGACTTGTTTTACTTGGTTAAACTTTTATACTTGTTAAAGCAATAGCATTCATTTTAATTTACAGGAATATGTATTGTACTAGGACTAATTAATTATTGGCTGATAAAAAATTATTCAGATTTGAAACCACCGATTTACACACTGTTTTAACATTATTTGTTCTCTAAACTCTGCTAAATAGGGAGAATTGCAAATAACATCCATCAGTCTATCCAGAATTATTCCTGTATTCCTGCCCTAGCACTTGTTTTAGCTCAAATGACTATGCCACTCAGTCAGGGGATTTGACATTTGAGAATCATTTCCATGTCTAAATGTTTTTCTTTATGTTTTAGCATATATTAGAATTACTGATATGACTTTTAGCATTTTAGTTCTGTTGACTATTGCTCGGTCAGCACTGACACAAAAGCATTAGGCAATGAAGAGGAAGCCTGTAAGAGGAAGGCGTCTGCTGTAGTGAGAGTTGGGCGCCTGCTCGAGTGGATATTGATCTCATAGTAAGAGTGCACCTCTGTGAGAGCAGAGCACTGCTCTGTAAATAGTGAAACCTCTTCACTGTGACTCTAGAACAGTATAGTAAGGTCATGGCTACATATATTTACATGAGGAGATAAAAACTATATATTGTTATATTTTATTTGCTCTTGAAAATGAACAAACTTGTGTATGTGTTTGTTTGTTCGTTTTTTCTAGGTATAAGAAGAACCGAGATAAAGCAAAGGAAGTCTCTGGAAAACTCAAAGACAACAGGGACCTGCAGCACTTTCTTCAGAACACCCAGGATGTAAGTCAGCATTCTTTCTTTCAAAGTGAATACATGTTACATCAAAACAGTTTCAGTTTCAGCCACACCTCGATAAATATACTGCACTTTTAACATGCATATATTTCTATCTATACTTCTTTTTTTTCCTCAGCTTACACTGTGGATAAATGAGAAGATGCTGACTGCTCAGGATACCTCGTACGATGAGGCTCGCAATCTCCACAGCAAATGGCAGAAACACCAAGCCTTCATGGCTGAGCTGGCATCCAACAAGGACTGGCTCAAAAAAATTGATCAGGTACATGACTGACCTCAGTGTTCCACACTCCTCATGTAACACAAATGCTGTAAAGCTCCCCTGCTTTTCTGAGAAGACTGACAATGTAACTGCAGAACGCGACCTTTAAATCCTGCTTATGTATTTAGGAGGGTGAAGACTTGATGGTGTCCAAGCCAGAATTTGAACCGATTGTGAAGGAACGTCTGGCTAACCTTCATGAGCTGTGGGATAAGCTGGAACAGACCACTCAAGAGAAGGCCCGACTCCTGTTTGATGCCAACCGCTCTGAGCTGTTCGATCAGAGCTTGGCTGACTTGAAGAAGTGGCTGGCCAGTCTGCAGCAGCAGCTTCATGGTGATGTGGATGGGGAGGTTAAAGATCTCACTGGCGCCAATATCCTGCTTAAGAAGCATCAGGTACACGTTTCATGCTATTCTTTGAATATCTTTCATTTATGTTTAGAGAAGACACTTTCCAATGTGACTAACACATATGAACAAATATAATGTTTGGAGTTATTGGTACAGCTCTGGTTGAAGAATCAAACTTTCAGTCTTCCATGCATTGGATAGAGGGATCCCTGTTAAATCCAGTTTCAGGATTTCACTTGGTAGTTGGTGGCCTGGTGGTTAGGGAGTCTCCCCTGCAATCGGAAGGTTGTGGGTTCAAATCTCAGGACTGCCAGTGGCACCACTGAGGTACCCTTGAGCAAGGTACCGTCCCCATACACTGCTTCCTGTGTTCCTGGCTGCCCACTGCTTCACTTGGTGAAGGGGTTAAAATTCACAGAAAGAATTTCATATTGTTCACACTATGTGCTGTGCTGTGGTGTGTTCACGTGTGACTATAAGAACCACTTTACTTTATTTCACTTACTTTCCGTAAATGCTGCTGCTCCTGTGTCTGATTGGCCATCCAGCATCAAACCTGTATTATAAAATAAACAAAGGTTACAAAAGTTGAAGACCTTCGCACTATGTGAATACTTCAAATGTATATCCTTGACCATTTTTTAGGTGGTCTTTCACCGTTTATTTTAGTGCTCCCTCCTCACACTTTTTCATTACTGTCAGCTTGACTTTAACTTGTGACCTGTGCTTCTGCAGATGACTGAGAATCAGGTGAGAGATCGTGCGCGGGAGCTCGAGGAGCTGCAGGAGGCCGTGCAGCAGCATGGCCCTCTGAGAGAAGACCAGCCTGAGCTGGAGGCCGAGCAGCAGGCCCTGCAGAGTGACTTTCAGCAGCTCCTCACACCTCTGGCTCAACGCAAAGGCAAACTGGAAGCAGCCAAAGCTGTGTACCAGTTCTACAGAGACCTGGCAGATGAAATAGTGAGTTTGAATTCACTAGCACTACATCACGTGCTTAACTGAATGGGGCTTTCGCTTGACCTTTTTTCTTTTGTTTGTCACTACTTTATGTGCAGGTGACATTTTTGAAATGGGTACTAAATCACATAATTACTTGCAATATCTTATGTGCAATAATCTTCATGTGCAATATTACTGCTTAGGTCAATATTTCTTTTTCATTACTCAATATTTCTACTGATTTTCTAATAAGTGCAATAACCCCAAACCACCATTTGTGTTGGTAGTTTTTCACTCAACTATGTTACTTATATATATATATATTCATTTAGACTTTATATTATATTGTTGTTGTCTCTGTGTGTATTTGCAGTCATTACATAAGCAATTTCTGATTCTGATTCCGATTCTGATTCTGATGTTTTAGCTTTGGGTTGAAGAGAGACTACCTATGGCCATGTCACAGGAACATGGAAACAATCTTCAAACCGTCCAGCTTCTCCTGAAGAAAAATCAGGTGAACGTCCTCTTTCATTTCCAACATGAAACTTCAGTTCTTTTGTGGTTTTGACCCACATCACCCTGGTTTTAAATAGTGTCACGTTTGATCTTGTCTACATTAACCATCTTTGACCCAGCACAGACTCTCCAGAAGGAGATTGAAGGGCACCAGCCACGTGTTGATGAGGTGCTGGAACGTGGTCGGCGTATGGTGGCGGCGGAAGAGGGAGGTCCAAAAGCAGAACGCATGTCTGAGGAAATAAAGAAATTGGAGGAGGTGTGGGCACGGCTGCAGGATGAGATGGAAAAGCGACGCGCTCGGCTTAACAGCTCCAACGAGGCCCAACAGTACTACAACGATGCAGATGAAGCTGAAGCCTGGGTTGGCGAACAGGAACTCTACATGATTCCAGATGAGAAAGCAAAGGTGTGCCCATAAAGGAAGATTTTGCTTTATTATTTAGCAGTGTTTATTTGAAAATACACATTTGTAATAATATCAGTGTGCTTCCTGAATTTAAAATAAATTGTAGAAAGCTGTAGAATTATTAAAAAAACTGCAAATCTATGAATGAGATTACAACAAAATTAACAGGGGTGCGCAAAAGACACAAGCACTAAAAGCAGAAATATTCCTGTTAAAATATTACATGAGTAAAAGCACAAAAGCATGAGTCAAAGCACAAAAGCATAAAAACTTAAAAGTACTATGAGTTAGCAGCACCATAGATCAACTTTCATTTAATCATCAAAATTAAAATGTAATCATCAAAATAATGTCATAATTTCTTTTGATACGTTTAAAAGCAAAGTCTTCTGTACTTTTACTTGTACAGACATATAAAATAGTACCTTTAGTTTTTTTTTTACCAAAGTGGATCTACTTTTGCTTTTGCCATGCAGTGATTAAATCTTAAGGCCGAAACTATTAAGGATTTTTCTACTTTACTTATTTTGTATTGTTCCCATAAATGTGATGAAAGCATACGGTTGTAAAAATATTTCTTCATTGTAAATCTGCTTTGCTCCACAGGATGAGCAGAGTGCTTTGCTCATGTTGAAGCGGCACTTGATTCTGAAGCAGGCCGTGGATGATTATGCAAACTCCGTCCAGAAGCTTGCTGACCGCGCTCAGAAGATGTTGGCTGAGGAGCATCCAGAAGGGTATGCCTGGCTGAAAGCTCTTTTAACTGTGATATATGTCCTCCCAAATGGAGTCTCACAATGTTTTTCCTTTGCTTCATGTTTTTGTCTGAAGGGAGGCCATCATCAGGAGACAGGGTCAGGTGGACAAGCAGTATGCAGGGCTGAAGGAGCTGGCAGAGGATCGCAGCAAGAAACTGCACCACACTTACCATCACTTCCTGCTTAGCCGGGAGGTGGAGGATCTGGAGCAGTGGATTGCTGAGCGTGATGTGGTGGCGTCATCACAGGAGATGGGCCAGGACCTCGACCATGTCACGGTACTGAAGAACACACAAAAGAGCACAATAAATGATGATGAAAAAGTTAATATAATTAGTGACAGTTGAGACACCTTTAAAATGTGCGTCGGAGAAAGTCCGTGACGTCATGGGTATGATGGTGATGGGGTATTAGCTTAGTGGGTAGGGCGCTTGCCTCTGGACTAGCAGTGGGTTCCTGAGCAAGATCCTTAACACCAAGTTGCTCCAGGTAGACTGTCCCCTGTAGTTAGGGAATGGAAGTTGCTTTGGATAAAAGCGTCTGATAAATGCCGGAAACATAAGGCCGGAAAAGAAAAAATGCGGAGAACCACAAACACGGAGTAAAACACACATCAGACTCAATAAACAGACACTTAAGCTCAGGCACTGTTTGTCGTAGTTTTATAAAAAATAATGCAGCTACACGAGCAGCCATCCTACCTATAAATGGCCTGGTAAGAAGCAGAGAGTTCAGGTATTGGCTTCTGAATTAGAAGATCACAAGTTTGAATCCATGATGTGAGCATTTTTTTTGCCCATGAAATCAATATTTGATTGGTTTCATAGCAACAACTCAATCAAGATGCATCTAGATCTAACGGAGCAAGCACAGATCTGGTATTGAACGACTTGTTCATATTGTAATTGGCTCACAGGCTTACGTGTCATTGTCATACAGCTTAAAACTGCATGAAGGCAAACTTTGAGTATATATATTAAAATATTTGGAAATACTGTTTTTAACTATATATAATCAGTTTATTATGGTATGATGCTAATGCAACTTAGATTTCAAGTAATTTGTAGGAAGCTGTAAAAATGTGAGAAATGTTAGACAGCCAAGAATGGCAAGTAGAACAAAATCAACAAAAAAAAGCTTTCAGAAAACGAATACCCAGAATGCCAGGTATTTAAAATTGGTGAACAGATGTTAAGATTGGTAACTTATAATGAAATTATAGGTTATAGGTTATTAGTTAATGAAATAAGAACTGTGATTTGCATAGTACTTTATCATTATCTGTTTTAATTTACTCACATTTGCGTTATGTGAATGTCCCTCAGATCCTGCGGGATAAGTTCAGGGAGTTTGCGAGGGAGACAGGGAGTGTGGGACAGGAGCGAGTGGACGCTGTGAATCTGACTATTGATGAGCTGATAGAGGGCGGCCACAGTGAATCAGTTACTCTGGCTGAATGGAAGGACGGGGTGAACGAGAGCTGGGCGGATCTCTTGGAGCTCATTGACACCCGCAACCAGCTCCTCACTGCTTCTTATGACCTTCTCAAGTGAGTTATGTGGAAACTTTGAGTACCAAATACATAGTGAGAAAGCATAGATTTCTTCATCCATTTTACTTTATGTTTCACTTTATTTATATCCAGTAGATCAGCAAATAATACAATAACAAGTGAATACCAAGGACAGGTTCATTTGTACAATGTGTCTAGAAAAGAATCACCCCCTTCAAAATATTCACCTTTTCTTACTTTGCAACTTGAAATGAAGACAGACACAGCAAACTATTTTTCCAGTTATATTTACTCAGTCTAATTTCTAACATCCAAGTGAAATATATGAGAGCAGAAGTTTAGAAAAAAACTAACAAAAAAAACAGGGGATCCTTTATTCATCTCAATGATTCTGTTATTTACAGAATCATTGAGATGAATAAAGGATCCCCTGTCAAATTCTTGAGGAAAAAACCTGCTGCACTTTACCACAAAAGTGGCCCAATACACACAGCAATATTAAGTGAAAAGGAGAGAAAGTTGAATGTCTTTGTGTGGCCTAGTCAGAGCCCAGATGTGACCCCTTTTGAAACAGAATGACTTGAAGACTGGAGTCCTCCAAGTTGACTGAGCTGTAAAAGAAGAGAGGGAAAATATTGCAATATTCCACAAAGTACTGACACAGTGGCATGATCCTTCATTCTTCTCAGTGATTCCTTTTTTTTCCCTTTTATTATAACTGTTGCTATCATAGCTTTCACTTCTATACTCTCTGAATACACAGTATTACATATATATATATATAATTCTGCTTACAAATACAGAAGAATAAATTCTAACCTGTTCACTTCTCCAGGTACTTTTATGACGGGAAGGAGTTAGTGGGACAGATCGAGGAGAAACACAATGAGATTCCTGAAGATCTGGGAGAGGATTTCAGCAAGGCAGAATCTTTCCATCGCATGCATGCTGCCTTTGAGAGAGACATCAGCACCCTGGGCAAACAGGTAGAGCGCCCAGTCACAAATACTTGAAAATCTTAGCATCACTACTAACCTTGAGCTGGCCTGAAAAGGAATCCAATGAGGAGAGGCTAAAACAGAGGTGATATGACCTTTTATTCGTAGTAGCACTGTAGTAAGAAGACAGAGAACCATGATTAGTTGATCATGGTAATTCTAGCAAGATGACATCCAAATAGGTATCATCTTCCACATGTGGTGTCTCCATACCTATCTTCTGCCTCTCATCCTCTGTGTACGTCTCTGTCTTTCTCTGCAGGTGCAGCAGTTCCAGGAGACAGCAGCTCGTCTGTTTGCCCAGTACGCTGGAGACCAGGCTGTAGCCATCCAGACAACAGAGAAGGAGGTGGTTGATGCCTGGAAGGGTCTCCTTGCTGCCTGCGCAGGACGGCGGAAACAGCTAGAGGAGACGGCCAACAAGTTCCGCTTCTTCACCATGGTCAAGGACCTAATGGCCTGGATGGAAAGCATCATCCAGCAGATAGAAACCCAAGAGAAACCAAGGTAAGAATGGGGTTCTGTAGAAAAAAGAGAAAGTGTCACGTGACAGTTGAATCCTTCCTAACTGAATGTGACAATTGTGACAATCTGCATAATTCTAGAGATGTGTCATCAGTAGAACTTCTAATGAAGTATCATCAAGGGATCCGTGCAGAGATTGAGACACGCAAGCCAAAGTTCAATGCCTGTATGGAGCTAGGTCAGACTCTTCTGGCCCGGAAACACAAAGACTCGGATGAGGTGAGACGACAAGGAGCAGTGCTTGGGCTTACATGTCAGAGGGATGCCCAGAAGCCTTTATTTGCTCAATATGCCTTCTGTCATGCATTTCATTATTTTTTTAGATACGTGTCTTTGAGATATGTGTGTTACTCACATTTTGTCTCTCCTGTCTCTTTAAGATCAATGAGAAACTGATTCAGCTAACAGAGAAGAGGAAAGAAATGATGCTCAAGTGGGATGACAGATGGGACTGGCTTAGACTGCGTATGTATTTTGATTTTTTTTTACTTTTATCCTCACATACATTTATCCGACCAGGACATGCAGTTACCAAAGGTATTGTCTCCCCCTAGTGTTGGAGGTGTGCCAGTTTGCTCGGGATGCATCAGTGGCGGAAGCCTGGCTGATAGCTCAGGAGCCTTATGTGGCCAGCAGGGACCTGGGCCAGACTGTGGATGAGGTGGAGAAGCTCCTTAAGAGGCATGAGGCCTTTGAGAAGTCCACTGCCACCTGGGAGGAGCGATTTTCTGCACTGGAGCGTCTCACAACAGTAAGGGCATTTGTACATTGGGGCCTCTTAGCTTTCCTAAATGTCTTGAAAAAAAATCAGAGAATAATGACATACCATACACATTTAATGCCCTTGAGGTGATATCAGTGCTCTTCACCGTTTTGGTCTTTAAACCAAAGTTTTTCAGGATGTGAATTTAACAATCATTTGGAAAACTGTCAAATTATTAGGCTATTAATGTAAAACCTGTTCTTTAAATAAGGAAAAACATGAAGCTGAATACTGTGAAATCTATCCAAAGCATTCATAAATGACCATTTCATATTAACAAAATTGTTTGCAGGTATTTTTCTTATTTGATTGGAAAGTAACTAGAATTAGAGTGTGCAAAAATGGGTTCTTTCTAATTTTTGGTTGTTTTTTGCTCTAGCTTGAGTTACTTCAGATTAGAAAGCAGCAGCAAGAAATGCAACAGTACTTACAGGAACAGGAGAAGGACAGCAGGTAATGAGAAACACAAAACACACCTTCACAGCTCTTTTTCCATGCCTCATTTTAACCCCTAAACTCCGGCCCACAGAAGGGAAGACACAGGTTTTGCTGAGGAGTCTTCACAACTCTACACAATAGAAGAGCAATCTCTGGTCAGTTTAATGACATTCCACTTATCATTCTACCCCATTCTCCCCATTTTTATATTTCCTTTCTGCATGTACCTTTTTGTTAAAAAAAAGCATCTTTCCCCCCTTTTGATTTGTATGTGATGAGCTCTAGTACAATGTATATTTTGAGTCTTCTAAGATCAAGTGATTTTATATATTCTGTGAGTTCAGAATGCTCTGATTACACAGTTCCAGATATATACCCCATGGATAGGTCTGTCTAAAAAAGGCCTGGCTCGATATTTTACTGACACATTATATACAAGACCATGTGTCTCAATATTCTTTTATGTATTGTCGATACTAAAGTACACGGTTTCATCACAAACCTCATAACTGTTTTGTTAATTTAATGCATTATAGTGTGCAAAACATTGAATAAAATATAGATTTGACTTATTTTTAATACTACTTATAAATAAGGCACTACTGGCTCTGGTTGCAAATGATCAAATATTTTATTATCATGTATACTTGAAAAATCTTTATGTATTTTTGTCACATTGCCCACCCCTTCTTTAAATGCATTATTCATTATAGGAATTTTAACTGCTTCTTCACAGAACCCTTCCAAAAAAGTGGCCCTTCAAGGATGCTTTACTCTTTACTTCAAGTACCAAAACCATATAAGCCATGTAAAATACATTTATTATGAAACCTAAAACCTAAATGAAAAGGAAGTGCAGCAATAACTAAACTAAATAATGACCACTTTTTTCTTTATGAGACTTCAGCTAGTTACCACATCCATCAGGATGCTTTTACTTGTTAGCTAATGACCTGATATGAATTATTACATGTGATTGTTTTTCAGGCTTTTAAAAATAAATAATACGGTAAATATTATTAGAGAGCGAGAGAGAGAGTGAGAGAGAGAGATTAGTGATGGCCTGAAGATTTATCTTTGTAACAGTTTTTAATGGGGTATGAATGAGACTCGCAGGTGTGAAAAGTTTTTTTATAAATAACACAGAACCACTTTTCAAAAAAAAAAGTGAGAACTTAAAGAATATAAACTTGGTAAATGTTTTTCATTCTCTTCTAAAGTGACAGTAAAGTTTAATCTCTCTCGTTGGTTTAGTCTGGAATGGCAGCAGTGGAGCCCAGCTCGGGTCACGGTGATGGGACTGCAGGGGATTCAACAGTGCCCATCGTTTCTGAAATTCAGGAAAGTGGCTCCATGGAACTGGACCCATCCATATCCATCCAGGTCACCAAGGAGGCAGAGCGGGCTGCCACTCTCCCTGTGGAACCTCCATGGCCTCAGACGACCTTACTGGAGGGCATACTATCCCGTAAACACGAGATGGAGGGACCTAACAAAAAAGCTGGCAATAGGTGATTGATGTCAGCCTTAAATAGTGTTTTGTTGCCCTAACCTGACGTCCGTTTCCCTGGGCGATTGCTTGAATGTCGCTTGGCATCCTGCACTGTCTAGTTAACAACCAATTCTAATACCAACATTTCCTACAAATATTACAAAAGATGAGGATACCATGACCAAAGCCATCTCAATTTTGTAACTGTCACTCACTTTAGTGAAGATTTCGTTAACTGTTCTTTTGTCTCAGGTCCTGGAACAGTGTCTACTGTGTGTTAAAACCTGGGCAGCTCTCAGCCTACAAGGATGCCAAGAGCTATGGGCACGGTGTCACATTCCATGGCGAAGACCCGCTGTCACTAAGCAACGCTACTTGCGAGATCCTGACCAATTACAAGAAGAAGAAACAAGTGTTTAAACTACGGTAAGGATCCTGGTATTTATTGTTTGATATTGAAGGGAGAAGTGGTTCACTGTGGGACAATGTTCTCTGGAATAGTGAAACCCAGTTTATCCTAATTTACTAACATCACTGAAGCGCCTTTCTACTGTCTTTATATTGGTGCTCTTCAGAGCTACTCCAGATGCACTGATCTAGTCATACTAGTAACTTTGCAGGCGAGAGTTCATTTGGCAGACGCTTTTATCCAAAGCAATTTACAATACAAGGAAACACTCAAGTGTCAGGACAGTGTGAGAACCAGAGAGTTCTATGAGCTAAAATCTTAATGTAGAAGAAGTGCAAGAAGATACATAGTGCATCAGGAGAGGAGATGCCCTCTGAACAGAGGAGTCTTCGGGAGGTTTTTGAAGATAGAGAGGGATTCTTCTGCTAACTCCACTAGCAGGGAACCACGAATGAGAAGAGTCTGGACTGGGTTTACCTTGTGTGTAGGGGTGGCAGAGCCAGACAATGTTCCTCAGAGGAATGGAGGGAATGCGAGTAGAAACATGAGCCTGAATGATAGTATTATTGTATCTGGATGCAGATCCAGATGTCACTAGTCATGTGAAGCTGAGTGAAACGAAACCGTGAAACTCAAGAAACCGCAGGACTTTTCTCTCTTCTAAAAAAGTAGCTTATGAAGGCCTTGCTAATTACTTGGTCAGTTTAAGCAAGTGTGTTTCTGGTAGAGTGGTAAACTCTGCAGAACTGTGGTCATCCTGAACTCTACTCTGATACGTTGGTCTTCTTTGTTTTTCTCAGACTTGGAGATGGCAGCGAGTACTTGTTCCAGTGTAAAGATGAGGTCAGTTTTTCTTCATAATAGAGCATAATATTACCACACATCTTTCATTAGATTGAATCCCAATCCAGTTTTCAAATGATTCAGTAGTGTCTTTAAACCCTTGTTGTTCTACAGGATGAGCTGCAGACGTGGACTCAGGCCATAGAGAGAGCAGCACAGCTTGATACAGAGGAGCCGGTGGCAGGGCCCTCGGAGCCTCGAGCCCGGAGCCTACCCCCACCATCCACATCTACCATCCCGGAAGCACCTTCCGCCAAGAAGGACAAGGAGAAGAGGTTCAGTTTATTTGCCAAGAAGAAGTGAGGAGAGCCGCATTAGTCCAGGACCTCAGAGAGACAGAGAGAAAACAAAACTTTTAGGACACAGTGGGCAGGTGGAGAAATGAAGGAGTAAATATAGCCATACTAAGTTTTTTTTTTACATTATATTAATTTGTATGATTGAAAATTACACTCTTGCCTGTATGTAAGCCAGTGAATTGTTGCAAAGGTCCACTTGTTTTCTTTGCTTTATTTTTTACGTTGTTTTCCCCAAAAATAGATTCACATTGTATCCAAATAAAAGCACCAGAATGCCATTTTCACACTCAACCAAAGATTGTACATTTTTCTCCAGTTTGTTTTAACGACCTGATCTTATTCCTGGCATGCTTTATTAGTATCATGTCGTATATTTTAATCACATAATAAGCATTTTTGTCAATTTGCCTTACTCTTTTAAATAATGGTTGCAAAAATGTGATACTGTGTTTTTTTGTGTTGGAACTTGTAGAATTGACATAGAATTGGACATTAAAAAGTTTGCTGTAAATGCTGTTCAGCCGTATAGAGGTTTAGTCATGAGGTTTGGTTTATACACTACTGTATAAAATAGCATGAATGCAGTAAAGACAGTGGTCAGCATTTCTGGCAAAGTATAGTGACTTTTTTCCCATTATGGTAATAATAGTGGAATCAAGATGGAGTTGGTATAATAGACTGAAATGGTAGTAATGCAATTACGGCATTTAGCAGAGTAATGCAGAGAAAACTACACATTTTCCAAAACCTCCAGGAAGCCTAAACATATGTTTTTGTGATGCATGAATGGATCTGTTTATTTAACATGGTGCTATGTGATTACATGCAATGTTTGACCCTATAATACCTCTCAGGCTCTTTGGTCTGTTGACCTCTAATGCAGTTTGGCTGGCATTCTCCTGAATTTAGAGCTGTTAGTACAGCAAGCAAAAGCATAAGTGTCGTGTCTTTCGTTTTCACCACAGGCACATTATCCCAGACCAGTAACTCAGAATGTACATGGAAGGAATGTGTAAAGCCAGTGTGAATGTAAAATGAGGGGAAAAGCGATGTCATGGTAGAGAAGAGGAAAACAGAGCGTATCTCTAGTCAAATCCACAAGAACTTGTATAGGTTAAAATTCCCAGACAATATATACATACATACTTGTACATCACCTATATATTTAGTGTGTAACATTTGTGAAAAAAAAATATTTATTGTATAATATTATGTATCATTAATACATGATCAAATCTGAACTGGCTGATATGCAGCTTACCCATGTTTCAGTCAGTGCCCCTGCCTCACACACCCTCCATAGCACATCTACCAAATGCAGCCAGCCTCGTCCTATCAGTACTTTTCTAAGGTTTCTTTTTAACACATCTCATCTTTTGGGCAAAGGGGGCAGATTTCTAAGGGGGCTTGGTTTTTAAACTGTCTGGAAACACTGTGACATTAGGAATTGTATTGTGTGATCCATGTCTGTGGCACTCACTGCAGAGCTGACCTACCTTTTCCACTTTCTCTTCTCTCCTTTCATATTTGCATACTCAGTGCAGAAACCGTGCACAACCTGCTGAAGGCCAACTATGAAGTGGGGAAAATAAATAAACTCTTTGTTTGCAGTTGAGTTTGTCATTTGTTTGGTGTTCAAAGTTCCTTGAAAGCCAGTCAATCATATGTACAGATATGGTACAGATGATACCATTTTCCAAGCTGCTACTGTACTTTGATTAGGTGCTGAAATGTACTTTATAAGATATCCTGGAAAGTTTTATCAAAATGAAAAGAAAAATCTCTGATAAGTGACTAATGCAAGAAATTAAGAGTATTTATATATACACTATAATGAACAACGGTTGTGATGCTTGACCAATACATAACCCTGAAAAACAGGTGCCCAACATGTTGGTCCATGTAGTGTAATTGTCACAGAGACCTCTTGAGAGAAACATTGTAGATTAAACAGCAGATGGTGCTATTAAGCTAAATCGTAGCGGATCATTGGTCCTCTATACAATGTGATCTGTTGGCTACGTCATTATGAACTCCCCCCTTACTCACATGAGTCACTGATTGGTTGTTTACTGACGCCGGCCCGTGCAGGCTCGTCTCTGATTGGCTGCCCGGTGTGTCATTGTGCCTCACTATTCATTCCGAGCACAGGTTGAACGCTCTGCAACAAAGTAACACGAGCCAAGCGAAGCGTGTGGAGTGGAGAGGAGTGTGGGCTGGGGATGAACTTTAATCATTTTCGGCCATAACTTTTTTAGACTGGAGGTTAGGCTGGAAGAAAACTTAGACTGGAAGATGTAACTGCAACTTTTTAAAAACTCGTGTCTAGTTTTTAGTCTCTGGTTGATTTAGTCCGGGACCCCCAGTGTCTGATCGTGTTTCAGATCGGAAATGCTGCTCTAAAGGTTTATGGGTGAACATCTCACAGTTCCAGCCTGAAGTGGATGGAAAGTACCGTGCTTTTTGTTTTTCTGAAGACTAACTTACCTTGCAGTTTTGGAGAACGCATCCGTCTGCAGGATTATAATGTCCCTTGTTTCAGTCTTGGGTCTGATTCCTGGTGAGCAGCACCGCATTGTTCTGCTTGTGGTGTGGAGACAGTAGAGTCTGGGAATGAGTGCACATCATTTTTGTACTGCAAGCTGAAGTGTTGAAGCCCTTCTGGAGTTTCTTGCCCTATCTCATAATGGATATTACAGTGTCTGAACTGATGTCTGACTTCATGGAGTCCCCGTTGGTGGTCTGGGTAAGTCAAAATGGATAAACAGATAATATGGCACCTGCTGTTCTCTTCCTTCTTTCCCTGCCCTGCTTTGAAGACCTAAATTCTGGATTACCAAGAAGTTCTGAGCAGCTTTATTATGCAGAGTTGGTTGCAAAGATCAGACAACTTTTCTTATTCTAGTATTAGAGCTCAGGCTGTAATACTAGAATAAGCAGTTCAGTCAGTAGTTCAGAAATCAAGTGTAATGTTAGGAAGATAATCAGTAAGATCTGAGAGACTTAGAGGCTGAAACATTGTTGTGATGATTTGATTGCATTCAGCCTCAAGATCATTCCTGAGGTCAGGCAGTGATGTTGGATGGATCACAACAGCCACTCGGTCTGTTTATCAACTTGTGTGTGACTGTTCCAGGGTGTATTTTTTTATCGCCAGTGCTTTTCTATGCATTATACAGTTATGCACAGTTGTACACCTGTGTTAATTAATTTAAACAATATCTATAAATTCAATACTTTAATAAGCAGCATAGTCATACCTTCCTGAGATTTATTGATGTAGACTGTATATGCTTGCATGTGTTGTGGGAATGTGGTTGCCCTCTCTGAGATAATTGAGTGAAACCTGCGGAACTTCCCATGACCCCTTCACCCTGGTCCTGCGTCCTGTTTGGCTGACCACCCTACTGCTTTCTCCCCGTGTCCTCCGGCCTTTGTTCTTCTATGTAATAATTTACCTTCCCAGAGAGCAACACAGTGCTGTCACACGAAAGGTCTGTGCCAAAAACTAGAAGTTGGTGGTCTTTTAATGTGTCTGGCCTTTACCCACTATTTCATAATTGTCTGTTCGCAATTACTTTAATTCATTATTTAATCTGATCAATGAGTTTCCACTCTTAACTTTCACAATCATATTACAAATGGTGGTTATTTAAAAAAAGTAGTACAGGGGGTTCTCGAGTTACGAATTTTGGTGTAAGTCGAAACACACCCTTGTCTAAGTCACTTATCTATCCTACGCTGTTGTAAAATCATAAAAACACAGCTAAGCCTCAGGAAAAGGAAAACTCCCTCACTCATATGCCGCATTACTGCGTATTCTTTCACCACGTGCAATCAAACTAGTTCGCCCACGTAGTCCATAAGTACGAGGCTAACGGTATAAGCCGAGTGTGAGTGAGCGTTGTAAACTTGAAATGTTGTATTTCGAGACTGTTGTAACTCGAGGACCCCCTGTACATGAGACAAGTTCCCGAACAGCCAGAGTTCTCCTATAGCACCTTTAGAGGGTGGTGGTGAGTAACGCTTATTTTAGTTTCTGCTGTCAGTTTTGCCACTTTAGTGTTGCTGTTTACATACAATTAAAAGTAATTAAATTTGTTAGTCACAATAAGTTATACCCCAATTAATCATTAGCTAACATCGGCTCCAATGTACTAGATTTTTTGATGGGTAAGTATAGAGGGTATAGTGTTAATTATAGTGTTGGAACCTATATGCATTATAATTGATGATGTAAAGTATTATCACAAGATTTTAGCCTGGAACTAAGTTGCTCCTCCTCTTACAGGTGAAGACCTTTGGGCCGCTGGCCTCTAACTTGGATGACAAGCTCTCCATGTTCATGGAACTGGTGGATGGGGTTTTCCTGCATAAGATCATGACCCACATGTGAGTGGTCCAAACAGCAGTACATAGTGTGTGTGTGCGTGGTTTAATCTTGCAGCTGTTGTGTGGCTTGTCTTGCTGAAACCACATCCCCTCCTGCCTCATATCACCCTGCAGAGACACCATCCGTGCCTTCACGCTTCATCAGTCTGTCAGTCTTTTTCTTTTTTTTTTAGTTTTTATAGGCCCTGAAGCTGAGTGTCTAACTTTGTTAGCTGCATGACTGTAAGTTAACATCAGGATCTTCTAGCAAATGGGGATCAGTGCCTCAGTGGAGACAGTGAGGTGCAAGATGCTAAAAGAGACTGTCTTTCACTCGGCGCCACTTTTCGAACTGAAAGTGACTTTTTTCAGAAGTTTCCGCTTGCTCTGCTATAACCTCAGAAGTAGCTTGTGTGTAAAAAGAGGGACACAGGTGGCTTTCATTGTCTGTGCCTTGCACGCCATTAGACAAGGCATTATTGAAGTGCATCTAGGCGAAAACGTGTGTTGGAGCTGCTCTGAAAGTGGCTTTGGAGGGCAACTGCTGTTTAGCAGGTCATAGTAGGTAGTGTGATTTCCTGTTATTGCATACTTGTTGACTGTATTTTTCTAACATAAAATAGCACTTTGAGTTCAGATCAACCATGCCTACTTCTGGTATTCCAGGAAAAAGTTCTGTACTCATACACTATAATGATGTGGCTTCTTATTAAAGGGCCTTAAATTGTCCCCTCAATGTCCACTTTACAGTGGTTGTGGGTGTATGTACCCAAAACAGTCCTAATTCCAGCTTGGAATTGAGCAGGCTGCTTTGTTACTATAACTGAAAGACTCCTGTATGTAAATGAGCTGTGTTGTGAGTGGCTGCATTTAAAAGCAGTCCAGAGTGAAACACTCTACCTTAGCCTGAATGGATAGGCCTACACTGTTTTATGCTGAATAGGCAGATATTTGTGAATGTGTTGGTCTTGTGATTTCACAAAACATTAACTTAAGTGGGATTTTAAATGCAGCCTGCCATATAAGGCCTGATGTGTAAAAAAAAAAATATTTATGGGCCATTTAAAGCAGAAGAAATCCTCCTAAATCTGTACAGAACCCTAGAAGAAAGCTCCTCATCAGTTAAAGGAGATGATTTGATGGTATTCTTTGTGAACTGCATATAAAGTCTTTGTACTGGCTCATAAAAGAGATCTGTAAGAAGCTGTTAAAGCAGTAACTTGACAAAATTCATTTTACACAATGTCCCAAATGTACCTCATCAGCCAAGACAGTTTTGCTGTCTTATTCATCACAGTCCTGCCATCAAAGTGTATCGAGCTGCCAAGTCATTTCAAACAGACTTGCTCATTTTGATGATACTGAAAACGGAGTAATCCATTAATTACTTTTAGAGATTGCTAATTAACATAGTTTGAGGGAGTTTTTTTTTTCTTCAAAACTATCACTTAAAGTTTTTATTTATTTTTAACGTTAGATTTGCAACTCACTCGCTCGGTTTCTCTCTCTATGTCTCTCTGTCTCCCCCCCCCCTTTCTCCGTCTCTCTCGCTCCGTCTCTCTCTGTCTGTCTCTCTCCCCCTCTCTCTTGCTCTCTCTCCCTCTCTCTCTCTCCCTCTTGCTTTCCCCCTCTCTCTCTCTCCCTCCCCTCTCTCTGTCTCTCTCTCTCTGTGTCTGTGTTTGTGATCCTCCCAGCTGTGCTAACTGTAGCAGTCCTGACTAACCCTGCCCCCCAAACAGCTCTGTCCTTTAACCCACTTTCTCCCAGACTGCCCTCTCCTCCTCTTTATTAATGAGTCGGCTTACATACTGTCCATCCTCAGACAAAGAAAATATTTTCTCCATAATGGGGGGTTGTGTCAGGATGGGGCAAGCCCCCTCTCCGTCAGATTAATGGATGACGTGTGTAACTGTGTTATGCATGAATTCCTCTCAGACTCTGTGTGTGTGTGTGTGTGTGTGTGTGTGTGTGTGTGTGTGTGTGTGTGTGTGTGTGTGTGTGTGTGTGTG
>JBBPCY010000001.1:44429435-44449545 GCA_037974405.1 Brachyalestes nurse
TACAGTAAACCCCCACGTTCCATGAGCACCTGCATATACAAAAAAAAACTGTGCTGTTGTGATGTGGTTAAAAAAAAGCCCAAAATTGCCTATTTTTATAGCGTAATCCTAAATATGCTCCACATTTTAATCTCGTTGTAGACTCATTACCCTTAAAGAAAATGTAAACCCATATTCGTACTGTACAGTGTACACTGAGCTCCTGCAGTGCTAGAATGTAAAATACTGATGTCACTCCTATATAGACTGTACTGTAATTCATGCACATTGCGTAAATACGGTAATAAATTAATTTCATTTGCAGTAATAAAAATACAGAGCTTTAAGAAGAACAAAACAAAAAATACGAGAACACTCGAGATGGCCCAATGGGGAAATTCTGGACTGCGGCTGCGAGGGATGTGTCAAAGGGCAGCAGCCAATCAGCAGCAAGGGCGACATGTTAGGGCTTTAAGAAGAACAAAATGAAAAATATATATATTATTTAGTCGGTCGGTCTGTCTGTCTGTCTGTCTGGCTGTCTGTGTCTCTCTCTCTCTCTCTCTCTCTCTCTCTCTCTCTCTCTCTCTCATATATAAGTATATATATATATTTATATGAGTATGTATGTATGTGATATATGATGACTGTGTGTTTGCAGGGTGTCACACACACATGCACAGCTTCAGCAGGAGTATCAAGGGCTACAGCATCAGACCAAGGAGCTGAAGACCTCTCTGAACGAGTCACAGCTGGAGCTGAACCGCTGGCAGGCACGTTACGACCAGCTGAAAGAGCAGCACCAGGGCCTGGACATCTCCATGACCAAACTGGACAACCACTGCGAGGTGAGAGAGAGAATGATTGATTGACTAACACCCAAAAACAAAGAGCTTCATACTAGAATGCAGTGATATGAATAGATGAACAGTGTTCTTAAAGATTTTGCATATTCACACTCTTCTTTTTCAGAGTTTACTTGGAGAAATGCAGTGTGCAATCAACCTGCTACTTTCCAAAGTGTGAAAACTGTGATTTTGACTAATGGATTGTGTCCATTTCTTTATATATAGTAGCAGGACTATCCAAAATGTCAAAGGATCCCCAAAATGGCAACTTTGCAGGAAAACGTAATATGTGCTTTCTTTCTAATGCAAGACAAAGCATTTTTGATTCCAAGTAATTTTGAGGCGTCTGTCCATTCATCATGAAAGTTCTACAGAAAGTAAAGGGTAGCTTCTGTGTTCAGAGGATATAACAATGTAACATCATCTGATGTAACGTTTTATTTTATTATAAATAGAGCATTGATATTAAATCAATTACCAATTGAGCCTGTTGTGTAATGCCACCCTATGATAAGTCACTGAGTGCTGATTGGCCCATTCCCATCTTGCCAGAGCTGAGCGTTTGTTTGGTGTTTGTTTTTTTTGGCACTACGGGCAGGCCTTGCATTCCGTGCTTTCTCCTGGCTCTGTGCTGTGGATGTGTACGGGAAGCCGTGGTTGAGTGTGAAATATTTGTGTGTGCTTGTGCAGCTGCTGACCCGACTGAAGGGGAATCTGGAGGAGGAGAACCATCACCTCCTGAGCCAGATCCAGATGCTGAGCCAGCAGAACCAGACTCTGCTGGAAAGGACCATGGAGAGCAAGGAACTCTACCACGAAGAGCAGAAACAGTACATGTGAGTGTGTGGAGCATCTAAGTCATTTTTCTCATGTGTTTTGTGGTCTGGTTTGAACTTGTTTCTCTTGTGTGCTGCAGTGATAAGCTGAACTCGTTACGGAGGCAGAAGGAGAAGCTGGAGGAGAAGATCATGGATCAGTACAAGTTCTATGACCCGACTCCTAAAAAGTAAGCTCACTCTTGACGTATGAGAGATGTTTTTTCACTTAGCATGAAGTAAACACTTAGGCCTCCAAGTTAAAATAAGCCTGAAGACAAAATAGGCCTTTTTTTGCCCTCTTGGTCCATAGCTCTAGTCCTGTCTCTAGTGGTATAAGTGCCATGCTTTATAGCACATGATTTAAAAGGCACCATTCATGCATTTCTGTAATCTGTTTTGCTTAGTGACTTTCACCAGCCTCTAAAACCTCTTCTGAGTTTTGACTAGAGTTAATAATCTCACATAATCTGGCTCAGGTGTTTTTGGGTTTTTTTGGGTAGATAATGTCATGTTGTATACTGTTATCTATAAAAATGGACCATATATTGTAAATGTTGTAAATATTATAACTAGAAATAGTTATGTCAAATGGTATCAGAAAGGTGTGCAGCGTGCAGAAAGCTAATTGTTAGTGTGTGGGCTTCCATTACTTACTGGCTTCATTCGTCTCATAGCTGCAGTACAAAAACTAAAGGGTGCTGCATCTGGCGCTGACATCCTGGCTGACTGACTATTGCAGATTGTCTGTGACTATTGGGAAAAGGGTAATTTACCAATTATGGTCAAGCTGTCACCTTTACGTAGGCTGAGTAATTTACTCATGTTTTGATCCGGGGAAGCTGGTGGCCTAGTGTTTGGTCCTAGTCGAGTTGCGCCTGCAATCAGAAGGTTGTGGGCTTGAATTCCAGGAGTGCTAGTGGCACCACTGAGGCACCCCTGAGCAAGGTACCGTCCCCACACACTGCTCCCTGGGCGCCCTGTTGGTGGCAGCCCTCTCCTTCATTTAGAGAAGGGGTTAAATGCAGAGAAAAAAAAATTCACATTGTTCACACTGTGTGCTGTGGGCCACTTTACTTTTCTTTGTAGCTGTTCTTTAGGAATGGCTTTTAAGCTTTTTTGTGTTTTTGGTTTTATTTTCCTGCAGGAGGAGCCACTGGGTTGGAGCTAAAGCAATAGCCAAACTAATCAAGCCTAAGAAGGATTCTCCCCGTGAGAGGCCTGAGAGGCCTGAGAGCACTCGCGAGCGAATCCGCAGCGCACCAGACATCCCCCTGCCAGAAATCCCTGTGTCCTTAGACTGCCCCGACGGCAGCCCACCCCTTCCTCCCCCTCCACTACCCCCTCGCCAGTCCCGCCTCAGCCATGACTCACCGGGCAACCACTCAGTGGAGGAAAACCATGTCCAGTCCCCAGTCTTCTCCCCACCACCCAATAACAAAGGTGAGTCTACACCCCCTGACCAGCCACTCCAGCGGCCCAGTACAGCGCCTGCAGAAAATGATGACAGAGAGTCTTGTTTTGTTGTTGTTTATTTGTTTGTTTTTGTGTATTGTGTCCAGTTACAGCTCAACATATTTGTAGTTATTTAACACAGGACGAATGTTCAGTGTCAGATATATGAACTGCACAAGCATAGAGATAAAAAATGTTGCTTTTATAAAATGGTGACATTAGACACAGTTTCGGTAAATAATTACATTTATTAGTAATAAATAGAAATACTTGCTAAAAAATAATTGTATAGTTAGATAACAGAGTTAGTTATATGAGCCTATAGATTATTTTAAACAGTAATTGTAAGTTAAAATATGTTTTACCTATAGAGAGTTATTTTCACTGAAAGTGTTTGTCACCTCTGTTTATATCCAGTATTTCACATGTGGCTCAGCCAATCAGGGTTTAGAGCCAAGCTGCATTATTTTAAGCTAAACAACATTTTCATTCATTTTATATGTTGATGACTGTAGTCATTTTATTCCACTAGGGGGACACATCCCTATATTTAAACTCCTCTAGACCTCTGCTCTGCTAACCTCTAGATTGAATCTTTAATATCTTTCATCATGCCTCTTTTCAAACTCTCTCCAGTCATCTTAACCTTTATGTAATATTGCATGCATTTCGTCTATTTCATCTAGATGTATTTGTGTTTGGACTTCATTCATAATCACACTGTTAACTTTTTGACTCATCTCTTCTTTTCCACTGACCCTTCTCTCTGTCTCCCTCTCTCCCCCTCTATGTTCTGTTGTGTGGTCATTAATCCTTGGCCCTCCTCGCATGCACACGTATACACACTCAAACCCTGCAGCACCTAAAAAGTTTCGTTTTCTGCGGAAAGCGAAGAGCCAGGAGAAAATGCGTGTGCCACGGACGCCGCCCTTGCGGTCCTCTCTGGCCAAGCGGCTGCGCTTCTGGGCGTCCACTGACATCATCATGCCCAGCTCCCCCTGCGATCCACTTACACAGATCGGCCAGTTCTAGCCTCTCAGTTACCTCCCATCATCACAGCATCATTTCAATAAGCTCAATCATTGTTAGTCATTTTTCTAGTTTTTCCCATCAAGTTTTTGTCCAACTTAGTTTTTGTATTTCTAATATTTATTTAGACTCTTTATTATGTTTTTGTCATTTTGTTGTATTCTGTTGTTCTTTTGTAAGTCTACGCACAAATGCCAAAGAACATCAGGGGACATATTGCTGATGTCACAACCATAATGATGTGTTTAAAGTACACTACTTAGAGGCAGTAACTCAGTCCACACTGTAGGGAAACACATTAACTAACACACACACACACACACACACACACACACACAGGCTGAACGCTACATGAGTGCTCTTATGGGGACCCGTGATGCCAGGCCAGTGGATTTCCAAGTAGAACTTTGCCGTAAGTAGGATTGTGTTGCAGTGGAGCTCTGAGCGCGTCTGGCTTTGCTGTCGCTCCAGGAGTGATGCGTGTGCTGCCTGCTTGTTTTTGCCTGCTTTGTTTTTGTTAGTTTTCAGGTCAACAAAATATTTTGCAGGGACAATAGAAACAACAGGACAAACTTAGGATTTCAGGGTCGATAACATTTCCCATATTTTCAAGTATCATATTTTGAGTATCATTCAGACTTTTTTGATATTGAAACAGGTCCCTTTGATACTAATTTTTGAACAATGTTTTTGTTTGTACTTACTTTAAAATGTCAAACCAGAAGTGGATCTGTGGTAAATAAGAAGTAAGTTTGAGTGGGTGGAAGTGGGTATATATCCTGATCATAATAGTTTGCATTTTAGCACTGATCCTAATAACTGTAGTTTAGACAGTCAGCAACCCTCTGATGAGACTTCTTTTAGCCATTTAGATACTTTTTGGCTTTTTTTTTTACTGCAAATTGCATAGCCTAAACTTCAGCACAGTTTGTCAGCAAATGCCTTTAAAAAGGTCTTAAATTGTTTACATATGGTAAAATGTAAAACATAAATTGTAGCTGGTTAAGTTCAAGTATACATGCAAACTCACTTCAGAATGTGAAAAATGACACAGCTTTTCATACAGCCATTAAAGCTGAAAGAGCAGAGATGCATGATAAATCTTGGGAGCACTTTAAATCGTTGCACGACAAAAAAATGCTTAGTGTAAGATTTATGGTAAACAGTCAGTTTAAAGGCATTACATGTTTTCTAACTCATATCAAACATATTATTATAACAATACTTATCCGTGTATAGTATTGCTAGTCTCTGGTGAAAGTGATGCTAGAACTGGGGAGCTCAGAGCCTGAAAATGCATTGCTTCTATCTCTACTTAGTAGGAATCTTTTCAGATGGGCCTATAACTCAAACTAATGGGTCTATCCACTCAACTCAGTAAATGTAAAATGATGATTCTATTTTGTTACACATTTACTCGTGACTCCTGAAAGCTGCATTTGAACCAGAGGCTACAATCATGGCTTCTATAGCAACATACAGTGTATGAGCAGCTGGCTTTCACAACTACAGAAAGTAGTTAAAATTATATTTAATTATAATACAAGAACAATACTGTTGCTCAAGAAAGATCATGAGAATGAGTACACATTCAGAAATACCAGTGAATGCTCTAAGCCTGTAAACTGCTATTCAGGTTAGCACACACATAACTACATTTGCAGTACATGTGACTATGCAGTTGTATACATGCATTAAAAAAATGTGTGTGGGTGACCCCATGTCCTGACATTGCATTAAAACTAGTGTTGTGTGTGTATCGATGCTTGCCAAGGATGAAGAAGATGAATGGGGCCCAAGGTGACAGCAGTCACAGAAGCCTGCTGGCCTTGTTATTAAGCAGGCCAGTCAATAGAAATCTAATTGAGTGTGTGGAGCGAGAGGTGTGCATGGGGGATAAGTTAATCACAGGAAGGTTTTTGTTATGGAAACATCAGTGTAAGCGCTGGAGGAATTTTACAAAGTTTTCCCATCCTGAGCTGCATATTCTCAGTACACCTACACCTCATCTGCATATGGGACTTCCTCTCTGGGCCTGTGTCTGGTCTATATTTACACATTGATTTCACAATGCCATATTTTTCCATGACCAGTTTTCTGTTCTTGTGTGTGGCCTTTGGAATATAATGTGTATGTGTGAACACAACATGCATTTCATCTTCATTATCTTCGCAAACACTGTTTATTTACACGTGTGCCAGCCTGACCTCAGTAGCAGTACGTCCATGGACTGAATACGCAAGTCTTTGACAGCGGTGTTGGATTAATTGCTTAAAAAATGAGTGGTTCGGTATTATGCCATAATTTAACAGCCCTGGTGCAGCTGGTTTAGACAGTGATTTACTCTTGCCTGAGGAAGTGCAGCTTGGCGGGGGGTGAGGTGGGGTCAAGTTACAAATAAGGCAAAAAATGTGATTTGATTTGTGCCTAAGCTGTGACAATCCTGTCCACTTCACTGTCCAGCAGTGTGCTAGATAGAGAGGTTTGCGCCTGGGGAAATACCAGATGTCACCCAGATAGATGCGCATGCATGCGGCCAAACTCTAATGACTTTGACTTTCTTTCTTAGGTCACTCATGAATTCTGTGGATTGTGATTTTTCTGGGCTTATTTTCTCAGCAGAAACCGCTTTGCCATGTTGATCTGTGTTGTACATCTGCACAGCTGTATAGAAAAAAGACACTTTTACTACATAAACGTTTAAAAAATCAAGACAGATCTTAACCTCGGGATTGAAAACTGTATCACACCTAAAAATGTACATCAGTCCACCACTTACTAACTCAGAAGTGCAGTTTGATGAGTTAATCCCTGTCTGTTTGGATGGGACTGCCTTAAAGTGAGCGCTTTAAAAATGTCCTGCTATGCAGCAAAATCTTTGTAGCTCTTTCAGTATGTGAAATGCAGCTTGAGTTTTCTGTTTTACGCAAGGTGTGTTGGTGGTTAACCCACTACGTGTTTTCTGCCTTCTTTATATGTGTGGTGCCCAACTGCTTCCTGTCATGGGAAGTAAATAACGCAATCCGCTGACTTTAGAATCACTTTGGGTGTTATAGCAGTAATAATGAATTAATGTAATATACATATAATATATGCATGTATGTGTGTGTATGATATATATATATATATATCATAATACATGACTTAACTTATTACATTACATAATATTACACATGCAGGATCAATTGAAAGCCTTTGTGCCCTCTGTACTAACTCCACGTGTGTGCAAGTGTTTGCTCTAACATGCTGTCCCATGCTGCTGCTCACCATATCCGCAGGATCACAGCAACAGTATTTGTGTCAGTCTCGTGTGCTAGTGTGTAATATTCCATACAGCTCTTAACTTTACCTCCTCTACAGGTTTGAGTGACAGTGGTAGCTCCAGATGCAGAGAGGTGTACCGGACAGCAGGGGGCAGCAGTGAGAGTGTGAATGGGCACGAGGAGCTGGCTGTCAGACGGAGGGCCTTAGAGCCGGGAGCCTCCTGTTCCACCCCACTGAACCACAGTTCCCACAGTGCACCAGGCTTCACACCCCCCAGCTCGCGACCAGGACGCAGACCTAAAGGTAATGGAATAAACACCTGAAGATGCATGTCTGCTTTGAAATCTGGAGTCAAAACGTTATCACTGACTCATCTTAGACTTTCAGGTTGTTCTCTGTGTTAAAGGAAACCTCCAGGGCTTTTCATCATAACCTCGGTCTGCAACTTCTGTACTGAGCGATCAGTTATCACAAACTGCGAGTGGAACACAGAAAACCTTTTGACCTGCTGTGTTCCATGAAAGTGGAAGTCCCCGTTTTCACAGTGGTGTTCACAGGAACCAGAAGTCATTATGTCTTTAGTGCAAATATTGCTGTTTAATTGAATATCTAGTGTGACTAGTGAATTTGTACATTGGTTATATGTGTAGTGCTGCTGAGGGTAGTATAGTCAGTAATCACAGTGTTAAACCTGAAAAAAATCATTGGATTTATACTGATTTGTGTAACGGTTTTCTGTGAGGTGACTTTTTAGAGCCATTAAGGTCATCAGATGTCTGGTTTCTGTTACCACCACTGTGACCAGTTTTCCTTAGATTTCCCTAGAACAGCACATTTCACATCAGCCCACTCAGTGGTGGTTTGTGCAGATATTTTGAAATATCGGTGGAATTTCCCTTGAAAAATTGAGATCTGGAAACCACTCTGCAGGTCTATAACTTATTCTGTAATAATGAACAATCAGAGAGTAGACGTTGGTGCTCTCAGGTGTATTTTAGTTGGTAGACTTGTGCTGGTCATTAAAAACTTTATTTTGCTTTGCGTGCACACATAGCGGCTAGAACATAAGCAACACCAACCTTAGTTCCCACTATCACTGAGAAGAGTCGTCTTACAGGGAGTCTTCAGTCAGTCCTTCCACTTTACTGCGCTCGATGTATCAACAGTGCTTTTGCTCTAATGTAATGTTTATTTAATTGCCTGGATCATTCTCCCATCTCTGTCGGCTTGCATAAGCAAGCAGGGACGGATACCCAAACACACACAGGAAGACAGCAGTAGCCTTAGGCCGAAGTGTGTATTATTGAACTATTTGCGTATAAGTGAAAACTTCACCTCCAAAAAGAGAGATACAGTGTTAACGCATATATCGGTTGTAGAATCACACAGAATGTTGAATGAAGTTTTCATCCTTGATTTAAAAAGATTTGATGCCTCGCAATGAAGTCTAAAAAATGTACAGTATGAAACAGAAGAAACGTCTGAAACTGTTTTTTTGAGCAATAGATAAGAACAGGAACCGCGCTGCTTTCATATACGTTTTATGACGTTGGTAACGTTGGTAAAAGTGTTATGAAACATCTGGGTTTCCTGTCTCTGATACTGTTCACTGTTTTCTCTGATATTAGTGTTTCTCATGCTACTAGTGAAATGGATGAGCCGGTTTAGTTATGTTCCGTCATGGCTCACTCACAATTTCTGAGAGAGACTCTCTTACGAAGAGATGAGGAATGAGTCACAGGCACATGCCACTCGCTCATTCTCACCTCCCTGTGTTCTCCAGGGTTAATCTCTGAGGAGGACTTGCGTCTGCACTCCCTTGATGCTGGCTTTGGGTCCGGTGGCCATGGAAACGCAGGTAGGAGCCCAGTGGAGATCAATAAGTGTCGAGCCTCACTGCTACCTTTCTCAGCATTCATTTACTCAGCGGTGTGGACAAACAAATGTGCATCTCCTTCTCCATTCCTCTCTCTGTCCCGCAGGCCACAGGCCCGGCTCTGCCGATTTCAGCCGTAACACCTCCAGCAGCAGCTCTCCCGTCAACTGTAAAGGTGTGTAAGTTCCCCAAAAACCCACTCGTGTACTATGAAGCACTGTTCGCATATGACAGGTCAACTTCACTGTATAGAGGTCATCTCTAAAACTGTTTTGATAAATGGTCTTGATCAGAATTTCCAGGATAAACACATCACAAAGGAACAGGAGGGTTCAGTTTACAGTGCAGTCACAGAGACAATTTTACTTGAGAGATTTTAGAACTAGAACTAGAAGCTATCTGTGTGATTTGCGAACACAGGGGTTCTTCGAGTTACGAGAGTCTTGACATAACGGCGTTTCGAGTTTACGACGCTCACGTGGGCGAACTAGTTTAGCGGCGCGTGGCGGAAGAATACACAGTAACACAGTATGA
This sequence comes from Brachyalestes nurse, assembly GCA_037974405.1. Lineage (NCBI taxonomy): Eukaryota > Metazoa > Chordata > Actinopteri > Characiformes > Alestidae > Brachyalestes > Brachyalestes nurse. The sequence continues at coordinate 44,439,236 of JBBPCY010000001.1, forward strand.
GTGAGGGAGTACGCTTATCTAAGCGCAAGTGTTCCTTTAGTGTTGCTTTGTTTGCCGACTTTTTGGCCTTTATCGTGGCTTCTGAACAAATTTTACACCCTTTTTTTTTTGTAGTTTTTATACGTTGTGTTTATAGATTTTACAGCTGTGGTAGGACAGGTTATTACCTTACGCTAGGGTTTGTTTTGACTTACACCAAAATTCAGGTTACATCACTGTTGTAGAACCGGATCTCTGTCGTAACTTGAGGGCCCCCGGTAGCTGTTGACAGCCAGGTTGTGGGCTTGGACAGGTGGTTTACATGGTTAATCTTTGGCTGCTTGTGCAAGCAGACAGGCAGGCAACAAACAATGTGCAAATATGGAGCAAAGCAAACGCATTTGCAATTATCCCATGGTGCTTGCACAAGCTGTGTAACCTTTTAATTAATGCCACTAATTGCATGGAACAAAATGTTTGACTTTTAACCTGTTTCATGGCACACCCTAGCTATGTATTTTAGACTGAGTTAAATTTGTCTGACTTGTGGTTGCTTTCTAGCATAATTAGCTAATAATATAATGTTGAGGCAGAGGAAACATAATGATGATAGATATCGAAAGTAGCGAAGCAAAGAGCTCTCAGGTGTTTGTCTGTTGAAAGACGTAGCACATTGCTGCTAGTAGTGCAGTTTACAAAGGCTTAATGACTAAATGAGGACTTGATGGTACAGGGACCCTAGCCCAATGTAGGTGGGCACAATCGGATGTGATGTGTGATTAAAACAGACAGGTGTGATCTAAAACGTGTTGACATTTTATATACATTTATCTAAAACCGCTTTTTCAAAGAACTACATAAGTATTTATTTGTTATACAGGCCTAAATTTAAAAGATACTGTTTGTTTTTCTGACAGCTTTATAGTAGAAAATAGTGAATTGTAGCTTTATATAAAGGAGTGGCTACACTGATGTTCTTTTGAATGAAAGATCAGCAGAATGTTGTCATTTCTCTTGAGTAAAATTCCAAACTTTTGGTTTATTTACCAAGAAATGCATCTCACTAAAACTGTCATATTTGATCTTTTTTTTCCGCATAATCACTAAAAACTTTATACTAAGAAGTTTATTCTGCATTACATTTTATATTCATACGTTACAGCTTTCTGCCGTTTAGGGTTTTGTCATGTAGGTACATGATTCTACATTTGTCAGGGTTCTCAGTTTAGCTTGGTAATGGGATATTATTCGGATTTATTTTATTTGTCCCAACAAAGTCTGTACATACTGGTTCATGTTTAGCTCTGTTGAGACTATGTTAGCCATATGAGACACCTCAAATGATTCTGAAAGAATCATGTTAGCCATAACAAAAAGCGAGGATAAAACATTTTTTGGAGAAATACCAGCACCGCATTCCAGACACAAAACATCTGTTGACGCAAAACACCAGTATCTATCTTACACACACACACACACACACACAAACTCTCACACACACTTCTACAGCAACTTGCTCATCAATCCTCCCAGAATGAGGTGCTTAAATTATGTAGTGTGTGCATTCATTTGAGAATTTTAGCAGTGAGTTTTGCTGTTTATTTAATCTATTTAACAATAACAATTGAACTTTGATCTGAAATTGTCAGGATAAGATCAGTTCTCAAGCCGTGGCAATGCTGATAATTCATGAAGTGTATTTAGGAAGTGCAGGTTGTGTATGTTGTTCTAAGATTAGGTCGATTGAGAATAAGACTCTTCCTTTTTTTTATCCAGAATTCCTGGTGAGCTGAGCTTCTCCTGCATCTCTTATGGATGATTTTAACGATTTTTATTTGGATGTTTGTTCTCTCCTGTAGGTTCTCTGGAGCGCCTGCAGGGCCGCTCTGCCAGTCTGTCTAGTGATGATGTGGTTGGGCTGAGTCACGACGGCTCGCGTCTCAGTCAGTCCTCTCAGCTGCCTCGGAGCGCCACCCTTCCCTGTGAGACTCCTCCCACACAGCGCCCCACCCCTCGCCCCGCCCGTGGCCGCCCTGCATCCCCAGGGAGTGAGATGGTCACCCTGGAGGAATTCTTGCAAGAGAGCAATACCCTCTCACCTCCCACAGTAAGAACACATACAAGGAAACCAGGGAGAATGTTTTTTTTATGTATTTTTTTTTTTTTTTTTTTTTTAAGGATTGCTTTATTTTTTGGGGAGTTCAGTGCTGTCTTTTTTTCTTTCACTCTCCTCTGTCTGTTTATCCCTATCTCTCTATTTATTTCCCTATCTATTTATTTCTTTGTATATTTCTCTCTCTATCTGTCTGTCTCTCTCTCTCTCTCTCTCTCTCTCTCTCTCTCTCTCTCTCTCTGTTTGTCTTCTTTAAGCTTTAAGATGTAACTGAATCTTTCTGCTTTCTTTTTGATTGCTTTATCATCAGAAGCAACAGAAGAATTTTGGCATAGAAGTTTACCTTTACACTGAAATCAGACCCTGGCATGCTTGGGCTTGCATCAGTTGCTAAGTCCTGCCGTTGTTGCCAGGACTTAATTGCCTGTGGAATGAAACGTCTTCAAGGTGGCATTTCATTTACACAGTTAAGGGCCATTAGAGACACTGGAGTTTAAGATGGTTTAGCCATAAATAACAAGAGCTCTGCAGCTGCTTGCTGTCTTACAAAATTACCCTGTATCAGAGTTGCCTCAGGATTAATATAAGTCTAATATAACTGTCTAACAATGAGAAAATAAGGGTTTTTAAAAAACTTGACTTTTTTTATTTCCCCTCCATATCCTTGATCTAATTTAACTTGTCTTTCTAATCTTTTCTTAAGACACTGTATGTGAGAGTCAAAAACACTTCTAAACTGTGACTGCACCTTTTGGGGGCATAGCAACAGGATCTTGCCAAGACTTGGCAGCCTAAAATCAATAGAGGCTACCGTTTTATGGCTTTTCAAATTGATTTCATCTGATATTTAATGTTTGTTTTGAGCTTCTCTGTGAGGCTTGGGCTGAAAGTGCATTGATGTTTTGTAATTGAGGGCCATTAAGCTAACGTAATTTAGTGCTGAAAAAAAATGTCTCCCACACATTTGCTCAGGCATGTCTGTGACAGGCAGCAGATTTTTGGTGTTTTGAGTACACTTATCTGACACCATCTCATTCTGCATCCGCATAGCTCTGCATGTGTATCTCTATCTCCATCCATCCATAAGTGTGAAATACGTAACAGGTTGCCTTTACAGTGCGTTATATAAGCTTGTGCCCTAAGGTGCGAGAAAGAGAATGAGTTTCTGGCCCTTTGTATATTATAATCAAGTGAGCTGGTACTACAGTAGTGGCCAGAGGCTGTGTGAGTGACTATTGTTAAAATATTTATGTATTCTTTCTTTTTTTTTTCCTCTTTCCTCCCCCACCCCCAGGTGCAGACAGGCAGTCGAGAGGACTTGATGACTGACTACTTCACCAGAGCAGGTCGACCAGCACCTCAGAGGGATGGAGTTAAGACCCCTACCAGTTATGTCACCCCAACTGTCAAAACGACCTCTTCTGACGGGCGAGTTTCCAAACCAGGACACAGCGTCAAGCCCAGCGTCCGGCCCATGGAGGGATCCACACCTCCTTCTCACTCTCAAACACTCCCTAACCGTGGGACTCCAGGGCGTCCTTCAAACCTGCAGCACTCGGGACCTCGTGGAGGGACTAACTCAAGCAGCAGCAGCCTGAGTCGCACCTTCAGCCTGGCTTCAGCAGACCTTCTCCACTCCAATGGTCCTGACAGCTACCGGGCTGAGGCAGGACCTCTCAGCCAAGTTGAAGGTTTTGTGAGGCGGCCACGGGACAGGCCACAGTCAGCCAGGCCCATGAGCGGAGATCCCACCCTCCTGTCGGTCGATCCCCGTCGCCTTTCCTTGGCCCCGCCCAAAGACGAGGCACTCCTGCCTTCCTCCTCCTCCCCACAAGCTGACTGGGGCTACGGAAGCCGCGCAACGGGTAACCGCCCCGGGACAGTCCAGGGCCGCTCTGCCACGCAGCACCACCGTGGCGAGGTTGCCATGGTGACTCCAGTAAGGGCTGTTTCTAGTCTCAGGCTGGAGGAGGTAGAGGAGCACCATGAGCCCAGGCATGCTGACCCTGCCCCTCTAAAGAAGCCAGACTGTGCCATAGAGGAACGGCCCATCAGCACCCCAGCATCTCCAGACCCCAACAACGACCCACAGACAGTGTGGTATGAGTATGGATGTGTGTAAACTCCAATGTGGTCCTCCTCAATTAAAATGGCCTTTAGTATGTTGGCTCTCCCTTTGAACACTGCAGCCAACTCTGACTAGAGTATATTTGGGGACAGTGATGGTTGTTGACTTTTGACTGATAAAACTACAAAGCAAATACATGTAAAAGCCCCAGAAAGCATCCACAAAACCTACTGAACCAACAAAGCAGAGTGTTCGCTTGCTCTCTGCAAATCTCCAAGTCCTACATTTAGGACTCCTATGCAGCTTGGCGAAGGAATGTGTTTGGGAACGGACATGGCTTAAGAATGTATTCCTCCACCTACCCCCAAACCTTTGAACACCACTGATTTCCTGCAGCCCTCTGCGGACGGCAGAGCTGGCCAGAGCTATTCTGAATGCACAAATCAAACATTGGGCTTTTGCGTGAGGGACCGCTCCCTGGATAATCACCGAGTAATTACAGTATCCATCTTTAGGAAGCAGAAGGGACGGCGCAAGTCCATCATTCAGACAGCCTCGGCGGGATCAGTTACTGGAAAGGGCTTCTCGCTCTCGCTCCCTGCTGACAACCCTAGCACGCAACTTCTTTCCGCTGTTGTGGGTTACCACCTATTTGTTGAAGTGCCAGGCTTTTGGTCAGGCCTCTCGAACAGGGCAAACAAAAGGAAGATAATAAACCAGAGAGTGAAGATGCTAGAAAACACAGGGTAGGGATTAAGCGAAAATGCGATGAGATGAAATTGGCGGTAAAGAGAGCAGGACTTTCTACACTGAAGCCATGAAAGTTGACATGGAGCGACAAACTCTTTGGGTTTTCCCCCCTTTTTGTTTGAGGCATTTACAGTTCTCAAGGGCATTTATAGACATGGTGTGTCATCAGACTATTACTTTTTCAACACTGTGGTTTTTATACGTGTAAATACATTGATAGAGCACTATGCCAGCAGGATAAAGCAGAGTCTAAACTGGAGTCTTAACACTGGACACATTCCCCCAGCGTACTGCAGGAGACTAATAGAGGGTAAAATTGACAAGAAGTAGCATTGGTTTGAATTTGTTTGTGTTGGTTTAGTCTTTACTGTACCAGTAACACTGCAAACCTGTCCCATTGTTCTGAAATGCTGGTTTATTTATTGTCTCAAATTCAGTGACACTGTGCGTATGTGTGTGGGAGTGTGTGTGTGTGTGTGTATACGTGTTTGCCCCCCAGAAATTTTGTGCTGTTGGAGTGTACAGCTGACTGTGTAAAACACTTACGGCACAGTATAATTAAAGCAGGGATGCTCCAATGCACGCAGCAGTTTGTAGACTGTGAGGTTTCCAAATGTTTAGTAGAGCACCCTCATCTGTCTCATTTCATCAGTAGCACACCTTATCTTGGCTTTTGCCATGATGTGAAAGATCAAGTGGTGGGTGGGGGGTTGGGTGGGGAGGAAATTAGTTGAATTAGTCTGACCTTTCATGTAATTAGGAATTAGAAGTGCTTTGTCTTACATATTGTTTGTCAGGGCCCTAAGAAACATCCAGAAAAGGAGGTAGTTATTAGGGAAGTCAATGTGTTAACCCTTCCTCAGCAAACCCATGCCAGTGCACTTATTTGAAATGGAGGCTTGTTCTGAAAACAGCTACAGTTATCAATATAAGAACATTTTTATACACTACTACACAAAAGGTTATCTGTGAGGTGTGGTATTTTTGACTAGTTGCCCAATATGTGTGATGTTTTCTGTGATACGAGTGTTTTTGTCCATTTGAATAGAAGAAGCTGTTGTCCAAAAACTGAACTCTTTGTAATAAAGACTTTCCAAATGAACTCTTTTTTTTTTTTGGTTTGTTTTTGTTTTTAAGCAAGAAAAACATTTCTTACATGCTGTTGGGGTCACTGGTGTCAGTAGTCCCACACAGGCTCCTTTCACTTAACATTATAAGTCACTGTGAATAATAGCATTTGCTAAAATACTTAGGTGTGTTAAGGGCGGTTAAGGCAGCGCAGTTATGGGCAGTTACACAACGAAACCTCTTCTGACTATGCTCTTTTGCAGACAGTGATGTGGACAGAAGATGACTCTTGATATTTGAGTGAGCAAATAATTCTGTGGTGGTGTTCGGGCATTACATGCATTTCTTTGATTTAGATTAGGAGCAAGTAACCTGTATAAGCATCATTCCAATCGTTATTAAGCCATTTAGGGATTGGCAAGGGAAATTCAGCGAGCCACCACTGCACTGCAATGAACATGAGGAGCAATAATTAGATTAAATCAATATATAGTAATTAATCCTGGGCAATGATTAAAATGTTAAATCGTGTTCAGACAGAAGTAGTAGTGTCCTACGAAGAAGTCTTATTGTCTCAAACCTGGTCCAGGTGGCCTCCAGCTTTGAGGTGTTTTCACTGCTCCCAACACACCTGATCCACTAATCAGCTCGTTAACAAGCCCATTCTGTACTGAAGTGGTTTCTTAAAGAAGCAAAAGAACTTAAATGTGCAGGGCAAGGTGGCCTCCTGGACCAAGGTTGGGAAATACTGGAAAATTTTAATCTTTTCAGTCTTATTCCTGGAGCACTACTGCCCTCAAAATTGTTGCGTTTCCTTTGTCTAACATGGTTTCCTAATCATGGTCCCGAATGCCACTTATTTAAGTGCTTTCCTTATTTAAAAAAAAAACAAACTAAAACACAGTAAGGTCTGCTGTAACACCAGGTGGTCATCAACCCTCCTCCTGAAGATCCACTTCCTAGCACACATGAATCTGACCAAGCCAACAAGGTCTTCAGAAGAACATAATGAGCTGGGACAGGTGCATCAGGTGATCTACTGGAATGCTGCATGCCCAGGACTTCTCTAGAACAGCTTAAGGTTACTTTGTCATCAGCAGGTGTGAACATGTACATAGTTTGATGAGATTTTTTCATAGACCACGGTGCAACATATATCAATATTCAAACAATGTTTTCTAGTTCCTGAGGCACACAGCCCTGCACATCTGAGGATTTTCACTGCTTCCAACACACCTGATCCAACTAATCAGCTGGTTACCAAGCCCTTACTGTGCTGAAGTGGGTTTGGTGAAGAAGGGAAGGCACTAATAGGGCCAGGATTGGCAAAAAAAGTCCCACATTTATTAGTAGAACTATTTCGCTCTCTGATCAAACGGGCTTGTAAATGTGTGTGAACCTTTTAAAGGTTTTTAAAAGCCATCATGTAAGATAATTTACCATGTCCTTTATATTATATGGAGGTTCTTCAAACTTTACTGACACATCTCGTTTACAAAATGATTCTCTAAAGAACAATTGACTGAAAGGTTCTTTGGGGAAGCCAGAAAAGTCCTATGGCTTCAAGGAGTGCTTTGGGGGTAAATTAGGGAAGGCACTAAAAGTACCAGGATTGGGGGGAAACAAACAGGCTTATAAATGAGATGTGAGGGTGAAGAACCTTTTCAAGGTTTAAGGAACCTTCACATAACGTCAATTACGAGGTTACGTTTTTTTTTTTCTCAGATCCTTTATGGAGGTTCTTCAAACTTTACTGATGCATCTTGTTTACAAAAGTTGTTCTTCAAAGAACAGTCGACTGGAAGGTTCTTTGGGGAAGCCAGAAAAGTTTTGTGGCTTCAAGCAAAGAATCCTGAATTGGTAAAAAGGTAAAAAGATGTTCCATTTTTATATGTATTCTTATATGTCTGAAATGAATAAAATATGTTCCACAAAAAGACAAGTGGTGCTTAACCATAAGTTCTACACTCATAAAACTGGAAGAGTGTGTGGACTTGGGAGATTTTGTGGCAAATCAACATTACTTTTGAGTCAAACACATGATGCTGTCAGAAAAACAGGTTTACAATACAAATGGGAGTCGTCAGAACCTCACTGATGATCCACCAGCTGAAACCAAGCTGCTGCAGAAAATGTTCTAATGAGTCACACTATAATCTTTCCCTCATCCACCACTGATCTTAATATAGCTAATATAGTCATTGTTCTGCTCAGTCCATCCAAACTAAGGGACCAGCCAGAGCACTAAATTTCAAAGAAGCCAGCACTTATAAAGCTGATAAATGCAGATGGTTCAAAATTTCCATTGCTGCAAAGAACTACCTAGCTTCCAATCTTCAAGACAAACCCCCCCATAAATAACCTTGACCTGTGTGTGGCTTGGTGGTGTAGTGGGAAAGTCCTTGCCTTTAAAACAGGAGGATGTTGGTTCAAATCTTGCCTAACATGTATAAAGATGCTGGCAGGAGCAAACTTTTAAGACAGTTAAACACAACCAGCTAGTTTGTTAGTTCCTAATGTATTAAAAGTTCAATGCCCTGTTTCACACAGCAAAACCCCCATCTGTCTCAGACTCCATAACCCCAACTTCTCATCGCTCAGGAGCCCGGGGGGCAGACGGATAGAGATACAAAACCCATCCTTCTGACACACACACATACACATATATGCCAATATGTGTATATATGTGTGACCTTGTCATTGGTCCACTTTTGGTAGGAACTGACCACTGACCAGGAACCCCCCACAAGATCTGCTGCTCTGGAGATGTTCTGACCAGACATCATCATCCAGACATAGTTTGGCAGTAACAGCAGTGTTCCCTTTAACATAGTTACACAGCTGCAGTTTAAATATTTCTTGTAAATATCAACTTAAACATTAATGTAGTCAAATCAAATATAAAAGCAAAGCTATTTGCCCCTGCCAGGGCATTCACGTTTTATCTAGCTGATATAGAAAAACAAGTTACCCTCAGAGTCCAGAGCTTTGGGTTTGGCAACTATAATATGGACAAAATTAATGGGACGCCTGACCCTAGAACAAATTTACAGCTACAGATTGTATTTCATCTTTACTGGGAGAATATATACTATGTGGGCAAATTATTGGTACACACCTCTTAATTATTGTATTCAGGTGTTTGAATCATACACGTTGCCACAGGTGTGTAAAATCAAGCATACCAAGACATTTTGGACAACGCCATGCTTCCAACTTTTCTATTCCAGCATGACTGTGCCCCAGAGCTCAAAGGCAAGATCCATAAAGACATGGTTGGATGAGTTCATTTTGGAAGAACTTGACTGGCCACACAGAGCCCTGGCCTCAACCCCATCCATCACCTTTCGGATGAACTGGAACGGAGATTGCGAGCCAGGCCTTCTCGTCCAACCTCAGTGCCTGACTTCATAAATGCTCTACAGAATGAACAAATTCCTACATAAAGCCTTTCAAGAAAGCCGTTCTTACTGCAAATGGGGGGACCAACTCTATTTGAACGCAATGTCATTAAGTTCCGTTTGGTGTAATGATCATGCGCCCCAATACTTTTGTCCATATAGTGGATTCATTGGTTGGGAAACATCTTTTTCCGATTTAAACACGTGTGCCGCTACAAGAGCTTCAGATTCTTCTCAGAAATGCTGTCATGTCTTCATCTGCTTTTGGAAATGAGAGGCTCCCCGCACTCCTACGACAGACCATGACTAATAACAACATATTCAAACAGGTGTGAAGTGGGTAAACGCTTAAAAGGGATGCAATTCGCGAAACTGAGACTCAACTCTGAAGTGAGTTAACGTCCCAGAGAACTGAAGCGGAAAGAGGTGCAGCCGCGTCTTCAGAGCGTGCAGGGGGAGGTTATCGGGGGAGGTTATCGGGGGAGGTCCTGGATTGCGTTAACTTCTGATCCTCCGGCCGTGCGCAGTCTGGTGTCCGGGGCTGCGGTTCTACTGTGGACTGGTGGACTCACTGGCGATTTTACTGCCTCCGCGCTGTTTGTACAATAGCCACATGTTCTCTCTACAGCTGTGATGCGCTCGAGGCTCGCTCAGGTCTGCTGGAAGCGGAGAGACCACGAGGATAACGACGATGATGATGGTGATGAAGAAGAAAGTGCTCCGCGCTTCGCTGTGAGGATCTAGCTGAAGTGTGTTCTCGCTAAGACTAGAAAAGAAGACGACCAAGGAGAAACACAGAAGGTAAAATTAAAAGAGTGTGTCGTAATTTGAACGTAAATTTGCAGTAATGCTTCTTTAAATCTATCTATCTATCTATCTATCTATCTATCTATCTATCTATCTATCTATCTATCTATCTATCTATCTATCT
>JBBPCY010000001.1:44449645-44477101 GCA_037974405.1 Brachyalestes nurse
AGGGAGGGAGAGGGAGAGGGAAAGAGAGAGAGAGAGAGAGAGAGAGAGAGAAAGAGAGAGAGAGAGAGAGAGAGAGAGAGAGAGAAAGGGAAATCAACTGAGAGACAGAGGGATTGTTAGAGTAAGTGAGTGAGTGAGTGAGTGAGAGAGAGAGGGAGACAGAGAGATAGAGTGTGAGAGAGAGAGAGAGAGGGAGACAGAGAGATAGAGATAGAGAGGGAGAGGGAGAGGGAGAGGGAGACAGAGAGAGAGAGCGAGAGAGATAGAGAGTGAGAGAGAGAGATGTGAGCACAGTATGCAGGCAGAAGTTATGGATCTATGATGAAACTGCAGTGTTGTGTGTGTGCGTTTTTCCATTCCTGTCTTGGCAGGCCACAAAACCTTTAATACATGAAACTTAAAGTGTAGCAATGTGAAATATTATGAGTATGACAGAGAAGAGGAAAGTAATATAAAGCAAGTCAATAAATGTATAAATCTTGGCCAGGTTGGTATCGTAAGCCTCAACACACACAACAGAAGTCAAAGGAGTGGTGCTGAGTGTTCCACCATACAAGTCAATTACTTGAGGATCACACTAATAATAAAAATAAAAGCTAAGAATAACAGTAGTATGACTGCTGACTCAATTACACTAATAATAATTTCCACAAATCTATGCGAGGATGACTGTGTGGTTGCTATGGTAATGCTGCAGCAGTTACATTCTGGTGCCTCCATCACACTAATAATAATATCGGCAATCATGTTAATAATACTAATAAAAATGCAACTTAAGAAGAGCAATTGCATGCTTGCCTCTGCAAACACACAAACAAAAGATTTTGTCTTGACAGCAACAATATAAATCCAATAATCTATGTCCTTACTGGTGCTCCGGACAGCCTCTGCTCCAGTAACTCCACAAGCCCAGAACACAGGCACATCCTCAGGGCTGGGCTCCACAGGGTCCCCATAGTCTGGCTGAGAAAGGTCCTTAATACCCAGCAAAGCTGTAGAACACAAATGTATTGTATTTACTCAAATGATTAATTGGAAATAGGCTGCCTTGACTTTGAATGCCCCCTGTACACTCTTCCTTTAATCCAAAAGCAAATAATTTTCCATAAGCCATTTTAATCACAATCTGTTTTGACGTCAATATTTACTGAGATGCTTACATGCTTAGTAAATATTATTTTGAGTACTGAGACGGTTTCAAACGATTGATCACATACACTACATGGACAAAAGTATTGGGACACTTTTAATCACTGAAACACCTGAATTCAATCATACCCATTGTCAAAGGTGTAGAACATCTAGCATACCAAGATATTTTGGACAACGCAATGCTTCCAACTTCGTGGACACAGTTTGGGAAAGTTCCTTTTCTATTCCAGCATCAAACACGTTTGGAATGAACTGGAACAGAGTGAACCAGGACTTCTCATCCAACATCAGTGTCTGACCTCACAAATGCTCTACAGAATGAATGGGCACAAACTCCCACAGAGACACTCCAAAATCTTTTGGAAAACGTTCCAAGAAGACTGGAAGATGTTATAGCTGCAAAGGGGTGAGAAACTCCATGTTAAAGTCTATGTATTAGAATGAAATACCTTTAAAATCCCTGTTGGTGTAATAGTCAATGGTCCCAATACTTTTGTCCATGTAGTGTATGTTCCCGAGGCAATACCTGGGTGTCCTATGTGGATGGGGCCTCCATGAGCCAGTGGAATTTGCTGTGTGCACTGAGATGCAGTGTCCAGTTTGTCCTGTGGGATTGGACGCATGGACACTACCATTGGGCAGTGAAATGGTCCTACTTTGACACAAGGCACAGATGTCTGCAAGAAGAAGAAAGTTCAGAGGAGTCAACCACAGTGTCTTTCAACAGATGCACCACACACTGTTTCCCGCACACCTCAAGATCTTCAGGCATAATCAGGCATTTATTGATTACAATCATGTGGTGAACTGGATGTGTTAGAGCATCTATAATCAAACTGGTGCTCAGGGGGGTCTAGATGGTCCATAGCTTCACTTTATCTTTACTGGGAGATAGGACTGAACAAAAATGTGGACTGTCTGGTATGCTACCGAACCACTGTGTTAGAAAAGAGACTTAAAAGGTGCAGCACACAAGGACCCTAGCATTGGGATAGAGCACAAGAGCACAAGGACCTTTTGCTTTTTACCAAATAAATAAATCATGTTGTTGTTTAGATTCCATTACTTTGTGTTTTTGTGATTGACCCTTTAAGAGATTAGCCCTAAACAGAAGTGTAAATGCTTTTCTGTGGTTCACTATTAAACGTGAAAAATGTTTCTATACTGCTAAAGCATTACGTGAGTCTGTGTGCCACTGCTGCTAGAACAGATACTGAGAACAGATATTATATAGCCTGACTATGAAAACTGAAAGCGCTCAAAGGAAAGATGTATAAGTATAAAGTGCTGTGAACACACAACAGCACACAGTGCGAAAAGGGCCTTAATTGTTGTCTGCATTTAACCCATTCAGGCAACAACGAGCAATGTGTGGGTACTTTGCTCATGAGTACCTCAGTGGTGTCACTGGCAGTCCTGGGAGTCGAACCCATGACCTTCCGGTCACAGGGGCAACTCCTTAACCACCTGGCCACCAGATGCTGTGGCAATGTGGGAAAAGTAGTGGTTATATTGATACTGCTGTTGTGTTTTTGTTATGTAGTGTAGCCCAGCCATCAAGATAAACAAACAAAAAAAAAAACTAGTTTTCCCACTGACCTTTCCTGTTCCCTGACCTTTCCTCGTAGCTTCAGTGCAAAACAAAAGATGCAAATTTCAGACACAAAACATCTTTTGGATGATTGGCCACAGTTGGGGCACGAGAAACACTGCAAGTTTGATTTTCACTGAACTACCACCCGCTCACCCTAAACATGCTGACGTTTCGGGCCTGCTCCACGTTCCGCACGGGGACCCCAGCTTTCTCCAGAGCTCGCTCAAAGCTGAAGCTGCAGCCCAGATAGAACGTTACCATGTCCTGTAGCTGGGTTGTGTAGGAGGCTAAACTGGCCACTTCACTCTTCAGCACCCCCTTCTCAAACACACAGTAACGCGGACAGTCCTCCCTGAGCATGAAACAGAACACAAGACACTGAGAAATTCTTAGTTAATGTAAATCTACATCAAGTGACAAATATTACAGGCTCACCATTTACATTTAGAGATTCTGAAAATTATTAACACTGCTGTGGAGCTCTGTGACTTTGAGCCAATTATTTCACAACCTTTGGCCAGACACAACTGTAAGGTAGCCTTCCCCATAATAAAAGATCAGTCATTGACAAACTGTCTATAGAAGTAAATCAGGGGGTTTGTGTGTGCATGTGAAAGGACAACAGGAGTTAGGATTACAGAAAAAGTAACATGTGTTTTATTGCAATTATTTCAGGTGAAGAAAGAAACTGTTAGATTATGTTGCATGGTTAGGTATATTTAGGTATCTGAGGTACCTGATGTCTGCATGTGCAGCCAGAGGTGGGCAGCCCCATTCTCCAGGCTTGCTCCTATACAAGAGAGGCAGGGGGCTGCGATTGGCATGGCAGAATGCCTCAAAGTCATCCGCAAAGTCCTTGTGCAGGATAACAATATTAGCTTGCATATATCCTAGAAAATGAGAGAATATTTATGAATACATTTTGTAAGAATTTAGAGTTTGCGAGAGTATGGCCTGTATTACACATATGGTGCTCTTTGACACCATCTGACTTCTGTTTCAGAGTAATTCAGAAGAAAGTTTTTTTTTTACATATAAAACACAGTTAGGAAAATATTTGAACAACAATACTGAAAAAAAAAACTGACAAAAATCAGACGCGACCGCTAAAGACTGCATGCAAATACATTTTTAGTTTAAGCCCCCATACCTGCTGCAACGCCAGACGTGCTATTAAGAAGCTGCGTCTGCTCCCGAATTATGCTGCGAAGAGCGCTTGGGGTTAGACTGGAAAGTGACATGTTTCACACTAAAACACTCTGGTTAGCAGCACCAGTTTAAAGGTGCACCAGGTTAATGTTTCCTTAAGGTTAATGTTTCCTCTAGTGAGGCAGGTTCATGAAACTGAGAACTGATTGGTTCGTTTCTTCATGACAGTAATCTGGAGTCGTGAGACAGCAGCACTTTATGTGCGATGGTAAACAATGGTATCAGTATTGGATAGTAAATAATGTTATCCCAACTAAATCAAACACCACTAAAAGAGGGGTGCTCTACTGTTTTTGTTTAGTTTTTTTTAAAGCCCTGTATTTTTATTACTGTAAATTAAATTAAATTACTGTATTTACCTTGCTTATACCAAAGAAAACATGCTTGCATGAATTACAGTACAGTACATATAGGGGTAACATCCATATTTTACATTCTAGCACTGCGGGAGATCTGCTGTCAGTGCACACTGTCCAGTACGGATACGAGAACATTTTTAAGGGCAATATATTAAACTGAGATTAAAATGAAATTAAATTGTTTTGGGAGCATATTTGGGGACATATTTAGGGTTTATACTATAAAAATAGGCAACAGGTAATTATAATATTATACATTATATATTATATTATGTATATATTTATATTGTAAATGTTGTTATAAATATTCTTTTTGTAATATTATTATTGTTATTATATAATAATTATTATAGTTAATAATGAAACACAGCCTATGGTTGTCTTTCAGTTATACTGGTAGATCAGCTTAAGCTTGAGCATGCTGGACGTACAGGTAGACGAGTTAAACCATCAAACTGCAACTGTCAGTTGCTGGTCTACAAGCTAAACTGCTTAATAGCTAAACAAGTCTGATCCGGCCGAGCTGTTTTTAGTTCAGCATGTGTGTCAGCATGTCAGTTATTATTTTTGTGTGGATAAAGCCTTTTGAGACTCTGATTCCTCTAATAATACTCTTAAGAGAAGGGCTCAAGGGGGAAAAAAGATTATAAGTTACATTTCTCTGAACAGATTATTATAAGGCATGGCTGTTATGGAAATAATATTATTTAAATAATATTTCAGTGGTTTTATTGAACGTAATACAATAATTCCTTGCTTTTCGTAGAAGTTACGTTCCAAGAGCGCCCGCATATAGTGCCAAAACCACGTTGTTGTGTTTTAGTAAAAAATAAATAAATAAATGGCCTAAAATGCCCCCAAATATGCTCACAGAACACTTTAATTTCTGGCTATTCTGCCACGCTGATTTTAAATATCTCTCTCTCTGTCACTCTGTCTCACTTTCTTCTGGAAAAGTCTAGAACTGACTTTTAGAAGAATTAAATAAAAACACGAGAACAGGAGGGCAGCAGCCAATAACTGGAAATTTAGCTCAATATATATTTGATTACTATTTGCTATTAGTAAATTATATATTATTAATAATTTAGATCTAAAACGCGTTTTAAAAAAAAACATATTGCCACGAAAAAAGCAAAAAAATTGCGAAAATATTTGCAGTTTCTCCATTATTGTGGAGATTTCCACGTATTGTGGAGAGTTCGGTTCTCAGAAAAAACTCCTGATCCGCGTAAAACTGGGGGATTACTGTGCAGACATACTATTATAAATGTACCTGATTTTGTGTTTGATCCAAAGCCTCTGATACACTTCAGTGCTGTTGGCACTTTCCTGGAAAGTAGCAGAAACCTATTCATTTTGATGCCCTGTAAAAAAAAAAAAAAAAGGTGGAGAACAAACCATGTTTAACAGGATAATCTGTTTACTCCTATAATTTTGTTTTGAGCATAGTTTAAAAATTACATTCTAAAGCATGCTGGCACAGGAAAACTGAAATATTAGCACATGTAAATGTATGGCTATGCCAAGGGAGTCCAATCCCATACATGGCTCCAGTGGCTGCAGGTTTTCACCTTCACCTGATTCCATTTAAGGTCTTGGTCTGAGTCTTGACCCCATGTGCTCTTATTTTGTTGGAGTGAACCCTCCAGTCACACCTGCCATTAGCAGATAAGACTGGACAGCCCTGGATAAAGCCCTACCACACTGACCAAGGTACAGTATTCGTCTCAAAGGAAGCCCAATTCCTTATGTGAGATTAAAAGTAGAACACCCCACCCCTCCTGCCCCTCGGCAGCAACAGCCCTACTATGCCCCTGGCTGATTTTTGACATTGGGCAGTGTGATCCTTTGGTCAAAACATCCCATTCTATAGGTGTGAATGCCTGTGTCAGCAGAATGAATGGCCGCAAATTCACATAAAAACACTCCAAAATCTTCCAAGAAGAGTGGAAGCTGTTCTAGCAGCAAAGGGGGGACAAACTCCAAA
Organism: Brachyalestes nurse; assembly: GCA_037974405.1. NCBI lineage: Eukaryota > Metazoa > Chordata > Actinopteri > Characiformes > Alestidae > Brachyalestes > Brachyalestes nurse. The sequence goes on from JBBPCY010000001.1 coordinate 44,455,950, forward strand.
TTAAAGTCTATGCTTTTGAATGTAATGTCATTTAAGTCCCTGTTGGTGTAGCAGTCCCAGTACCTTTGTCAGTATAGTAGGTAAAAAAATTCTTCCTAAACTAACCTTTATGCGGTTATACCACAAATAAGGAAAAAAACCCAAGATACAAACAGTGCAAACTAAAGCAATGGTTTCTTTATATGAGTTCTATCAAGCTGGCTTTACTGTTGTATCTGCTGTCTCTTATTTAGCAAGTCTTGTTTTCCCCCCAGGTTTAAAAGCCAGCCGCACCTGAAACTCTGTCTGTTCACTGTCGTTTCTACAGCTGTGTCTCTCTCTCTTACTGTGTCAGCTCTGAATCTGCACGCAACTCTCCACTCTGCTCAAGCCCGTTAAGACTTTTAGCTGTTCCGTTTTGGGCCATCTGTTGAGCGTGATCCAGTGGCTGTTTTTAAAGTAACATGTAAAATGTCATGAATACAACACAGCACCCATTCACCAAGTGAAGCAGAGAGCAGTCAGCGATGCAGCAGCCGAGAAGCAAAGTGTGTAAAATACTCCTCCCATTGCGTCCTTCTGACACATGAAGCCAGTATCAGAATCTGCAGATACCCTATACAGACAAAAGTACCGTGACACACATACTTCCAGTGAAGGATAATCTTAATCTTTCAGCATACCAAGACATTTTGGACAATGCCATGCTACCAGCTTTGTGGACACAGTTTGGGGAAGAACCTTGACTGTGCCCCAGTGCACAAAGCAAGGTTCATAAAGACATGGCTGGGCGAGTTTGGTGTGGAAGAACTTGACTGGCCCACACAGAGCCCTGACCTCAACCCCATCCAACAACTGGAAGCGAGCCAGATCTTCTCGTCCAACATCAGTGCATGACCAGGTAAACGATCTACAGAATGAATGGGCACCAATTCCCACAGAAATAATATGAAAATACTTCCAAGAAAAGTGGAAGCTGCTTTAGCTGCACAGGAGGGACCAACTCCATATTAAAGTCTGTGTATTTTAATGCAATGTCATTAAAATGGCATTACAAATGTGCCGTAATGAGTGGAAGCAAGTCCCAGTAGTACCCAGTAGTGTAACGTTAATTATGAGAGTTTTTTCATCATGATGTGTAGTGCACACGAGAGATAATCTCCTGGCTCTGCAAAGGAACGGACATGGGGTCAGACACTCGTTCCGAGGCTGCAGAGCAGGTGCTAAGCTAAAGCTAACAGATGGCGGTACAGGCCGTTTCTGCCATTCTTTCTAATGGGAAACGTCAATTCGGCACTGGTGAGAAACCGAAGACTATTTCGGGAGTGTATTCTGACGGGCTTTGTGGAAACGTGGTTGAAGGACAACATACCTGAATCCTTTGTGGATTTAACTGGCTTCACTAACTGTTACATCGTCGCCATTGTTATTTACGTTCCACCACGTGAGGCAGCGCCAGTACCGTGTGACGTCATCCACGAAATCGTCGCGGAGCTCCTAAAGACCTGTCACCAAGAGGGACGTTCTTATTAGTCTGTTTCTTTTTCTAGCAAAATCAATCACACTATTTATCCTCTATTGAACACTCTCCTTGCCCTTTGGCTATAAATACACGTGCGCAATGTACTATAAATAAAATTAGGTAACCTTTTAAATGTTTAATTTATAATTATGTGTACTTGTACAATTTTGTATATGCAAATGTTTATGTACTTGTACAAAAGGTAAAAAATAAAAGTATCCTAATGCTTTTATTTCAATAACAGATGGTTTTCAACACCACCACTCTTACCTCCCACCTAACTGGGTTTGTTCAGTATCTCCCACGAGGGAAAATAAGTTACTGGATCTTTTTATGCTAATGTGAAGGATGCTTACCGTGCCTCTGGTTTTTCTTCAGCCCAGATGCAAACCTTACATAATGAGGTTGCCCATTACCACCTGGTCATTCAGGAAATGGCCTCTGTAGGCAGTCGAGTCTCCAATAAGAACTGTTCGCTGTTTCCCCAATAATAAACCCTGGATCACAAGTAACATCAAGGACCTCCTTAACCAGAAAAAGCAGGCATTTAGGGTGGGGACAAGGAGAAGCTCGGGTGTGCAGCGGGAATGGAATGCTTAAAGCAGGCAAAGGTGGACTATAAGTAGAAAGTGAAGAGTAAACTGCAGCAGAATAATGTCAGAGAGGTGTGGAGGGGAACATGGGACACCACTGGCTATTCTAAGAAGAACAGCCAAGTTATAAAATGTCTGTTAAAATGACCAACACCTGCTCTGTTTTATCATTTACCCACCTACCATCTGGCAGTTTACATACATGGGCGGGACGCTGAGGTGGTGACCTCTTCCAAAAACCTGGGGGTCATATTGGATGATAAACTGGACTGGTCCCTGAACACTGATGCCTCTTTTTCCTGCGAAGAATGAGGTCCTTTGATGTGTGTGATGAGATGTTGCACATATTTTATCACACTATGGTAGCCAGTGTCCGCTTTTATGCTGCTGGGGGTGCAGTCTGACAGACAAAAACACCAAGCAGCTGGACAAAGCCAGCTCAGTGCTTGGCAGAAGGCTGGACTAATTTAAAACAGTGGTACAAAAGTTGAAACAGTGGCACATTGAACAAACTAGAAGCGATTATGGACAACAGTCGGCCCTCTCTCCACGGCCTCCTGGTTGGGCAGAAGAGCAGCAGAACCATGCGACTCCTCTCACTGCGCTACAGGACTGAGCGGTTCAGGAGGTCTTGTCCCCATGGCAATAAGACTCTTTAATGCTCTTTGACACCTTTTTTGTTATCCTACTGTTTGTTGTATTCTATTTATTATTCTGTCTATTTTAGTGTTATATCTATGTTCATTATTTTTTCATGAATGAGCTACCGGATATCTAAATTTCATCTTGAGGATAAATAGACCTTGTATCTATCTAAGACCCTGTTGGTGTAATGGTCAGGCGTCCTGATACTTTTGTCCATATTGTGTACCGGGGTGGAAAATCGGTGCCATTTGACATACAGTGTATAAACAGAGGTCAGGATTAGGCCACAGCTCATAAGTCAAACGCAATTTATTTTTAAAGGGCCTTTACCCAGATGTTAAGAATGGTCATAACGGTTATACTGATTGACTGATAAAGAGTATCTCGGTCCAGTAGAGTCTACAAATCCTAACACTGCGGATGTTGGAAAACTTGCCACGTACATGATTTGGACAAAAGTATTGTGACGCCTGACCATTACACCAACAGGGACTTTAGTGGCACTGTATTCAAATAACGTTACATAGATCCTCCACCCCTTTGTACTCAAAACTTTGGAAGCATGGCGTTGTCCAAAATGTCTTGGTATGCTGAAGCACTAAGATTGCCCTTCACTGGAAGTTCACCTCCTGATATTGTAGTCATTATGAAAGTGTCATCCACATACCCGGGTCAAAACGTCCACATGTGGTCCGAAACTCGTGTTCAGCGGTAGTAGGATCCAAGAAATGGTGCCTGAAGTCTGAGAGGCGAGAGGATCCGAGGAAGAAACGTCAGACAGCTAGAACGTATCATTATCGCTGTATAATTACCCAGTATCAGACGTTGTGAGGATATTCCTTAACGCTGTTGCTGACCCAGTTTTAGCTCTGGAGACGATTTAAGCAACATTTTTTCACGTAACGAATATAAAAACTGGCGACCTTGAAAAATACGTCTTGAGATGCACTTACCACTTTTATCCACGCTGAGCACTAAAGCACCACACAACAACCCATCAAACGTTTATAAACTGTAGAATTTTAATTTGTGTTCTTCATACAATTTTCTTTACGCCTCAAATATCAATAAACATTGTTTTTATCTTTTCTCAGATTATTGCTTTACAGTAAAATGCATTGGTTGGATACATCCATTGATAGCAAGACAATACATTCAAGTTAAACACCAATGTCATATTTTCTTGTCTTCGTCCTTTTAACAGTGGCTTGGAAGAAGGATCCCACACACCATTCCTCTCACAGTGCAGCAGGTCACAGTCACTCTGAATGCAGGTTTCTGTGTGTTTGTGTGAAACAAAGTGTGTATTCATTGTGCATGTGAGGAAGTTCTCCTGTATGTGTGCACCTTCATGCATGGACATAGAGTGCAGTCAAGTTTAAAGCATTTTCCTTCAACTTAAAGTGTCTCTCCTGAAGAGGTATATAGAGGGTGTTTTTTTGTTTTCTGTGCATACAAGATTTCTGTTCATGTCAGAGTGCTATACCACTGGCAACAAAGAAAACTGCCTCCTAAAGCGACCCTTTTCCCCGAAAGGAATAAAACAATAATCGGGTCACTCTGGAGGCAGTACAGTTTATAAAATATGGTTCGAGTCAAAAATACTCATCTCTCAGTTCAAATATAAGAATAATAACCGTTACAATAACAGGCATGGCACAGGACCGGTCGACTCCATAGTAGAGCAGGATAACACAAACAGTCTATCTACAGTGATTTGGTATGATTCGTGTGTATTGTTAGATAGGAATAGTAACCTGCTCACTGCTATCAAATGAGTCTTGGCTCAGTAACGACAACAACACAAAAAACAGTGCATAATAGGACAGCAAGTGTCAAACATTAGTTCTTATGCATTTATGTGCAAGAATGAATTTCATTATAAATAATGATTCTAATAAAAAAAAAATCAAAGGAAATCAAAATCTATTTCTTCAGATCATGAGTCCAAGCCTCCATTGACATTCATTTGGCCTTCAGACTTCAAACCTACTTCCATATATATTTCTTTCAGAGCACCGTCTGAGCACACACGCCAACTACCACAGAACGAAGACAAAAAATCAGGAATCACGCGACACCACCACTGTTCTACACTGCATACAGCCATGAAACAGAAGTGCCATTCCTCCTAGCACTAATAAAGTAGGGGAACAGATGGCTGAGTATTTGCATGCGCTTGGAACATTATTCAACAGGCGATTTTCAGCAGCTTTCACAAACACGGGGCCCCCTCTCTTATAATATAAACAGCCCTGCTCGGTCCTCTCCTATCGAGATTGCATATGTCGTTATATACTGCACACATCGAAATACAGCGAAAAAGACCTGTCTTTCCACAGAGACAACAGCAACGGCACCTCTTACCAACAGCACTGAACGACACCTGACGTTTCCACAGCTTGACGTTTCACACAGACACAAACAGCTCGGGCCTCTGCTCGGGTTAGGAACTCCTTAGCCTTGTGGGTTGTTTTTTTTTTTGTTGTTTTTTTTTTTTTTGCTTTTTTTGGCGGAGGTTGAGTTGGTAGCTGCCATTTACATTGGGAGGTTGACAGTGATCTTCTGCCTTGCTAGTTAAAATGGCTTATCTTGTGTCAAAATCATGCATCACAGACAAATACAGAGATCCAGACGAGGGAGCTGGAGTGAATCCTCCCCCTCCAAAACAAACAAACAAACAAAAAAAAAAGGCGTGACTGTGTCTGTCACAGGTTTGCATCCACTCCCACTCCCTCATACAGGGAAGCACTAGTCGAACAGGAGGATCTCTGACATCATATTTACATATAAACAACAAAAATCAGGATCCCTGTTTGCTGTGTTTGCTCGTCGGTGTGGTCAGTGTCAACTTTTGTCGTAGTAGCAAACGCGTAATTCACACCACAAACGGGCAGTGAAGAGCTCTCCTGAAGCCTGTCCACTCTGTGCTGAGAATGCTTTGTGTGATCACAGTAGGTAAGAGTAGAAGTCTGATTATGGAGATCCTTTCATGTCAACAGAACTGGACTGAAACAAGGTGAAAGACGAGAGCTTTAGTTAACTGGACTCGTTTTAGTTAACTGGACAGGTCCAAAGGTCAGCGACCCCGTTACAAACCATGAGCGTACAGGAAACCCTTCACTATTCCAGAACAGATCTTCCTCCAGCGGTCGATCTACTGTGGCACTGAATGTTTGCATCTCCTTGCAGCAGGCTGTTAGTAAAGTCACACTGTTATGCACTGATGCGTTCACAAATGTTTTTATGTGCCTTCATGCTTCAAAGCAAGGAGAACCTCTCATGAAGACAATGAATCCTTTTTTATCTTTATTGCTCCTTATTGCACCAGACCTGGAAAGAACTAATGTCTTTCCCCACTGCAATCACTGTGCAACCTAGAGGTTTCACACTATTATCTAAAGTGCAACATGTTCATTGTCATTTTTTTGTATTCATTGTCAGGGGAAGACAAATCATGAGAGAATGTAAGTATGAAGCATTCATATTGTTTCAGTGGGCAGCATTCCTTGTCTTCATAATGTGTAAGTATTTGCGCGGTCACAGTTCAGCACCCTCCCGTTGTTAGGAGAAAAGAAGACATGCCATGCTGCTGTGTGTGATAATGTGTGATCATGATTGTCCCAAATTCTGTGGTGGAGGGCTGCCCAGTCAGAAGGAGAGCTGCCAAAGAGAGTGGCCTAAAGCCCTGGGACTGCTGGAGCGATTATGCTGAACCTCTTCCATGGCCACAGACAGCCTGGTGAATTCTGGGTGATGTAGTTCCGATCATTTCCTCCACAGCAGAGAGAAAATGCTGTAGGAGACTGTGGTCTTCTGCAATAAAACCTAATGGAATAAAATGGTGGTGTGAATCTGACTGGTTTTCTGGTATGCTGTAGGTAGGTCCGGTCTGGAAGTGGCTCGGCTGCGAGCTGGAAGATTCAGGGCCTACAGACCCTCCTGACACATGGGCAAGTTGACAAAGGTGAAGACGTTGTACTCGATCAGGATGGAGAAGCTCAGGAAGACGCCGTACAGCATGAGCACATACACACCCAGCTTTAAATCCAGCTTCCACCTGTTCACATGGATCCCAAGGACCTGTGCCAGAGCAAAGGGTTAACAATTATTTCACATTTTCTTTAGACGGGTTAAATTGGGTCTGAATCATTCAGACCAGTGTTCAGGCATCCCTTACATCAGTGGTTCTCAAACCAGTCTTCAGAGACGCCCCTAATGGTCCATGTTTTTGCTAGGGAGTCTTTGAGAACTACTGTTGTAGGTAATCTGGATAGGAATACTCTTACCATCTTCTACAGTCTATAACGTTTATTTAATTCTGGTTTACTGTTTATGGCCACCTAAACAAACTTTCAGTCAATTTTATTTTTAACCGGACTTCATTAACAAGTTGCTTTTCAGATTAGCTGGCTGGAATGGTACGGTGTAGGCTTAATGATAAACAGGCAAAATACTTCATTTTTTCTTGCCTAGCAAGCTGCTTGTAGGGTATGTTGCTCAGCCTACTGTAACTTACAGTCAAAGCCACGGAGCCCAGGAGCAGCACAACAGAATACACCAGTCCTCTACTGTTGATTATCACCTGAAACAAAAGACAAAAAACAATATCACCATCAGTGTCTTTTGCAGCTGTGCTGTCAGCAAAGCAGTGCCTTTACCCAGCTCTCCTCGGTGAATGTGTGTGGGTGTGTGTGTATACTTGACAGGAAGAGAGAACGACAGATACCACAGAGCCATAGTTGACAGCCATCGTCTGGATGCCCCAGGGAACTCCGAGCCCAACCAGGATATCAAAAACGTTACTGCCAATCGTGTTGGAGACAGCCATGTCCCCCAGGCCTGTGTGTGCACAGACATACACACAACAGAACTGTGAAAAATGGTATAAAACAGAGAAGGAAACAAAGAGGTCAAGATTTTTCACCTTGTCGAGCTACTATGAGGCTAGCTATACAGTCAGGAACACTGGTGCCAGCAGCTAGGAAAGTGATGCCCATGATAACATCAGGTATTCCCAGTGTGTACCCGATAATCGTGACCTGCACATGATGACAAACACACACAACTCATTACAGAAATCTAGACTGTATCAGTGCCATTGATGCAGTACAGTGTTAGACATTCACTGCAGCAGATAGAAAGTGTCAAGCAGGCACTTACCATCCACACCATGACGTAGGAGAACACGGCTATCCACAGAGTGGAGAGGAAGAAGGAGAGCATGAAGAACCGCTCCCAGCGTGGCTTGCCACAGTTGGGCACAGTGAAGAACAGCAACACCAGGATAGGCCACGAGATGATAAACTTTAGTCTGTTCATAGCACCCCCTGGAGGTACAGTAATACAATACAGGTCCTTGTTTGCAGAGCATGGATGGTGGATCACTCACAATAGCCACAGTCATCTTGACCTATTTTGTGGGTGAGTAATCACTTGCTTTCTTTACTGTATGACATAATTAGGTGACTGTTTCAATAAAAAAAGGAACAACCAAATAGTTTACCGCTGATGCTATCTTAGCTTATCTTTTGGACTGCATTTTGAAAATGTTTTTCTTCCTCAAGGTCAGGGAATCCTGTCTGTTCCAAATGTAAAAAGGTGACCCAGTTAGTCGGTTACTTGTGTCCATTTTTAGTTTACATTAAACACCAAGGCGCTCAAGCCCATGCTAGAATTCACCTGCACCAAAAATACAGCCGTTCATAAAGCGCTTTGGTGAATGTTCCGCTCCAAACATATGTGAAACTTCCTTGAAGCCCATAAACCGCAGCAGGCACCTTCTAACAAAGTCAATGAATGTTAAGCCGATAATCTTGAAACAATACATACTGGGATCCCTTTCTTTAGGGATTTTCTCTCGCCGGTGCTCAGCTATGCATATGCCAGCCTTGTACTTCACAGTCGATTAGACGAGGGAGTACAACATTAAAACATGCAAAGAGCTAATTACAGCTGATGATCAGTGATGTGACAGCAGGTGATCCAGGTGTGAATTTCCAGTACTTTGCACTGTGACAGCACTAAGATGTGTATGTGTGTGTGAGACTTCCTCACCAGGAATGATGAAGGGAGATGACAGCTCATTCTCCTCATCCTCTGTCAGTTTGTCCTCTGGCACGGTGCCGTTCTCCAGGGTGTCCGCTTTCCCATCAGCCACCAGTGCGCTGTCCACCCCGTTGGACGCCTGCATCAGCCGCTGTTGCTGTACACCCAAACAGGCACGGGGAAAAAAAAAGTTCAAACATCCACAAGCTATTTCTAACTCACATTACTAGACTGTAGTTCTTAAATATTTGAATGTATGATGATAACCTGATCAAAAATGCATCTAAACAAACAAATAAGCGATAGATGAGCCTATTTTTGTCGTTCTTCAGTCAATGACCAATTATCTTAACAGTGTAAAAATAGTATAAGAATTTGTTTTTGAGAATGATCCCTACTGGTTTTTATAATCTTTTTATTTTTATTGTTATGATTAACATACCACTAGAATTTCGGAATGTTTTGCCTTTAGAAGGCTTCTGAAAAGTATGACACCAATATATCTTTATGCATAAGCTGTATCATTTAATCTCGACTGTAAAGAGAAGCAACAGATATTTATTGACACAAACGTAAATAATAGCCTTTGTTTTGCAGTAACATTTGCATGACATTTAAGTAAAAGTTTAAGTCGGTGGACTAGGAAGACCAAATAGGTCAAATAGGTATTAATTTGCAAAGCCCAACCTCTGGTGAATGGAAAAACCTTTTGTCCTCTACTTTAAGACTAAAGGTGCCACCTCTGCATTAACCTTACATTCCGTTCTTTGAATTTCGGCGTGGGGAAAATTATAGTAACGAGTTAAATCCCTTGACGCTTATGCTTCGGACACTTGCTGGGAAAGCCTGCCAAATCCTTAACAAAGAAGTGCTGAGTCTGCCGCTTACAAGGGTTGTGCATTCTGACTTATTCTGATATTAAAGTATTAGCGGTAATGAATGGATGTTCTGTTTACCTCAGGGAAGGGGAAAAAAACCTGTCATATTTTCCTGTTGCAATTAAATTTTCTTTCGCAGTCACATACACATGCATGGTATTATAAAGTAAGATACCAGAAAAGTGCTGCTTTCTGTGTTCTGTGACTTTCCTTCCAAATTTCCTAAAAGTGATTTCTGTGTCTGAATAGTGGCACCTCGATTCCTTCTAGTAAGAAAGTGCATTATTTTTTATTGGAGTATTTCAAGGTTCATGAACCTTATTATTAAGAAGTATCAAACAGTAAAAAACAAAGAGGGCTCTACGCTTGCTTGCTGTTACGTCCCTCTAGCGGCCACCAGGGACCGCTGTATATTTAAGTTTGGGTTTTGTGGGTTTTGTGTTTCAGGGTTTGTTTTGTAGATTAGGTTCAGCTGGGTTTAGTGTAGGCTGACTAATTGTGTTTGTTTATTGGGTCTTTGTTTGGTGTTTATGGTATTTAGGTTCAGTTTGGATCGACCTTGGTGTCGGTCCATCCTCACCATATGCCTGTTCTTATACTGGGGAAAAAAGTGTTTGTTTTGTTTGGGTTCTCACCCGTTTGTTTTTGGAGCTTTGAAAATAAAAGAAAATGCATGATAACCAAGGTTATTGGGGCTTCTTTACACACCCGAAGGTCACGGAATGGGCACGACAACGTGACACTTGCATAGAGGACAATTTCTAGTAGCCTAGAACAACATTTGTGGCACAGAAGAAGCAACAAAAAAGAGAAGAACATTAATACATATTTATATATAAATAAAAATATATGTGGTTGGAAACAAAAGGTTACTGTGCCAGATGATGTTTGACTAATGGAGGCTGCACCTTCAGGTAAGTCATCAGAGAAATTTAGTACATAATCACAAACACTAGCACCTAGTTAAATAAAACATATGGCCTGTGTATTTTCTCCCTGACTTCCTACCCTCTTACCAATTACCCATTCACATCCCTGAGGATTACTAGGACTGGTGCACACCTCATTGATGATGAGTCGGCTGGCCATGCGCAGACGGGTCTTGGGGCCAAAGTGGTTGGTGATCATGACTCTGAGGCCGGCCTCCGGGAAACGGTAGTTTGGAGGGCTGGAGTTCATCATTTCATCCACCATTACCACTGAACCACGAGTGTACATCTTATTGGGTTTTACTACAAGCACACAAGGGAACAGTGAGGCCATGCATACAGAGGTCTAGCATTTTATCTGTACATAATTCATCTACTTCGTGGTTTCACATTTGAAAGCAAAGCAAAGCAAAACAAAGAATTCCACCTAAATTCCTTTTAATACCAATGTGATGATCTTTAATGATGTGCTCATCAGTCATTTTTCGTATTTAAATTTAATAAGACTAGTTTGCAGACAGTTATTCTGAATCTTGCATCAGTGTACACTCAATGGTTAACCTCTCTATACACGGTTAAACTCAACTTTTACATTTTAAAAACAAACTTAGTTGTTTTGAAAATGTGTCTTTTTATGCAGTTTCCAGTGAGTGAGATTCAACTCCTGTTTCAACTGAGCTTAGCAGTGGTGATGCAACTGAGCCCACAGTGCTTTCATATGTGAAATCAGTCAGAGCGTTTAAATCATTCATTAAACCCAGAATGTGCACACACACACACACACACACACACGCACACACGTCCATGCACACGAACACACACGCACACACACATGCACGCACACAAAAACACACACACACACAACTACACAAACACCCCCACACATGCATGCACACACAACACACGTTTGTGTTTTTTGGAGCAAACTCAAGACCTACCGCCACCCCCTCAAGACACTCACAAACACGTTTATCACGCAACACACTTTCACACACCTGCCTCGAGTCACATCGAGCTGATAGTCATCTCAAACAGAGCTGTTTATTTGGTTTCTGACACTGTATCTACAGTATATACTTTTATCTATTATAATGAAAGCATGCTGCACAAGTAAAAACAATAGTAGTAGTAGCTACATGCTGAAGCCTGATTCTTCCTGAACTTTATACTACACCGCAGTAGCCATCAACTCCCCAGCTAGAGATTTTATTTCTTCACAAACTATTCCACTTTAACATGAGACATTTTTCCCTGAAGTGCTTTATTTAAGTTCATCCAAAAGAGGGGCATCATTACTCAAACATTCTGCTGCACCACAGGAAGAAATACACAGCTAGCAGCATATCACACATTAGATATATTTCTGTGCAAAGGATGTTTTATGAAAAACGCTGTAACACTTGCCCATTAGGCTACGGAAACAGAAATCAGCTGTGGTATGTTATGAATGTCTGCAAAACAGACCTCCCTCACATGACTTTTATAGCTGGATTAAGGAGGAGACAAGTTTGCATAAGGGAAGGAGAGATGTTTGTGCTTCCTAAATGGAAAGTGATCAAACAGTTCTACATAAAAAAAAAAAATGAATGGTCAATCATTAGAGATTCCTTCATATTCCTTCATTCCTTCATAATAAAATAATTTCTTTATCAGTATGTTGTGGGGAAGTCCATACAGTCAAGAGTACACAAGTAACATCATAACATTATAGACAGAATGAATAAACCAACATTTTTGCAAGAATGACATCATTATATAAAGCATTTTATCACTTAAAGACGGTTTGAAGAAAACAAGCTGTTAATGTGAACTGTTTCTGATTTGTTGCAGGACTGTTTTCAACAATCCAGAATTTCTATGGATATCAAGCCAAAATATGCATTTTGCCTCTTATTCCATATTCACCACAACACATACACACACACACACACACACACACACACACACACACACACCTCTCCACAAACACTTCAGCTTCAAACACACTTACTACAACATTACATAAATGTTTTAAAAGCATGTGGGAGGATTAATCACACATCAAGAACAGAAATGCGCTCACACACACAGAGCTCTGCAGTCGAAGGCAGGATCCAGGGAGGGTTTAGTAAGGCTAAACAGACAGGCTTCAGTGCAGGAGTGGCAGGGCTGCTTAAGGAGCACGCTGTACTACACAGCACACACTCTGAAACAGAGCTATCCAGCAAGCAAGCTAAAGCTCAGTCACCACCAACACGTTACACAGCGTCAGCTTCTGTAGAATCTAGGGGTGCATGATATACTGGCAGCCGATATATGAAAAACAAATTATCGTTATTGGTACGATATTTAAATGTGCACCCTATTTTTAGTTCTCGCAAACACAGACTGTAGTTACTAGGGCTGTTCTAGTTCATTCAACGTACTTTATGATACTACATTGGACAGCACACTCTTAAAACTACATTCCAGGGTGGAACTGAATAAAGGGGTACTATCCAATACATGTGTCTTCTGGGTTTTTAAATCTAAGAATGGTATATCTGGAAAAATGCCTTTTATTTGAAACGATTACATTGCACGTACCTCTCTGCCATTAAAGGATTGGTTTTTAAATGACATAACTATTGCACTGCACAACATTATGTCTCGCCAGTCTCTGTCCTGCAGAAACATGCTGCACGTCTGCCCTTCCCCAGCAGTGCTGGTCACAAGCTGATCATGCCTAACCTCAAGGTCATATTCACACAGTTGTGCTCAGTTTCATAATGTGTATACGTGTTACAATAATATGAACTTGACTGTACTTATAATAAAAAGCAAAAGAAAACATGCACTGATTCATTTCCAGATACTTTGAAATTTGTAATGAGGACTTTGAAAGTCTAAAGGAAAATGTAAGGAATAAAATTGTATTTTTCTAGGATTCAAGTAATATCCTAAAAATGTTTAAGTGTAGTAACAAAGAATAATCACTTAATTATTTTCCACTACTGTTTGCGCAGACCTTGTGCCATGTCTGTTCCTCATCTGTTTCTTGCTAAAATTTCCTATGTGCTATTGTTATTCTGGTAGTTCCTTGTCTCTGCCCTGGGTCTGTCTCCTTGTTGTGTCATCACCTCTGTATAGTTCCTTACCTCTCTTGTCCCAGTTGTTTCTATGCTTGCGTGGTATTTTCATGAAATTTTGTAACTGTTTAAAATAATGTCAGTGTCTGATTTGGCTCATCATTATATTCTTGACCCACCATTATATTCTTGTAGTCTTTATGTTCATCATCTATGACCTATAGGATGAACTGACTCACTTTCTATAACCGCTTCATCCTTACTAGGGTTGCAGGTACCTAGGGGGCAGTGGGCACAAGGCAGAGCCTCCCCCTGACGGGGCGCCAGTCCACTGCACGCTGCACACCATTCACTCACACCTACGGTCAATTTAGAATCCCCAATTCACCTGATGCGCATGCACACGGCCAGGACCCGGACTCAACCTCCCAAACTTGGAGGTGTGAGGCAAAAGCACTAATCACTGCACCACCGTGGCACCAGACAAACTTCTTTTAAAATGCTAAAATGGTTTCGGGCCAATTTTCAGTTGGTTTCATTATAAACCACAAGATCTTAATTTTGGGTTATCATTATCGGCCCAGAAATTCCATATCAGTGCACCCCGACTAAAAGCACAGCTAGTGTGTGCACAGTTAAGCAGAAGTGGCTGAAATCGGCAAGAGAAAGAGACAAAAGAGAGTGAAGTTAGGCTTAGGAGTTAAGACTTTTTTGCAGCTATTTTGATTGGAGTGGAGTAAGAGCAGAAGGAGTGAGCGGAGGTTTCGGGCGCAGAGAGAAGCCTGTCTAGTTACCCTTACCTGGGTTGAGTAACGGCCATGTAGGATCATCCCAAAACTGCTCATAACATGCATTACCATCCTCCAGCTCGCTGATCACTGCGTTACCGTTGCCAATGCCCTTATCGTCCTTCCCCGAAAAATAGTTCTGCATGCTGGTGTTAAACCTGAGGCACATAAAAAACTCACTCGAAACCTTACCCTTATAATAACTCTGCATATTTGAATAATACTTTTATGTCTGGTATATGCATCTTTATATCTAGATGCACCAAATCATGTCGATAGAATCCATTTTGCTCTGTATGTGTTTAGAATTTGGTTATGTATACATGTACACTATATGGACAAAAGGATTGGGACACACCTCTTGATTAATGCTTCAGCATACGAAGACATTTTGGACACAGTATAGGGAAGAACCTTTTCTACTCCTGCATGACTGTGCCCAGTGCACAAAGCAATATAAAGACATGGTTGGATGTGTTTGGTGTGGAAGAACATGACTGGCCCTCACAGAGCCCTGACCTCAACCCCATCCAACACTTTTGGGATGAACTGGAACGGAGACTGTTCAGTGCCTAACCTCATAAATGCTCTACAGAATGAATGGGCACAGAAACACTCCAAAATCTTGTGGAAAGTCTTCCAAGAAGACTTGAAGTTGTTCTAGCTGGAAAGGGGGGAACGACTCCTTATTAAAGTCTATGTATTTGAAGGCAATGTCATTTAAGTCCCTGCTGCTGTAACGGTCAAGCGTCACCAATATTTATGTCCATATAGTATATGTAAGTCATGTGGTAACAAGTCTTTTTTAGGTTAAATACATTATTTGAATACATGAAGCACGGCAATAAACAATAGCAATGTTTTGGATTCTATTTTATGCAAGTACTGTGTGGCCAAACTCACTTCATAATAATGATGTAGCCAATATACATGAGCATCAGCACCAGGCTCTCCCACCTGAATAGACAGAGGTGTGGATAACAGGTTATTTTTCTACTAACAAACCAAAACAGAAGAAAAAGAGAAATATTTAAATGGTGTTGTGGACACTTACCACACAATCTTCCCATCATAGATGAACTGAAAGAACAAGAAAGTAAAAATACACCAGTTAGAATTGATGTGATAAACATGACTTCCATTTATTTAATTTTATTTGCCAATCATGTTTTTCATCATAATTAGTCATTTTCATGCCATTACTCATAATAACACTAAATGACTTCATCTCAAGCAGCACATATGAACAATATTAATCTCCTTTTTGTAAAGCTAATGATGTTCAAATGTCAGCAAGTCAAGACACTTATAAAAATACTGAGGCTGAAAGATTATCCTGAACATATTGTTAAGAGAGAAATACAATAAAACCCTATTCTAATGGCATACTTACTACAATAAGAGCTACCACAGCCAGTATGTAGTAGAATGAGTCTCGAAACACAGCAAACTTGGTGAGATAAACAACCTTTGGATGGGAGACAAGTGTAAAATCTGAGTACATACTTATATTATACTCCATTATACACTAGCTACAAATACTTTGAAGAGAGTAAAAGCATTTAACAGTTGAAATATTTGTACATCAAACCTTCTATAGTGTGCCAAACAAGCTGCTTGAATTGATAAGTTAGGTTTTAAATCAGGTTTCCATCTACAGTTCAGTATTAAGCATGAGCAATTTCACTTTCAGCACAATAAAGACTTTTTTATTGCACCAGTCACATTCATAGCTAATCAAAAACAATGCCCTGAGAACATTTTAACAACCAAACAATAAAATCCTGGAATATTTGGAAAAGCTGTCTCCAGGATGCACAAAATGCACATTAAACCTGAAAGATCTCATTATGTTTCATCTGATACTGGCTAGCTAATATCAGCTATGTAGCGTAGCTTTAGTTTAATTTCCTTGTAAACTGGCTAACCTCCAAGAATGGTTGTATTAGCCAATTAGCAATCCATTTTAATGAATCTTCAACACGCTTTTAGTTTGCTAGCTAGATAAATAAGTGTCTTCTTGTAGAGATAATAATATAATGGATAGTTGGTTATCAGGCTGATTATCCCTAACTTCAGCTAATTAATTTCAGAATCAGAATCAGAAGACGTCATTGATCCCAGAGGAAACCGCTTGAAGTTCAAGCTTGAAAAGCAGTCAAATGTTTAAAAAAATAGTTGGTCAGCTAGCAATGTTACTGCACTGCTAACTCGTTTTTTACAACTGTCATTTTATGTTTGGTTTCATGACTTCCATCTTATCTATCACATCTATGCTGCTAAGCCTTCTATACAGCCTAGCACTGAGCTTGGGAGCAAGCCTAAAAGATGAATTTTGATTGTCTAACATTCATCTGCCACACTGAATGAACCACAGATGCCAAATTATAATCCTAAAATAGTGATTTCAATAAGGAATTTATTTATACATTTTAACTATAGCAAATGATCAACTACGTATAAACAAAAACGTCATATGGAACCCTAATACTAAGACCGGAAAACGCAAAAAGTTGCAGTGACAACATCTGAGGACATGCACCCACCTGGCCAGCAAAAATTCCACACACACCAATGATGCAGAGTATGTTGAAGACAGCTGAGCCCACGATAGTGCCCACCCCAACATCTCCATGAGTGATGAACACACCTGCAGAACACATGACGGTTAGCATCCACAGCAGCACAGCAGTTCACATGTTTGTGTCTTTCCGACTGTCTCTCACCAATAATGGAGGCAAACAGCTCTGGGGCAGAGCTCCCTGCTGCCATGAACGTTGCTCCAGCTACATCTTCACTCATATGGAGTTTCTAGTGGATGAAAGAAACAGACAGATTCTCATAAAGCATTTCACATGAGCGAAGAGAAGTGAGCATTATGGGTCTGCAGGTCAGGACTGTTAGTGGGTAAGGGTGGACAGTATGAAGACACACTATATGGACAAAAGTATCAGGACGCTTGACCATTACACCAACAGGGACTTTTCATTTAAATACGTAGATTTTAATACGGAGCCCCTTTGGAGCTGGAACACCTTCCACTCTTCTTGAAAGGCTTTCCACAAGATTTTGGAGTGGTTCTGTGAAAATTTGTGTCCATTTATTCTGTAGAGCATTTATGAGGTCAAGGCCTGGCTCACAATCTCCATTACAGTTCATCCCAAAGATGTTGGATGGGGTTGAGGTCAGGGCTCTGTGCGGCCAGTCAAGTTCTTCCAAACTCATCCAATCATGCCTTTAAGGGCCTTGCTTTGTGCAATGTTGTGCGCAGTCATGCTGGAAAAGAAAGGGTTCTTCTCCAAACTGTGTCCACCAAGTTGGAAGCATGGCGTTGTCCAAAATGTCTTGGTCTGCTGAAGCATTAAGATTACCTTTCAATAGAAGTAAGGGGCCAAGCCCAAACCCTGAAAAACGTGTGTCCCAATACTTTTGTCCATATCGTGTATGATATGGTTATGTTATTAATGGTAATTACGTCATGGTAAGCTTTTCTGAGCATTGAACAACTGTGCATTTCATTAAAAAGAGATTTAGCTGCAGCTCCCACATGGTGTGGCAGCATAAGGTTTCACCCTCTTGTTGGGACAGCTCATGTTCAAATCCCCCATTCAGCATAATTGACAGTATAAGTAGAAATGATTCTGTTTAAATGACACACAGTATATAAATGTTCTATAAGATTTTTACCGTATTAGACTCCCCAAAAGGACTGCCCACCCCTACAAGGACCTGTAAAATTTCTCTCACCTCACAGATCTTCTCCAATGATGTAACAAAGTAGTCATCGCACACAATTGCCAGAGCCAGGAACATATAGATAGCCTGAAGTGAAAAAGAAGGACATGAAAAGAAATATTAGATTAGGTAATCATTTATTTATAGGATCTCTTTCATGACTAAAGAGATTTATTAAGAAAAAGCAGACAACAGACACAAAAGAACAAATAATAAAAGCATTCTGTAAAACACTTAAACATCTATCTTACAATACAAATGAAACCACAACAAACAAAATGATCTTTCACTGAAAATGACTCTGAAATAACTGCAACAACAAGAACTCACTAAGGTTATTTCGTGGTAAAACACTGGGCCAGTTTTTCTACTGCTCCTGTTTGGAATCTGATACAACAGACTTTTTGTCTGTTATTAATATATTGTGCTCAGGGACAGCGAGAGTCAGTGACAGCTTGTTTGTTGATGACAGCACTCGCCGAAGGGCCTGTACACTCATGGTGTTTTCAGTTAAATAAGCTGTCCAGTCACACGGCATGACAAGGAGCTGACGAACTATTTATAATCATCAAAATTGTCAGAGATGCACCATTTATTCAGGATGAAGGGGTCAAATGGGGAGTCAGGCTAGACTTTGACAAGACATACACACTGAGTTCTCCTACCCCAAGTATGTGTAGAACAACGGCTCCTCGCGTGCGCTCTCGGTTGGTGAAAATATCTTCAGGGAACTCATGGATGGCTAAAATGAGAATTAAAGAAAAATTACAAAGCATTCTATTAGTGCCCATTTTTACAATCTTGCACACTCAAACTGAAATAATAAAATGAGAAAGAGAAAGTGCAGAATGTTAGCACTCATTGAAACGTATTCACATCTCTATTGGCTGAACTACAGTTCTAATGCAAGGGACCATACCTGAGTAGTACTTCAGTACTGTAGCGCTGGTCAAAAGACTTTAAAAGCATTTGATTGGAACCTCTGTAGTGTCCAGAATTCAGTCTGCTTTCATCACTAGGAGTCACACTGCCAGTAAAAAACTCCTGACACCGTGTTTTACACTATATTCTGGATCATTAGAGGTTCCCTTCTTCTCCACATTTGACTCAGACTACCTCTGTGTTACAGGTTACTCTTCATTTGGCCTGTATTCATAAGACTTTGTCCCATGACCATAGACTGAATTTCTATTCATTTTTCAGCTACATGTAAACTGGCCCTCCTTCTCTTCAGGTATTCCAGAGGTCTGCATCTTGTGTTCAATTCTTTTAGGTCATGCACTGCTTCCTCCACAGAGGCTACCCCTGTCCCCTCAACCACCTCCCAATTATGTTAACAGCCACTTCACATAGCATGAAATGAGATATCAGCTGCTGTGTTTCAACATTTATAAGGTTCAGTTCTGCATCCCCAGTAAAAACCACTACATTTCATGTCTGGTTACTTAATTACCCAAATAAGTGAAAGACATCTGTAGGCTTGGCCATCACAGTAGGAAAAACAAAGAAGTGGGAAAACGTACAGAAGAGTTTCTGAATGAGTTTTTCACAAGGTAACTGCATCCATTTTTAATTCCATTTACAAATCTCTCATTCATAGAACTGACCTTCATCAGCCTTTAGCATAAAAACTGTCAACCCTAGGTCCTTCCAGAGAATGAAACTGCTCTACAAAGCAAGCACATGTCTTTTGTGGAAAAAGAAGATAAATATCCCAAAGTAAACCCTCTACATTCCAATATGTAAATGTCATCACTGCTGTACTGTTCTTACTGTGATTTCTGTCAGGTCAATTGTGTGAAAACAGCCCCCACCAATCCAGTCCCTGCTGAGGCTCTTATTTAATACTTTAGACCTGTGAGAAACAATGCGATGTATTCAAATCTTTATGGTACTCCTTGATGTCTTCAACCTGAACATGATTCTTGATCTGTTCATCATTGACTAAGGCATTCTTTATCACCCACTGTTGTTCCGGACACGCTCGATTGTATGGAGGTGCTTTTTGTGGTTGACGGAATACTAAACATGGCCTGCTTTACTGTCCCTGACACGTTTTCTATCTACATAGTGAGAGACAACAGATTCCCACATGTAGAATAACTTTCAAGCGTAACAGGTCTAAGGCTAAGAATTAAACTACCAAGTTTGCCATTTAAACAGACCTCCAACTCTTGCATACTTCACCAACCAAATACATACAAACCCTCCTATAAGGGATGGATAGATCTGCACTTCATCGTCACTGTCAATGTGGTTTAGAATCCAATGGGTTGAAGCAGAAAGTATCATGTCACTGTTCGACTGCATATCGACTGCACTGTACAGGCTATTAATAGTCCAACTCAAATCTGTGGAAAGATGAACAACCTCCATAAGAGGGAAGTAAAGACAAGAAAGCCTTATTGTGCAGTGGGATTGGATCCTTGGGGAACAATGCTGTAGGCTATAAAGCAGGGCTAAAGAAACAATTGACGCAAGAATGAGAAAGTCAATGCAAATCAGAGCCCAGAGATTTAAAGGCCAAGAAATGTAGACTGAGCGTCAATGAATCAAATGCTGTGCCATTCACACAGAAAGCACACAAGAAATATAGACTATACAAATGGCTTAAAAGGGGAATCCACTAATCTTTTAATACATATGCATATTTCAATGGTTGAGCTGTTAACAGAATCATACCAAATGTCTTGAAACATGCAGAATCAGATTTCTTTACAGTGTAGATGATAGACTTTTACAACACAAAGATGTTTCATCTACCATGCAAAATATACACCAAATTGACAAAATATTGGGACACACCTGTTTGTCAGGGTTTGGGCTTGGCCCCTTATTTCCAGTGAGTGCTTCATGCTTAATGCTTCAGCATACCAAGACATTTTGGACAACGCCATGCTTTCAACTTTACGGACACAGTTTGGGGAAGAACCTTTTCTATTCCAGCAGGACTGTGCCCCAGTGCACAAAGCAGCTCCATAAAGACAT